>JBAIZL010000004.1:162172231-162337231 GCA_036971475.1 Prosapia bicincta
TATATATGTATATATGTTATAGCACTCCTTCTAAATAACGTATCACTTATATTCTATACAAATAAACAAGTATCATATTCGATAGTTTTTACGAGTTTTATTACAGTGTTCTGATTTCCAGTTTTAGAATAATCATTATGCACTGTAGTATGGCTGCCAAAATGTGTCTCGTAAATAAAGCAAGTAAAATTTTGCTTAGGTACATTATAGAGTATGTGATTTATAGACCTAAATAGGTATATAGGTCTATATACTCCGGTTTTTAATAATTCTCAAGTAGGCATTGAAGTTAGTACAGTATGAAGATAAACACACAGCGATGAAATGTTCTTGGCGAACTCTAATTATAACTTAGTTTATACCTAATTTTCTAAGTTCACTTACATTAGTGAGGGTAAAAATATAAAAATATTATTTTCTTATATTTAAACTCGCAAAGACAGGTACAATTGCGTCATAAATCCATCTTAAGATAGGGCGAACACGAGGGGTGGAAATAAAGAGATGAAGGAAATTGCGAATGCTCTGTAATGACGAGTACAATGACAGGCTGGCTGACAGGAACACCGCCTTCATGGCCAGTTGCATCCCCTCCCGGAACCGGAAGCGCTTCTCTGACGTCATTATTATGCGCTATTTTCAGTTTGATATCCGCTCCCATCAAGTAGGTCTATGGGATCTATTTCCGATTTTGCAACACAATACTAGGGGGTGACTTTTTAAGGGGTCGAAGTATTGTTGACGTAATATCTGCAACACGTTTTGTGGATTTTTTCTGACGAACAATAGAAAAGGAACGTGCCGTACGTGTGATTGGGAAAGTGTTATTGGTAAGGGATTGAAAGTCTTAGGTTGGGTTATGGAAGAGTTTTGTCTATTTATCGGTTAAATAATTGTATATATTATTATTCTGGACTCATTTCACTATAATTTTCAGAGTCTTATTGGTGTCGGATTAAGAGAGTCTTAGGTTGGGTTATGAAAGAGTTTTGTATATTTTCGGTTAAATAATTGTGTGTGTGTGTGTGTGTGTGTGTGTGTGTGTGTGTGTACGCGCGCGCACGGGAGCATGTTTGTATAGTTGTGAAGGGTGAATGCGTTTCGTATAATGTTTAACTGATATATTTCATAACCTTACAAAACTAGAGTGATGTCATATACACCTTATACGGAATTTCCAATATTTAGTTTTATAGATCCGTAATTTTTGTAGTTATCGGTTGAATAAGATACAATTTGTTAGAAATAATTAAGATTTCGTGTCTTTGTTAGAGTCGTATTTTCTGACTATATGGTAATTTGTATTTTGTATCAGCAATTACCGTTTTGTTCGTTTATTTATTGGAGTTTTTTTATTAATAATTTGTTGATAAATCTTTAGTTGACTTTCGTTTAATTAGTTAAATATACTCTTCGAAGGTTAACACAAATCCTCGTCTAATTTTACTATTTTTATTTATCATAATGTAGTTTCCAATTTAAAGTTTTCATAATTTTTGATAAAGTTAAATTGTGTTTTAATATTTGTATTTTGGTAATTGTATTATTAATTTTTTGTTTTTGTAGGCTGTCTGGGAAATAATTATATATATATATATATATATATATATATATATATATATATATATATACATATATATATATATATATATATATATTCATATAATAGAAACAACTTAGGATATATTACAAGAATTATTTATTTTATTCTTGTATATTAATATCATCACTTGCTCTTGATAGTTACGGAGGAAATATATATATATATATATATATATATATATATATATATATATATATATATATCTGAGTACACATGCAAATGTAGCTAGTATAGGCTCGGTAATAGTCTATTTACTGGTTCATTAGTTACTGCAATTGCATGCGCAGAGCTGTTGCAACATTTCATGAAATGAGATTGAAATTGACCAATTTGATTTGACAAGAGTAATTAATATCGGGGAATCTCTCTCTCCCTCCCTCCCTCCCTCTCTTTCTCTCTCTCTCTCTCTTTCTCTCTCTCTCTCTCTCTCTCTCTCTCCCTCTCTCTGTCAGTTTTCTTGACTTCACTCTGCCATATTTTTACCATTAATACATTACTTCTGATTATAAAACTAATGTGATCCTTTTTCTGGCTTTTATAAATGATCGGCAAATCTTTTATCAATATTTCCGAGCGTTTATACTTTCAGAGGACGTCTCCAGCACCATGTTTCTAATAGCTTTAGAATCCTTTGCTCTTACTTTAAAAGATTACATAATTTAAGTACTATTTCATGTTCCACACCCAATATCAGATCTTCCGTGCTGCTATGGCTGGACATTTATACTTTCAGAGGACGTCTCCAGCATCATATTTCTAATCGCTTTAGAATCCTTTGCTCTTACTTTAAAAGACTACATAATTTCAGTACTATTTCATGTTCCACACCCAATAGCAGATCCTCCGTGCTGCTATGGCTGGACATTTATACTTTGGCCTTTATATCCTTTGTAGTTTGTTTTGTAATATAAATCCTTGACAGAGATTAGGTAAACATTATTTGCATCCTCTACAAATACTTCACAACATTAAAAGTAAATATAAAACAAGTAATATAAAAAACTTCTACTCAGTTCTTACTTACATGAACAAAGAATTTTTTTTAAAAATTGTATACAATTAATAAAAGTATGTATATGCATATGTCAGAATAACAGTACTAAGTGGCAAAATGAAATTAATTTCTATCCAATTTTCCATTTTCCTTTCTATGAATGGTGTTGGACTATTATTTTTTGTTTGTTACTATTTATACGCTTTCTTTTTTTCGTCACTTGCATTTTGCTGTAGTTTCTTTTCACATTTCTTTCACATTGTTTTTTTCGATACCGTTAATCCAGTATGTTTGATTATTTTATTCTTTTCATTCATTTTTAATCCTAGAGCATTATTTTTGATATTGTGTGGTAACAATTTTAAGTTGTGCAACTATGGTTTGACAACAACCAGAGGGGGGCAAAGCAAAATTCATATACATCTTTGAGAAGTAAAGTTTCAGCTATGGGAAAGTTGGCACAGTGCCATACCGCTAGACTTCGAACATGAGGATACTCAGTTCGAATCCGACATAGACCTCCAAATTTTTATAATTTAATGGTTGAATAAATATTTTTTTAAATTGCATCAACATCAATTGTCATCCACTATAGGTTTAAAAAATGTAATTGAACTTGATTGGATGAATAAAAACTTATTTTATTAACGATTGAAAATTTGTACAAAATATATGCCAGGAGAGTGTGAGCTAATAGAAATAATTTAAATAATAACTTATCTTAAGGAATGATAGGGGAATTATGGTGACTTTCTTGATAGACATAAACTAGGGAATTTTCATAAATAAAACATGTTTTATTTTAACAAAGACAGGTTATATTACTGTTATATGTTTTTGAATTTTTTTAACACATTTTATTTAATTGTTTATAGTTTATATTATCATGGACAGTAACGTTTTATAGTGCGTTTTTTAATTATTTAATTTATGTGTATTGTTTTTTGTTAATTTATTAGTATTAATAACTTATTGTAATGTTTTTGATTTTATTTAAATTCTGTTGTGAGTTTATATGGCATAGATGTTAGTTCTATCTATTATACTTGTAGGTCTGAATGAGGACGACAATTTAGACGTCAAAGCGTTGCCAAATGTATAATAAATTCGGTTTCTTTGACTGACGCATCAACCGAGTTTTTATTTAACAAACGTTAGTGAGTGTACAACTCATCATACTGATAAAATACTTTTTGAAGTTATCGCTAACAACGATATTTCACACAATCAGGATGCCCCATATAAGCTGTAATATATAAATTGTTTTTGAAATTTTAACCACGCTAAAAAACCCGATGCAAATCTGTGGCGTCACAAGCGTGCCGATGACACAAACGTTCCTGTCAATGAGTCATCAGGGGTTGGGGTGCAAGCAGTCCACGATTTCACAGTGACTTGGCGAGGCTGTAGAGCAGAAGTAAACCCCCTCCCTCCTGTGTAAAGCACCCTTGCAATTATCCTCGACATGTTAGACCGTCTCTAACATTAACCTGAGTAGTTTATCAAAGATTTTCCTGTAAATGTCCTTTTCGATGGCAATCATGTAGGGGACACTAATTGTCTTAGACGTTGGGCACTTTGTCACAGATCCAAGACTAGATCACTTTCGGAGAAAGGCTCATTCTGCGTAGAAACTTATGAAAATTTCAAAAGAAATGTATTTGTCTATTTCAAAAGCGGAATTGTTGATCTATTACAAAAGGGTTTGGCAGGCATTTTGCATTTTGGTTCTATAATGTGTCCAGGACATGATCGTATTTTCCTGGAAAAGTTTTAGTACTTTCTCATTTCTTTATGTTAAGTAACAAGATGTAATATTTATAAACTGGGATTGCTCATTTTAAAGGGATAATTTATATGATATGATCACTATGTTAACGTGTTTAGCATTCACTACTTTAGCTCATTGCTGCTCCCTATCTTAGAATATATATTTATTTCCACGCGTTGGTTCAACCTGGAAGCCAAAATGCCTCTATAAGTTTGGGAACTTCCTAGGATCGAATCCACGACATTCGGGCAACTAAGTGAGAATATATATTCATTTATACAAGCCACTTGCTTTGGAAACTTCCTAGGATTGAACCCAGGATATTTAGGTATTAAGTGAGAACATATATATTTATTTCCATACTTTGGTCTAAACTGAAAGCCAAAAACCCTCTCAAATTTTGAAGGCTTCCTAGAATCGAACCCACGACATTCAGGTTAAGGAAGATTAGATATTCATTTCCACACAGATTGGCCAACCTCTAAGAAGACCCTAAAATGTTTGGAGCCTTCCTAGGATCGAACCCTCGACTTCAGGTTTTTCAGTGAGAAGAGATATTCATCTCCACAGGATTGTCCAACCTGGAAGCCAAAACGCCGCTAAAAGTGTTTTATGCTTCCTAAGATCCAACCCATGACTTCAGTTTGCTCAGTGAGAATAGATATTCATTTACACATGTTGGTCTAACCTGGAAACCAAGAAGACCCTAATATTTTTGGAGCCTTCCTAGGATCGAACCCACGACTTCAGTTTGCTCAGTAAGAATAGATATTCATTTACACACATTGGTCCAACCTGGAAACCAAGAAGACCCTAATATTTTTGGAGCCTTCCTAGGATCGAACCCACGACTTCAGTTTGCTCAGTGAGAATAGATATTCATTTACACACATTGGTCCAACCTGGAAACCAAGAAGACCCTTATTTTTGGAGCCTTCCTAGGATCGAACCCACAACTTTAGTTTGCTCAGTGAGAATATATTCATTTCCACACGTTGGTCCAACCTGGAAACCAAGAAGACCCTAATATTTTTGGACCCTTCCTAGAATCGAACCCACGCCTTCAGGTTGTTTAGTGAGAATAGATATTCATTTATATACGTTGGTCCAACCTGGAAACCAAGAAGACCCTAATATTTTTGGAGCCTTCTTAGGATAGAACCCACCACATTCAGGGTATAAAATAAGAGTAGATATTCATCTCCACAGGTTGGTCCAACCTGGAAGCCAAAAACCCCCTAATGCTTCCTAGGATCGAACCCTCGACTTCAGGTACGAAACCGCCGTTAAACATTTGGAGGAATCTTAGGATCGATCCCAAGATGTCCAGGTTACAAATT
This sequence comes from Prosapia bicincta, assembly GCA_036971475.1. Taxonomy (NCBI): domain Eukaryota; kingdom Metazoa; phylum Arthropoda; class Insecta; order Hemiptera; family Cercopidae; genus Prosapia; species Prosapia bicincta. The sequence goes on from JBAIZL010000004.1 coordinate 162,177,940, forward strand.
GCTCAAATCTTTCAAATACACTGGCCATAAAACGTTTAAGGTTTTCCGTCAAAGTAATGGCATAGAGGCGACCATGTTAAATAGGCCTATTTCTAAACATGTTTAGGTAGGTGGTGTGGATCCTCTCCGATCTGTTTACCACACTTATGTCCTTTCACTATTTTTGGATTACCTATAAAATTTTCCATCTCTTTGAGCTATCTTCATCGCCAGGAAGAACTATCAAGCTAAGTAGTAGTGGTTTTAAAGGCCGGTTCTAAGTTGTGGTAAAGGAATGTATGTTATTTCCTTTACATTTAGTATGTTTTTATTTTGTGTTTTGTTTGTAAATTTCACTCTATATAACTCCTTCCAAAAACAATCAAACTCTTGCCCTTTTTTTCTCGCTCACAAGTTCTGTGACCTTTTGCTTCGTTTTGTGTGTGTAACTTATTATTTAGAAAAGTAATTAGAATGACAAACTACAATTATAAACATCTAAGCAGGAACACACACACAAGGGCGCGTTAGTTTTAGATGATGTAAGGCTAAACAGCACTTAAATAGAGAAGGCCGTGGCATAATTCACCCGGACTTGTAGAGGGAGTACGTTTCAATGCAAGGATTAGCAAGGGTTGAAGCGATTGGAAGGGGTAATCGAGTTATCGTGGACACACTTTGGCATCATACGTTTATTTTTAGCATTAATCATTTGTGTTTGGGGTGTCGGAAATGTTGTTCATGTGCTTGTAAATATTGCGTTTGTAACGCTGTTTGTCGTGATACAGATAGGTACAGTATCTAAAGCAAGATCGTTACAAGGCTAAGCCGGTTTTATGAACATAAGTCGAAGTACCACAACTTTTGCTGAAAAATAGACTACTTTAGAACCGTTAGTATCAAATTCACTTTTAACAAACGTTTTTGTTTTTTAAACGCAAGGTAAATTATTTATGACGAAAATGTTGTAATTTATTAACTTTCTAGTAATTTGCATTTCTTATATATTTAACGTTATATGTAAGCCTAAATAAATGAATATATATATATATATATATATATATATATATATATATATGATGAATGGTTATTATCTGGAGTACATCCGTTCATTCTGCAGTCCATAAATTCGCAGTTCCGACGTTTCGCTAGAATCTCGTCCAGCATTGTTGAGGTGAACCCCCCAACAACAGTAGAAGAGCTAGTAGGACTGCGAATTTATGAACTTCAGAATGAACGGATGTACTCCAGATGATAACCATTCATCATATTTTTCCATCCGTGAAGGAATACGTATCAGCATATATATATATATATATATATATATATATATATATATATATATATATATGATTTAAAGGATTTATATATGAAATAAAAATATTTTATAACAAGAGATACGAGTTCTGTTAGAAATGATTATGGTTTAGGGATTTTAAAATGAAATAAATGTGGTTGTTGGCCTTAGGGGAGTGCTGACCGAATTGAAAACGTTTATAGCCACGTCTACGGACGTTTTGAATTGAAACAAACTTTTAATTTGGCGTAATGAGAAATTACACACACCCCTAGGAATATTTTCACTTAAAAAATTGGATTAAAAATACATAACTTATTAGTATCGTTATATTGAATTATTTGTTTAAGATTTGTCCAAATTAATAAATAATAATATATTTATTAACTGATCAAAACTATTTAGTAACATTTTTCCTAAACAATGTTCAATAAATAATGTCACATAGCCTACGCGTTGAAACAGTTTTTTTACGACATAACCTGTAACATTAAATCAGCTGTTGCATGAAATCATATGTTATCATTTATTTCACTTTGAGGTGACTCATGGCGTTACCTGATGGAATTTATAATTGCGCGAAATTGTATGTTTATGCCCATCAAATAAGTTTTTACTTCGCTATAAAAGTTATCACTTGACTAAATATATTAACGAGAGTAAAAATATTTAATGAAAAATAATTGGTGCTGAACCATGGAAAAATGTAAATGTAAAAGGTACATGCAATGTTTTTGTATAAAATGAAGCCTTAACGTCAGAGCAATGTAAAAGTGAAATTGAGAAAAGAAATTTAAAGAAGTATGGACAAAAATTGAAATTTTAGCCAGAGATAAATAAACTTATATAAGGAGATTAGGAAGATCCAAAATTAGCAGAGGCTGTGTGTATGTAGTTGGGGAAATAAAGGGAAACAGAGTGGGCCGTCCCCGGATTGGTCTAATGCTAGGTAACTGGAGCTAAATAATTACATGATCTCTACAACTAGTTACATTGTAAGGGAATTTAGGCCGAGCAAGATGCTTTTTATTCTGTAATGGTTATTTTAACGAATTGTTGGGTGGGATGGTTTCGCAAGTTTCGTGATACTTTCTGACGTCAGCCTTTTATAGGACAACACATATTTTGTTTTTTAACACGGGTCTAGACCTCCAGCTCTCGTGACAACCATCCTCCAGCAAAGCTCTCATACCGATAGTATCTCTGCCTCGAATGAAAGAAATGGAACTTTTTAACCCGGTTCTTGGCCAACAGAACCCACCCAGCCTTTTTCGCAGCGAACCTCTTTTGGCAGCTGCCTCCGTCTCACTTGCGTATGCGGTTAGTATCCTTAACGCAAGTGAAAGAATCGGGATTGATTTTCCGTGTTGCACATGTACCTAACCGATAAGCTTTTTCCATGGAGAATCAGGAGATACTGAAATAAAACAGTACGTTATATATGTGTAACACACACACACACACACACACACACACACACACACACACACACACTCACACACACACACACACACACACACACACACTCACACTCACACTCACTCACTCACACACACACACACACACACACACACACACACACACACACACACACACACACACACACACACACACACACACACACACACACACACACACATACACACACACACACACACACACACACACACACACACACACACACACACACACACACACACACACACATACACTCACACTCACACACACACTCACACTCACACTCACACTCACTCACACACACACACACACACACACACACACACACACACACACACACACACACACACACACACACACACACAAACACACACATACACACACACACACACACACACACACATATACACACACACACACACACACACACACTCACACTCACACATACACACACACACACACACACACACACACACACACACACACACACACACACACACACACACACTCCTAAGCGATAATTATTTCTTACAGAACTCGCATCTCTTGTTTATAAACAGCCTTCCATCCTCAATAAACGATTGTTTTAAAGCTGTGCAATTTTCGGCGAAACTATAATCTTATGCAAATAACGACATTAGGTCGAAGGTTTCTATTGTTACATGGATTAAACGACCTTTCCTTAAGGAACGTCGATCACCTGCTTCCATCTGATTATTAGAGAAATCCGCGCGTGGCTTTAGTTTTTCTGGTGCAGTGCTTCGTAAAGGAGAACCGTTCCTTTAGCAAACCGAAGTGTTATCTAATGGAAGTGTCTTCCCCGAGGTGTATCATTAAAATCGCTTCACCGACTACATTGTCCATCCAAGCAGCTGTTACTTGCTGATCAGCTGTGACAACACTTGCGCTTTGGAGGCGGAACACTTTTGTATGATGTTTCCAATAGGTAATCCGCAACATTGTGTGCAATGTTTATTGCGTCAATACATCAATACACATTGCATAAACAAGAACAGCTATAAACTTAATGGCTATTATCTGTTTATTAATTTGATAGAAACTAGGAAGTGTAAGTCTCATGTAAGAAGCATCGCTCCATACCTTGTGACATGTGTTAATAGCATTAAAAAATCATGGGCAATGTCCTCGAAGCAACCATTTTATACAAGTTTCAAGATGAAGTTGTTCTTACTCCACGGATTCCAAAGACTCCTTCTGACCCAACCGTCTCATTAACAAGCAATATCCAATTCACTTGGCATTCGACAATTAATAAGTCACAAAGCCAAACAGTGTCAATTTTTTGGTTGGTTCTACAATGTCAAGATATACAAAGATTCGAGAATGTGTAATACTGCGATAGAATGACACGAGATATTAAACATTTCGAACTTGAACATTACTCATCTCGACCTTAACCGATTAGATTACCAAGAGCTTCATCAATAAAATACATAAGACTACCAAGAAAGGCACTCAACATACATCCTGTGAGTGACTGTCACTACATAGTAAACGTTATACATATAAAGTCTAGCAAATGTTAAAATGTTCTGCCTCTCCACACACCCAAATAGCCTCTGCGCAAGGTGGCTACAATGCAGAAATGCTGTAGTCACAATGCTGGAATCTCTATGAAGGATCTGTATAAACTACAACACTGATTGCATTGGCGTGATCCTGAGTGGTGCCTTCAAACCTTTGTTTTACTTCAAGAAAACGGGTAAAGAGCCAGGGGGATGTAAGGTTTTCTTGAAGGGTGCAAGATAGAAATTTCCCCAATAGAAAAGGAAACTTAAGGGGAAAGAAGTTCTACTTAGAAGAAATTCAATGGAAAAAATCACATATTTTTATTATTCAACAAGCATTTTGATTACCAATAATTATTTGAAGTTTCCATGTTAAATGAATATCTTTATTACTTCAAATTTATCGTCTACTCTTAGTAGAGTTATAGCTCTCTCACAGTAGTACCTCCTCGTATTACAACAATCTCGTACTACACGGAAATACATTCCTGTGCATTAGGAAAACATTAGAGTTTTAATGAATTCTAATACTTTAATTAAAAATGCAGTAAGTTTACAGAACTTTATATGAACATTTCTTGGAAGCCCGACTCATTTCCTTTACATTCTGTATGTACATAAACATTTTTGGGGCCCAACTCATTTCCTTTGCATTCCGTATTGACATAAACATTTCTTGGATGCCCGACTCATTTTCTTTGCATACTGTATTGATATAAACATTTTTTGGAAGCCCGACAAATTTCCTTTGCATAACCTATTGATATAAACATTTCTTCGAAGCCCGACTCATTTTCTTTGCATACCAATTGGCTATAGACATTTCTGGAACCCCTATTTATTATTTTCTTTCAAAGAAATACGTTCGAAATTTACGGAACTTCGAAACTTCGGGACTCGGAATTTCGAAACTCTACTGTACTTATGCCATATCAATAACTAAAGTAATAATTCCAGATTATAGATATGCAAGGTCTCATTTTTTATAAATTGTTCTGGGCGATTCTTTCTTAAAATGCATGTCACATTTATGTGCAGCCTCTTTCAGCTTTTAACTTGAAATTTTCATTCGTTACATTTAACCTCCAATTGAGCACGGGTCGCCATGGCGTGCAGATCTTTTGATTAGAGGAGAAAGGGAGAGAGAAAAAGAGAAAGAGAAAGAGAGGGGGGAGTATGTTACAAAGCTAGCCAAATAGTAGACTAAATAATTAGCTTAATTTTCTGCAGAAGTTTAATTACAATACACATCAAGTACATACCAACGGAAATATACCAACGATAATACCATCTCCTGTAAAATTTTAAAATTTATTTTCCCCCTTCACAATATAAAATAGCTTTCAACATCTGAAAGCATTTGTACAGTGCTTTTTAAAAAAGTTCACTTTTTGTGCTTTATTGTACCCTGCAAGTGATGACTCTGCTACCCTCACGTCGGCAAAGAAGGGGTGGTTGTTACCGAGAGGGGTAAACTTCCTCTGCGTCAATGTGCAGTCAGCCAGAATCCCTACCAACAGCTGACTCTCATCTGCAACCAGATATTCCCATATCACATCAATATCGCAAAATTATTTCTTTATTGTAAATGTATAAACGGTTCAGTTACTTTCATTGGGTGGAAAATATTAACGTATTTTATTACCTAAGCTTTGGGCATACGTAAAAGATTAGTTTCAATCCTACAATGCAAATTATAATGAGCAAACTTCTATTTATACAATATTTCACCTTCTGGTACAAATATCTCACCGCACAAGCTATATTACAATAATGTTAAATAACTAATTCCAAAATAGTCAAACATTTTCATCCAATTTCATTTCTTTATGCTTCTTGGCTTGAATTCTCGGCTATATTTGTAAAATACAATTATTCGTTGCCATTATTCCAAACCGTGGCTTCCAGGACCCACCGATACTCATGTTAATGTTGCTGGACTCCAGACGTATTTATTTCAATCACAATATTAAAGTGAGAAATTCTTATTTACTTAGGCACTCGCAAGAAAGATATTTTGTGTGGGGAAACAACGCTTGATAAAATAGTCAAACCAATGTATTTATTTTAACATTTCGACACATATTGTTGCCCTTATCAAGTCTGAGTCTTCGTTCAGAACTATGATCACAAGTACATCCTGATAAGCATGTACACAACTAAAATAAATAAAAACGTTTTAAACCTTAAGAGTTAGTCAAGACAAAACTACAAAAGTACAATCCCAACAAATAATGAGACGCAAGTAATAAACTAATTATGAAATATTAGCGTTTTCCTTAGTAAGTTATGTATTTTTTATATGGATCGTCGTGGTATCGTAATTATACTTTGTCCTTGCATCACAAATGCGTTCCTTCATCGTTAAAATCTCCACCATTGTATTCTTAATATGGCAACTCTTTGAATCTTTAATATGGCGTATCCTATGCCAATATTACAAGTTCTTGTAATATTGTATCTTTGTAATATGTATCTTTGTATATCTTGTCGTTGTATCCTTAACATGACAGGTCCTTGTAGCCTTAATGTGATACGTCCTTGTATCCTTAATATGGCGTATCCTATGCCAATATTACAAGTTCTTGTATCTTTGTATATCTTGTCGTTGTATCCTTAACGTGACAGGTCCTTGTAGCCTTAATGTGATACGTCCTTGTATCCTTAATATGGCGTATCCTATGCCAATATTACAAGTTCTTGTATCTTTGTATATCTTGTCGTTGTATCCTTAACATGACAGGTCCTTGTAGCCTTAATGTGATACGTCCTTGTATCCTTAATATGGCGTATCCTATGCCAATATTACAAGTTCTTGTATCTTTGTATATCTTGTCGTTGTATCCTTAACATGACAGGTCCTTGTAGCCTTAATGTGATACGTCCTTGCATCCTTAATATGGCGTATCCTATGCCAATATTACAAGTTCTTGTATCTTTGTATATCTCGTCGTTGTATCCTTAATATGACAGGACCTTGTAGCCCTAATGTGATACGTCCTTGTATACTTAATATGGAGTATCCTAACCCAATATTACAAGTTCTTGAATCTTTGTATATCTCATCGTTGTATCCTTAATTTGACAGGTCCTTGTAGCCTTAATGTGATACGTCTTTGAATCCATAATATGGCGTATCCTATGCCAGTATTACAGGATCTTGAATCTTTGTATATCTCATCGTTGTATCCTTAATGTGACAGGTCCTTGTAGCCTTATAACGGCGTATCCTATCCCAATATTACAGGTTCTCGAATTTGTTTATATCTCGTCGTTATCTCCTTAATATGACAGGTCCTTGTAGCCTTAATGTGATACGTCCTTGTATCCTTAATATGGAGTATCCTAACCTAATATTACAAGTTCTTGAATCTTTGTATATCTCATCGTTTTATCCTTAATTTGACAGGTCCTTGTAGCCTTAATGTGATACGTCTTTGAATCCATAATATGGCATATGTTATGCCAATGTTACAGGTTCCCGAATCTTTGTATATCTCGTCATTGTCTTCTTAATATGGCAGGTCCTTGTAGCCTTAATGTGACACGTCATAGTATCCTTAATATGGCGTATCCTATCCCAATATTACAGGTTATCGAATTTTTGTATATCTCGTCATTGTCTCCTTAATAGGACAGGTCCTTGTATCCTTAATGGGACACGTCCTTGTATCCTTAATATGACGTATCCTATCCCAGTATTACAGGCTCTCGAAGTTTTGTATATCTAGTCGTTGTCTCCTTAATATGACAGGTCCTTGTAGCCTGAATGTTATACGTCCTGGTATCCTTAATACGCCATTATCTTTAACCATTTCCCTCATCATGTCTCATCCTATATATATATATATATATATATATATATATATATATATATATATATATATATATATATATATATGAAACCTTTACTATTTTGAAAGTTGGCAACTCAAATTCCCAAAAATTTTTAATTTTTTTTTTTTCTTAGCCCTAAGAATTAACGTTTAGTTGACCAATACTGTCACACAAACAATAAGAAACTCTTATTTTAAAAATAATTGCAAAAGCTTAGGACACGTTTCGCTAACACAGTTAGCAGTATCAGTTGGTTTGTCTAGAACTGATTAATATAAAGATTATTAATAATAAAATATCTGTAAATGTCTAAAAGTATTTTGTTATTTATATCCTAATTCACTCTTATGTGATCTACATGTACTATATGCCTACTATATTCTTGCTTGTATTTTCTCGTAATTTTCAAATTTAATTTTTTAAATGTTCACTAATACATTTAGTTTTTTTAATACGTGAAAAAACATAGCTTCCACTCATATTTCTCATTGTGTTGGGCGTTGTTGGCAAAATGAATGGGATTATATTTCGTAAATAATTTGACTGTATTTAAAACCGACATCTTTCCCAATAATCCAAAAACAAACATAAAATACCCAAAATAAATATATAATAAAATGTATTATAAAACACCTACTAACCACTTTGCAAGACAAATGTTTGTACCGCTTCTCTTTCTAAGCGATATCGTATGTCCAGTCCAGTGGGGTACATCAGCATTCACGTCTCGCAAAGGGTAGTGAAGTGATCAGAAGGCGTTGATCTGGATAGTAAGGGTTGGTTCAGGGTTAAAGTCCACCCTTATAACGCGTTTGGAATAAAGATATCACGAACTACACATGCGAGCGAGAGATAGCGCCACTGTTGGGATAATATCTTGTTATGTCTATTATTCATCCAGAGCCTTTCTACATCAATAAAGCTATATTAGAGTCGTATGTATCTCTTGTTTCATCCTTCGTAAATAGAATTAATGTTCTAGAAAACATAACTTATCCTTTAATTCCACCCATTTTGCAATTCCTACTATTAGTTCACACTATCATTGTATAGATCTTGTTCAAAATTTCAATCGTTAAACTTGTAGTAGATGACACTTGATGTTATTACAGTTTTTATCAAATATTAATTCATTGATTGAACTTAATTAATTAATTGTAGTTGTATATGCGAGGAATACTTTTCACAAAAAGGGAACGTATGCAATTTGGCTTCAAAAAATTGATAACATACGTTTTTATACGTAAAACAGCAGCTATTATGTTATAGGTCAAGTGGCAGAACAGTTGTTTTAACGCATATTCTTTAATTTATATTAATTTTAACTATTTAATAAACAGGAAGCATTTGTCAAAGCGCGCTAATCAATGTCATTTAAGGCAAATATTGTGCAATAATTTGTGTTTAAAACTTAATAACTGGTTCCCGTCTCTATCGTCTTGTCCTGCAAAAGTTCCCCCTTACAGGTGATCAAGTCATCTATTCACTAGTTATGTTTAAAACTTAATAACTGGCTCCCGTCTCTAACGTCTTGTCCTGCAAAAGTTCCCCCTTACAGGTGATCAAGTCATCTATTCACTAGTTATGTTTAAAACTTTATAACTGGTTCCCGTCTCTATCGTTTTGTCCTGCAAACGTTCCCCCTTACAGGTGATCAAGTCATCTATTCACTAGTTATGTTTAAAACTTTATAACTGGTTCCCGTCTCTATCGTTTTGTCCTGCAAACGTTCCCCCTTACAGGTGATCAAGTCATCTATTCACTAGTTATGTTTAAAACTTTATAACTGGTTCCCGTCTCTATCGTTTTGTCCTGCAAACGTTCCCCCTTACAGGTGATCAAGTCATCTATTCACTAGTTATGTTTAAAACTTTATAACTGGTTCCCGTCTCTATCGTTTTGTCCTGCAAACGTTCCCCCTTACAGGTGATCAAGTCATCTCTTCACTAGTTATGTTTAAAACTTAATAACTGGTTCCCGTCTCTATCGTTTTGTCCTGCAAACGTTCCCCCTTACAGGTGATCAAGTCATCTATTCACTAGTTATGTTTAAAACTTAATAACTGGTTCCCGTCTCTATCGTCTTGTCCTGCAAAAGTTCCCCCTTACAGGTGATCAAGTCATCTATTCACTAGTTATGTTTAAAACTTTATAACTGGTTCCCGTCTCTATCGTTTTGTCCTGCAAACGTTCCCCCTTACAGGTGATCAAGTCATCTATTCACTAGTTATGTTTAAAACTTTATAACTGGTTCCCGTCTCTACCGTTTTGTCCTGCAAACGTTCCCCCTTACAGGTGATCAAGTCATCTATTCACTAGTTATGTTTAAAACTTTATAACTGGTTCCCGTCTCCATCGTTTTGTCCTGCAAACGTTCCCCCTTACAGGTGATCAAGTCATCTATTCACTAGTTATGTTTAAAACTTAATAACTGGTTCCCGTCTCTATCGTCTTGTCCTGCAAAAGTTCCCCCTTACAGGTGATCAAGTCATCTATTCACTAGTTATGTTTAAAACTTTATAACTGGTTCCCGTCTCTATCGTTTTGTCCTGCAAACGTTCCCCCTTACAGGTGATCAAGTCATCTATTCACTAGTTATGTTTAAAACTTTATAACTGGTTCCCGTCTCTATCGTTTTGTCTTGCAAACGTTCCCCCTTACAGGTGATCAAGTCATCTATTCACTAGTTATGTTTAAAACTTTATAACTGGTTCCCGTCTCTATCGTTTTGTCCTGCAAACGTTCCCCCTTACAGGTGATCAAGTCATCTATTCACTAGTTATGTTTAAAACTTTATAACTGGTTCCCGTCTCTATCGTTTTGTCCTGCAAACGTTCCCCCTTACAGGTGATCAAGTCATCTATTCACTAGTTATGTTTAAAACTTTATAACTGGTTCCCGTCTCTATCGTTTTGTCCTGCAAACGTTCCCCCTTACAGGTGATCAAGTCATCTCTTCACTAGTTATGTTTAAAACTTAATAACTGGTTCCCGTCTCTATCGTTTTGTCCTGCAAACGTTCCCCCTTACAGGTGATCAAGTCATCTATTCACTAGTTATGTTTAAAACTTAATAACTGGTTCCCGTCTCTATCGTCTTGTCCTGCAAAAGTTCCCCCTTACAGGTGATCAAGTCATCTATTCACTAGTTATGTTTAAAACTTTATAACTGGTTCCCGTCTCTATCGTTTTGTCCTGCAAACGTTCCCCCTTACAGGTGATCAAGTCATCTATTCACTAGTTATGTTTAAAACTTTATAACTGGTTCCCGTCTCTATCGTTTTGTCCTGCAAACGTTCCCCCTTACAGGTGATCAAGTCATCTATTCACTAGTTATGTTTAAAACTTAATAACTGGTTCCCGTCTCTATCGTCTTGTCCTGCAAAAGTTCCCCCTTACAGGTGATCAAGTCATCTATTCACTAGTTATGTTTAAAACTTTATAACTGGTTCCCGTCTCTATCGTCTTGTCCTGCAAAAGTTCCCCCTTACAGGTGATCAAGTCATCTATTCACTAGTTATGTTTAAAACTTTATAACTGGTTCCCGTCTCTATCGTTTTGTCCTGCAAACGTTCCCCCTTACAGGTGATCAAGTCATCTATTCACTAGTTAGGAATAGATACTTACCACTTTCTTGTTCCTGCGATACCACAGTTTTCATTATTTCCAATATCAGGGGATCATAATCATTAAGCCCTTTCCTTTAATCCTGCCTAATTCCTGCGACCTTTCCTTATCCTTCTCAAAGGGGACGGGACGAGTAGAGACCCGGGTAGAGGATAAGCTTCATTCAGGGAAATGGTATTGCTCCCTATTTCCTATTCCAGAAGGGTAGTATTAGAAGTTAGTTTACATCCTTACCTGAATCCTACCTTAGTCGAAATCCTACTCTTCGTGGCGGATAGTCACACTGCCATATCTGACTGATAAGCTTTGTCTATAAGAAAAGATATACGAAATGCTTGGAGCGACGAGTGGAGCTGTTATTGGAGCTACGAGTAGAGCTGTTATTGAAGCTACGAGTGGAGCTGTTATTGATGCTACAAGTGGAGCTGTTATTGGAGTAACTATTGGTGCTGGCATTGGAGCTTCGAGTGGAGCTGTTATTAAAGCTACTAGTGGTGCTGTTATTGGAGCTACGAATGGAGCTGTTGTTAAAGCTACTAGTAGCGCTGGTATTTAAGCTACGAGTGGAGCTGTTATTGGAGCTAATAGTGGTGCCAGTATTGGAGCTACGAGTGGAGCTGTTATTCGAGCTACAAGTGGTGTTGGTATTGGAGTTTCAAATGGAGCTGATATTGGAGCTACGAGTTGAGCTTTTATTGAAGCTACTAGTGATGCTGGTATTTGAACAACGAGAGGAGCTGTTATTGCAGATACTAATAGTACTGGTATTAGAGCTACGAGTGGTGCTGCTATTGGAGCTAGGAGTGGAGCTGTTATTGGAGCTACTACTGGAGCTGTCACTGAAGCTACGGGTGGAGCTGTTATTGGAGCAACTAGTGGTTATGGTATTGGAGCTTCGTGTGGAGCTGTTATTAAAGCTACTAGTGGTGCTGGTATTGGAGCTACGAGTGAAGCGGTTATTGGAGCTACGATGGAGCTGTTATTAAAGCTACTAGTGGTGCTGGTATTGGAGCTACGAGTGGAGCTGGTATTGGAACTACGATTGGAGCTGTTACTGGAGCTACTTGTGGTGCTACTATTTGAGCACGTATTAGAGCTAAGAGTGGAGCTTTTATTGAAGCTACGAGAGGAACTTTGATTGGAGCTACGAATAGAACTGTTATTGGAGCAGTTATTAGAGCTACGAGTAAAGCATTAATTATCGCTACTAGTAGTGCTGATATTGGGACTACGAGTGCAGCTTGCAGCGGCCAGAATGTCCGATGCAAAGAATCTGGGTAATTGTACAGAATACCAGAATCAAACCTAACCGGGTTAAATAATTGACTAAATTTATATATAAAAATTTTAAAACATTATAATAATAATAATATTAAAACTAGGGTAAATAATAGTAAAATGAAGAAAATTAGAAATAACTTTAGACTTAAAAAACATAAATTATAAGCAATAATAAAAATTATCACTTCAAAGTGGATAGCCTAAATTATGTTAACAAAAAAAAGACGGTAATTGTGTAGTATAACAAACTAGGCCTAGATGCCGGCTATTAAAATAATTGTACTTAAAAATAATCAGGAATAAAGAATGTAAATTAAGATGTGAGGAAAGTAAATTAGGCCTAGCTAGGGAAAATAGTATTTATGTAAAAGTAAAGATTAAATGTTAAAGTGTAATAGCCTAAGAAATTAGGTTATAATAGAAGAAGTCATATTTGATTTCGGAAAAATCCGCTTAGGGCATTGATTATAAATCTTGTCACTACGAAACGAAAGCGCTACAGTCGAACTTTGGATTAAGAATGTTAAAAAGTTAATTAAATTAAATGAGAAGAAATAAAGTCAAATACGTTATTAAATAAAAGGTAAAAATGCAAAGGACACATCAGAATACAGAAACGCCTTGTATAAAAAGGGAAACTAATCTTAGTTCAGAATTTCCGAACAAACAAAGTCAATTGCCATGGCAACGGCTTTCTGATTGGTCAAAAGTTGAAAAATGGATACTGGGACGTGGGAAGTTTGAAATTGGAGAAGGAGACCTCACAAAAGAACGCTATCCAAGATGAGAATGCATTAGGCTCTCAAAGCGAGCAGACGTGTTTTTGTACCATGCGATCAGGACAAGAAAAAATGTGCTAAAAACAGAGTAAAAAGTGCTACGATGTGATCAGGGGAAGGAAGATATATATGAGCAAGGGCTCATATATACCCAGAACAAAATTTCGACCACAAAAATGCAAAATTAAAGAAAATAAGAAGATTAACCGAAATTATGGAGAGACGCCTACCTACCAAGACCCTTGAAGCTGTAACAGGACCGACAGATGACAACATTAATGAAGATAAAAAGATTTCTACAGTACAAGGTTATATAATCAATTTAATTATTCTTTTTTAAATAACATTTTACTTCAAATTATATTAACTTAATTTCAAAATTAAATAAGATGGGAATGACCTAAGGGACTGATTAGTCAACTCTCTTAGGTTACCCAAATTTAAGTAATAAAGATTCAAAATTGACTTTCCATTCCCATCGCTGTGGGAATGTATGGATTAAGTATAAAGATGTATATCTTATATGGCTTTTTCTAAGTGAATTTCTAATGAATAACTTCCAAAGAAGTTAATTGTTCAAGGCCTAGCCTAAAGGCATTACATAGTAATATTAAGTGTTTGAAAAAGAATCAGATTTTAAAATATGTTAAATTTAACTCTACTAATCAAAATTATATACAAAATTAATTATGGTAACTTTGATAATTTAAATTATATGTAAAATTAATGATAATAAGAAAATTTAAAAACAGAAGGAGATAATAATGTTTAGTTAAATGGCAAGTTGTATGAAATTTTGAAAAAATAATTAGTCAAGAAAATCCTGTGAAATTAAATAAAAACAATAATAATTAATTTGAACCTTGGAACAAATAAATAAAAATGTATATTTTCCAATTAGCTGTGTTTTCATTCTAGATAAGATAAGTTCACTAGGTATCCAGGTATAGTCTTTAAATCACAAGTGTCTCTCAAAGATTCCACTACCCGAAAAGGAGCTTGAACAGGGCTTATCGGAGGCTAATTGGTTTTATCAAAAATTCAGGGGTTGGTTCCTCTGAGAGGTTTATTCATTGAGGCACAGGTCTATGAAATTAGGTTCGTAGTCAATGGATAAACCATTACTTTCTTACTGACTTAGAAAGAGAGGAAGAGAAATAAACAACGGCAAAGGTTATAAAAAGTAAGTCGGTAAGAAAAGTATGGCGCCCAACGTTTGAGGCTCGATGCTTACATTGTAACATCGGGTCAACATCAAATAGAGACAGATTTAAATCGACTAAGGAGCCTAGTGAAACAAAATTAATTAAATAGAATTCAATTAAAATTGTAAAAAATAATAGGAATCATAAAATGAAAACCAAAGAAGTTCTTTAAATTAAATAAGAGTTAATTATAATAAAAATGAAATTAAAAAGAACTTAGAATAAATAATAATAATTAAAAGGAAATAATTAAGTAAAATAAAATTCAGTAGGCGTCGGTAGGGCATAATATAAATAATAATGTTAGTTATTAATGAAAGTAAATAGAATACATAGGCGTTAGATAGACAAGGTTAAGGGAACACTGAACCGGATCACATCGAGCACAATTCTAAATGAATATTTAATTAAATACTCAGTATATAGTAAAAATATAGAAGTAGGAGAAGTTAGTAAGGGAATAAAAGGATAGTTAAATACGAGACTTTAAGATGGCGACAAGACAGAGAAAAGACACAGAACCATCTGAAATGATGGAGTTTTTTAAAAAAATGATGGAGGAACAAAAACAGGAGAGATTAAAAGAGATGGAGGAACAAAAACAGGAAAGATTAAAAGAGATGGAAGAACAGAAACAAGGGAGAATAAAGGAACAAGAAGAATTAGTAAAAAAGATAGAGGAACAAAGAAAGAAAGAAAGAGAGGAGGAAAAAGTAGAAAGAAAGAAAGAAAGAGAGGAGGATAAACAAGAAATTAAGAATCTTTGGGAAATCATGAATAAGAGGATAGAGGAAATAAATGAAGGAATTACAAGAAAGAATGAGGAAATGGGAAATAAAATCCAAGAAACTATAGAAAAGATGTATAACTTAGAGGTAACAGTCAGTGAAAATAAACAGACTGTAGAAACAGTTAAGGGAGAAGTCAAAAAAGTAGAAAGAAGGGTACAAGTAGTTGAGAATAAGATAAAGAATATGGGAGAAGGGATAAATATAGCTACCTTGTTTAAATCAAGGATGTTTGAGATGGGTGATAATGGAGACAAAAGCAAGAAGGAATTCTACGGTAGGGAAGATGAAGACCCTATTGATTTCATTAAACACCTAGAAGGTATAATGTCCGAAATTGATCCTGACATGGAGGAAGGACAAAAAAGGAAAATAATGGAGAGACATCTTAAAGGACCAGCACAAGAATGGTGGTTGGCCATGAATATGGAGGAGGAAAATTATGATGAAGTTAAGGAGAGATTCTTTAGCCACTTTTGGGGATCTCATGCACAAGAGAGAATTCGAGGAAGAATCGAAAATGGAAAATATGAATACCATCGAGGCACAAACAACATGGTAAATTATTTCTTAAAAATGGTGAACACGGCGAGACACCTAACCCCGCCATACAATCAGGCGGAGTTAATTATGAAGATTATGAAGCATTATGGGAACAGAATGTATATAGGATGTTCCGGGATGGCGGCTACCGACATAGAGGAGGCGGTAAAATACATCCGAAGGAACATGGAGCAGGAGGCTACCAGGAACCGGACTCAGCCTAGGACTGAGGAACGGGAACCTGAAAGGAGAGGGTTTACACACCAAACGAGAAACCCCGGATACAAGGGAAATTGGAGGCAAGAGCCTTACCCGGTAGAAGGGAGAGGAAACTGGAGACAGGGGCCCTACCAAAGAGAGGGACCAAGAAATAGGCCGCAAAATCAGTGGCAACAACAAAGGCCAGAGTACAGGCCACAAAACCAAACGGAAGAAGGCCCACAGACAAAAGAAAAGAGACCACAAAATCCAGGGCCAAGTGGTCAATCAAAAAACTAAATGAGAGGATCCCTAATGGTAGGAAGGAAAAGAGGAGACAACCATTAGAGATCCAACAACAAACAAAATATAGGAAATATTACCCGGAGAAACAGGGAACAGTAAATAAAGGAAAGGCGGAAGACCTAAAGAACAAAAATAAAAAAACAATACAACAGGAAAATAACAATGAAGTACACCAAAATCAAGAGCGTAGAGTTGGTGGACTATCTCTTGATATTCGTGCTGAATTGTTAGAAGAGGACAAGGAGATTGGCGAAGGTAACCAGAAGAAAGAAACATGCCCTGTAATTGACTGTGAGGTAGAAGGGCACTCTATAGAGGTAGAGATTGACACGGGTGCAGACGTGTCAGTCATTCAAGAAAAGGCTTACAACAACCTCAAGTTGCATGGGCTTAAGTTCCTGGAACTACCCATCAACAATGTGGGAGTTGTAACAGCCATTAAGACTGCACAAATAAAGGTTACCCGGCAATGCTTAATTCCCTTAACAATTAAAGGCATAAAAGTGGACTGCATCTTCATAGTGGTCTCCAAACTTCGGTCGGAGATGATTATGGGGTGCAACACACTGTATGACCTAAAGGCACGGATAAACATGGATAGACGCTTTGTGACATTCGAAATAGAAGGGGAAATGGTGTACCAGGACTTTAAAAGTAAAATACAAAAGATAGAGGAAAATGAAGAAGTCCGAAAAATATGCAAGATAACCCAGGAAAAAGAAGATGCATCAACAATAGGGCATCAAAGCAAAAAGGAGGGGTTAATGCGACAGTGCGAGAAGCAGGGGCACTGCCGAATGAATGAAGGAGGAAATGGACAAGAAACAAGTAAAGGGGAAATCTTAAATATAACGAACGAATATCAAAGAAAAATAAAAAATGAAACAGAGGAAAAATTAAACAATAACAAAAAATTAAAAAACAAAAATGAAAATATAATAAATAAGGAAATAAATCTAAGACCTGAGGGAGTCAAAACAGGAGATAAAGAAACAAAGGACATGGAAAGAAGAGCTGCAGCTGAGATTAAGAGCAAACCAAAATATAAACAAGGTAAGGCCGAAATAGTGCCAAAAAGGGGAAATAATGTGAGTGGAAAAATAATAAATAAGAAAATAAATATAAATAAAAGTATAAACGTCGCGTCGAAACAATTAAAAGGGGGGAACAACGAGGTTAAAATGAATAACCAACGAGGAGCTCGGAAGCCCATGACTAAGACTTTAGATTCTGGAGAGATAACCCAAAGGAAAGAAATTGAAATTAAAGAAAGAAAAAAGAAAAACCCATTTACTAGTTCAAGAGTTCGAAAGTCAATTAAAATGAGAGCCAATCCAAATACGAGAAGAACCTTCATTTCATTACAAGTCAAAAACAGAAAAATAAAAGGTAGATTTAAGGAGAATAAGGGAAAGTTAAGAAATTGGAAAAGGAGAAAGAAGAAAAAGAAAGATAAAGATGGACGGATGATAAGAAAATATTTGAGAATTAACCATTTAGGAATCGAAGAAGAAGAAACAGAAAATAAATGTATATTAGACAAAGAACAGCAAAATCAATTAAACCAGCTAATATTGGAATATGACGATATATTTAGCGAGATACCGGGAAGATCAAATAAATATAAGCATCAATTGAAACTAATAGAGAATAAAACTTTTGTACGAAGGAATTATCCAATTCCAATTAATTACCGTAAACAGGTCCAAGAAGAGATTGAAAGAATGCTCAGATATGACATCATCGAACGCTCAAGAACTCCTTACATCAACCCAATGGTGACAGTAATAAAACCAGACAAGACCATCCGTCTGTGCCTAGACGCTAGGAAGTTGAATGAGATAACTGTGAAGGATTATGAAAGTGCACCCACTATTGACGATATACTAAGGAAAGGTCGCAACAGGCGATATTTTTCAAAAATAGATTTAACGTCAAGTTTCTGGCAAATACCGTTGACTAATGAGTCCAAAAAATATACAGGATTTTTATTTAATAATAAAGTATATAATTTCAAAGTGGTGCCTTTTGGACTCCAAAACTCCCTAGCGGCTCTAGTGAGAACGGTAGATATCACTTTGGGTAAGGTTAGAGGAAAATCTTTTAGTGTATGTCGATGATCTGTTGTGTCTATCTGAGACATTCGATGAGCACCTCAGTCACCTGAGGACAATTTTCACCAGATTCAGAGAGGGGAATTTAACCATCAACCCGAAGAAAACCTTGTTCTGTCAACAAGAGGTGAAGTTTTTAGGATATATCTTCAGACAAGAAGGGGTCACCACAGACCCAGAGAAGATACAGGCAATACAGGATTTCCCAGAACCTAGAAACAAAAAACAACTACAATCGTTTCTAGGTTTTGTAAATTACTATGCACGATTTACAAAGAAACATGCTGAAGAGACTTCACCCTTGTTGAAATTACTAAGAAAAGATCAGCCCTGGATCTGGGATGAATACATGAGTAAAGCCTTCAATAGGGTAAAAGATTTGTTTACGGAATCAGTCACTCTGATGCATCCAATCGAAGGGCAACGTACGTTCCTACAGACAGATGCATGTGATAATGCAATCGCCAGTCAGATTTTCCAGAGAGATGGACAAGGGCAAATGCAAGTAATAGGGTTCGTTAGCCGAACACTTAAGAGTTGTGAGAAGGCATACACTATATGCGAGAAAGAATTATTGGCTATAGTGCATGGCTTGAAAAAATTTCGGCCATTAATAGTGGGAGCGCCACTAACTATCATAACGGATAATAAGGCATTGAAATTTATGAACACGTGCAATTTCACTAATTCACGAATCACTAGGTGGATATTGGCGATTCAAGAGTATCAACCAACAGTGATACATTGCCCAGGAAAGGAAAACATACCGTGCGACGTCGTGAGTCGGATGTATCAGAATGAGATGGATAATAAGGGAAACAGTCAGAACCGTCAGGTTATAAAAGTAGGACGGTTACAAATAGGATGTGAAGAAACACTAAAAGCAAAGTTTCAAAACATAAAAAACTTACAAAGACAACAACCAGAATTAGAAAAAATTTTTGAAAACGTGACCAAATTTAAGAGATATTCTATACAAGAAGGGATATTGTGTAAAGAAGTCAAAAATAAAATAAAGATAGTAATCCCGGAATCAATAATAAACGAGGTAATTGAGAACATACATCAGATATATGCTCACATAGGGAGAAATAAAATAACGAATATAATGAGCCAGAGCATGTATATAAAGCAAATGAAGAAACGGATATTACAAGTGATAGAAAGATGAAGCAGACGGAATTGAAATGTGGGGACAAAGTACTGGTAACAAGGGTAAATAGATCTAACTTGAGCCGTCAAGAAACCGAGAAGATGCTATTAATTTACCAGGGTCCATATGTAGTGGCTAGACGATTGGGGGCAAAAACTTATGAAATAGCAAACTTGGAAACAGGGAAAATAAGGGGGATCTATGACATCAAAGACATAAAGATATTTAAAGAATAAAGGATAATAAGGCAAGGTAAATAAAAAATGATCCATCAGTGACATAGGGAGTAACGGTTAAGTAATAAAAATAAAAATGTAAAATAAATCTAAGTAGTAGATTAAAGCAGTAACATAATCCAAATACATAGGACAAATAATATAAAATCAGTATTAAATGTGAAAGAAAAAGCCATATGTTAAATTAACGGGATTCATTGAATTTATTAAAGTAAAGGTTGTGTTAAACAACAATGAATGTGTAAAATAAGGATTACAATATACAATATTGTATAGTTAATATAAACTTGAAATAAGATTAAATAAAAAAGAATGTGACTAAGGACAGGAGTAATAAATGAGTAAATAGCATGTGAAGTGACTAATGTGACAATGATATATATGAGTGAAAGGGACAGGAGAGTAAATTGTGAACTTTAGTAAAATTAATTAAGTTATGAATATGAATAGGAATAGTAGATTAATGAAAGGAATATGAAAATTTTAATATAAACTAGTATAAGTGTTAATGTTAATTTTCACAAATATGTTATTAATTATGTTTATCTGTTTCAAGGGAGAGAAGAACCAAAATTTTCATATATTTAAAAAGGGGGGAATTTTGCAGCGGTCAGAATGTCCGATGCAAAGAATCTGAGTAATTGTACAGAATACCAGAATCAAACCTAACCGGGTTAAATAATTGACTAAATTTATATATAAAAATTTTAAAACATTATAATAATAATAATATTAAAACTAGGGTAAATAATAGTAAAATGAAGAAAATTAGAAATAACTTTAGACTTAAAAAACATAAATTATAAGCAATAAGAAAAATTATCACTTCAAAGTGGATAGCCTAAATTATGTTAACAAAAAAAAGACGGTAATTGTGTAGTATAACAAACTAGGCCTAGATGCCGGCTATTAAAATAATTGTACTTAAAAATAATCAGGAATAAAGAATGTAAATTAAGATGTGAGGAAAGTAAATTAGGCCTAGCTAGGGAAAATAGTATTTATGTAAAAGTAAAGATTAAATGTTAAAGTGTAATAGCCTAAGAAATTAGGTTATAATAGAAGAAGTCATATTTGATTTCGGAAAAATCCGCTTAGGGCATTGATTATAAATCTTGTCACTACGAAACGAAAGCGCTACAGTCGAACTTTGGATTAAGAATGTTAAAAAGTTAATTAAATTAAATGAGAAGAAATAAAGTCAAATACGTTATTAAATAAAAGGTAAAAATGCAAAGGACACATCAGAATACAGAAACGCCTTGTATAAAAAGGGAAACTAATCTTAGTTCAGAATTTCCGAACAAACAAAGTCAATTGCCATGGCAACGGCTTTCTGATTGGTCAAAAGTTGAAAAATGGATACTGGGACGTGGGAAGTTTGAAATTGGAGAAGGAGACCTCACAAAAGAACGCTATCCAAGATGAGAATGCATTAGGCTCTCAAAGCGAGCAGACGTGTTTTTGTACCATGCGATCAGGACAAGAAAAAATGTGCTAAAAACAGAGTAAAAAGTGCTACGATGTGATCAGGGGAAGGAAGATATATATGAGCAAGGGCTCATATATACCCAGAACAAAATTTCGACCACCAAAATGCAAAATTAAAGAAAATAAGAAGATTAACCGAAATTATGGAGAGACGCCTACCTACCAAGACCCTTGAAGCTGTAACAGGACCGACAGATGACAACATTAATGAAGATAAAAAGATTTCTACAGTACAAGGTTATATAATCAATTTAATTATTCTTTTTTAAATAACATTTTACTTCAAATTATATTAACTTAATTTCAAAATTAAATAAGATGGGAATAACCTAAGGGACTGATTAGTCAACTCTCTTAGGTTACCCAAATTTAAGTAATAAAGATTCAAAATTGACTTTCCATTCCCATCGCTGTGGGAATGTATGGATTAAGTATAAAGATGTATATCTTATATGGCTTTTTCTAAGTGAATTTCTAATGAATAACTTCCAAAGAAGTTAATTGTTCAAGGCCTAGCCTAAAGGCATTACATAGTAATATTAAGTGTTTGAAAAAGAATCAGATTTTAAAATATGTTAAATTTAACTCTACTAATCAAAATTATATACAAAATTAATTATGGTAACTTTGATAATTTAAATTATATGTAAAATTAATGATAATAAGAAAATTTAAAAACAGAAGGAGATAATAATGTTTAGTTAAATGGCAAGTTGTATGAAATTTTGAAAAAATAATTAGTCAAGAAAATCCTGTGAAATTAAATAAAAACAATAATAATTAATTTGAACCTTGGAACAAATAAATAAAAATGTATATTTTCCAATTAGCTGTGTTTTCATTCTAGATAAGATAAGTTCACTAGGTATCCAGGTATAGTCTTTAAATCACAAGTGTCTCTCAAAGATTCCACTACCCGAAAAGGAGCTTGAACAGGGCTTATCGGAGGCTAATTGGTTTTATCAAAAATTCAGGGGTTGGTTCCTCTGAGAGGTTTATTCATTGAGGCACAGGTCTATGAAATTAGGTTCGTAGTCAATGGATAAACCATTACTTTCTTACTGACTTAGAAAGAGAGGAAGAGAAATAAACAACGGCAAAGGTTATAAAAAGTAAGTCGGTAAGAAGCTGTTATTGGAGCTACGAATGAAACGAATACTGTGCGGTACTAGTCATGCTGGTATTAGAGCTGCGGGTGGAGCTGTTATTGGAGCTAAGAGTGGAGCTGTTACTCGAGCTACTAGTGGTGTTGGTATTGGAGTTTCAAGTGGAGCTCTCATTGAAGCTACGAGTGGAGCTTTTGTTGGAGCTACATTGGATCTGTTATTGGAGCTACTAGTTTTCCTGGTACAGGAGCTCTTTTTGGAGATGCTATTGAGGCTGGTATTAGAGCTTTTATTTAGGTACGAGTGGAGCTGTTATTGGAGCTAGGAGTGGAGTAGTTATTGGAGCTACTAGTGGAACTCATATTGAAGCTACGAGATGAGCTCTTATTGAAGCTAGAAGTGGAGCTGTTATTGTAGCTACTAGTGATGCTGGTATTAGAGCTACGAGTGGAGCTGTTATTGCAGGTACTAGTAGTGCTGTTTTTGGAGCTACGAGTAGTGCTGCTATTGGAGCTACGAGTAGAGCTATTATTGAAGCTACGAGATGAGCTGTTATTGGAGCTTCGAGTAGAGCTGTTATTAAAGGTACTAGCGGTGCTGTTATTGGAGCTACGAATGGAGCTGATGTTAAAGCTACTAGTAGCGCTGGTATTTAAGCTACCAGTGGAGCTGTTATTGGAGCTAATAGTGGTGCCAGTATTGGAGCTACGAGTGGAGCTGTTATTCGCGCTACAAGTGGTGTTGGTATTGGCATTTCAAATGGAGCTGATTTGGAGCTACGAGTTGAGATTTATTGAAGCTACTAGTGATGCTGGTATTTGAGCTACGAGTGGAGCTGTTATTGCAGGTACTAGTAGTACTGGTATTGGAGCTACGAGTGGTGCTGCTATTGGAGCTACGAGTGGAGCTGTTATTCGAGCTACAAGTGGTGTTGGTATTGGAGTTTCAAATGGAGCTGATATTGGAGCTACGAGTTAAGCTTTTATTGAAGCTACTAGTGATGCGGGTGTTTGAGCTACGAGTGGAGCTGTTATTGCAGGTACTAGTAGTACTGGTATTGGAGCTACGAGTGGTGCTGCTATTGGAGCTAAGAGTAGAGATGTTATTAAAGCTACGAGTGGAGCTGTTATTGGAGCTACTACTGGAGCTGTTACTGAAGCTACGGGTGGAGCTGTTATTAAAGCTACTAGTGGTTCTGGTATTGGAGCTACGTGTGAAGCAGTTATTGGAGCTACGATGGAGCTGTTATTAAAGCTACTAGTAGTGCTGGTATTAGAGCTTCGAGTGGAGCTGGTATTGGAGCTACGAGTGGAGCTGTTGTTGGAGCTACTAGTGGCGCTGGTATATAAGCTACGAATGGAGCTGTTATTGGAGCTACTTGTGGTGCTACTATTAGAGCACGTATTGGAGCTAAGAGTGAAGCTTTTATTGAAGCTACGAGAGGAACTTTGATTGGAGCTACGATTAGAGCTGTTATTGGAGCTACGAGTGGAGCTGTTATATGAGCTACGATTGGAGCTGTTATTAGAGCTACGAGTAAAGCATTAATTATAGCTACTAGTAGTGCTGATATTTGGACTACGAGTGCAGCTGTTATTGGAGCTACGATTGGAACGAATATTGTGCGCTACTAGTCGTGCTGGTATTATAGCTACGAGTGGAGCTGTTATTGAAGCTACGTGTGCAGCTGTTATTGGAGCTACGTGTGGAGCTGTTATTGGAGCTACTAGTTTTCCTGGTATTGGAGCTCTTTTTGGAGATGCAATTGAAGCTGGTATTAGAGCTTTTATTTAGGTACGAGTGGAGCTGTTATTGGAGCTAGGAGTGGAGTAGTTATTGGAGCTACTAGTGGAGCTCATATTGAAGCTACGAGATGAGCTCTTATTGAAGCTAGGAGTGTAGCTGTTATTGTAGCTACTAGTGGTGCTGGTTTTGGAGCCCTTATTGGAGCTGCGAATGCAGCTCTTATTGAAGCTACGAGTGGAGCTACTATTGCAGCTACGAATTGAGCTGTTATTAGAGCTATGAGTAAAGTTCTTAATGGAGCTACGGGTGGAGGTGTTATTAGAGCTACTTGTGGATCTGGTATGGGAGCTTTTATTGAAGCTACTAGTTTGGCTGGTATTGGAGCTTTTATTGGGACTACGACTGGAGCTGCTATTAGAGCTACGAGTGGAGCTGGATTTAGAGCTACTAGTGGGGCTGGTATTGGAGTAACGAGTGGAGCTACTATTGGAGCTACGAGTGGAGCTGGATTTAGAGCTACTAGTGGGGTTGTTATTGGAGTAACGAGTGGAGCTCTTATTGGAGCTACTAGTGGAGCTCTATTGGGGCTGATATTGGAGCTACGAGTGTGGCTGGTATTGAAGCTTTTATTTGGACTACGAGTGGAGCCGGATTTAGAGCTATTAGAAGGGCTGGTATTGGTGCTTTCATTGGAGCACGTTTGGAGTTGGTATTTTATGTCTCACTGAAGCTACGAGTGTTACTGGTAATTTAGCTTTTATTAGGGCTTCGAGTGGAGTTGGTATTGGAGCTCTTATTTAAGCTACGAGTGTGACTGGTATTGTAGCTTTTATTAAGGCTAAGAATGAAGCTGGTGTAGGAGTTAGGAGTGGAATTGGTATTGGAAATGTGATTGGCTTAATATATATTTTTGTTAAACTGTGTTTGCTAAAATGTCTAGTTGGAATTTATACATGGCAAGTAGACGAATTTATCATTAACAGTGGTTTTATATATCTAACCAGCAACGTTAGAAAGATAACTGTATGGAGGAGGAAATAAGTAAAGGAATATATAAAAACACCCACTTAAAGTTTGGTCAAGAAAATACCTTATATTGTTCGGCAAAAAATAATATATAAACAAACAAAAGTTCTAGAAACGTTGTAATAACCCGAGCGTAATAATTAAAATCAATAGCAAATATAAATTAGGATGATAAATAACGTTTTACTAAATCGTGTTTGCATGATTTTACAATATAATATCGTGATGAGTTTTTTTCAATAACAGCGTATCCAATGCGGAACCCACGTCAACAGATAATAAGCTTATGTGAAGAGGAAATCCAAACAATGTGTTTTATTTTTCAATTTTCTTCAGTTTTCATTACTCGGCTGCACGTCTCCTCTCAATCTTATACAATTCTTCAATCTTGGAGTACAGCGCGTTCTTCCGCCCCACCGAACCCTTTCTTTACTACCTCTACAATTTATCTTTGACAAATAATAACTGGGTTTATAAAATGTTGAAATGTTCGGTTCTGCTTCGTTTTACATTTTATGTTTTCTTTCGTATTCCGTCTGTTTTAAATCGATTTCATATTGTGTATTTGTCAAGTAAATCCTTCGGTGCAGAGAATACTCTTCCCTTGCGTACATTTACTGAACAATCAAATACACCTGGTACGATATATCACGTTGTGTTACATCAAATTTGCAGTGTTTGCGTATTCATCGGACACGAAAATAAGTTTTAAAATGAGTGCCCATTCTTGTTCGTAAGTTTTGATTATTTAAGTAACAAAAATTATAAATTGAAGCTTTGATTGACTATTCTCTAAAGTGGCGAAGTTCAATGAGGAGAAGAGGAAGGGGCGATAAAGTAACACAGGGAGAAAAAGATAAAGAGAGAGAAAGAAAAATAGCAAAATAGTTGGAAAAGGAAAAGAAAGAGAGAGGGAAAGGTGCGTTGGTAGAGAAAAAAAAACCAACAGGTACATAGATATATAGAGACGGTGGAGAAAGGTAGGGACAGTAAATAACAAAGGGAAAGAAGGAGAGAAAGAAAGATAGAGGGAAGGTGGATTGGTAGAGAAAGAGTGACCAACAGGTACATAGATATATAGAGACGGTGGAGATAGGGAGAGACAGTAAATAACAAAGGCAAAGAAGGAGAGAAGAAAGGTGGGTTGGTAGAGAAAGAGAGACCAACAGGTACATAGATATATATAGAGACGGTGGAGATAGGGAGAGACAGTAAATAACAAAGGGAAAGAAGGAGAAAAAGAAAGAGAGAGGGAAGGTGGGTTGGTAGAGAAAGAGTGACCAACAGGTACATAGATATATAGAGACGGTGGAGATAGGGAGAGACAGTAAATAACAAAGGGAAAGAAGGAGAGAAAGAAAGAGAGAGGGAAGGTGGGTTGGTAGAGAAAGAGTGACCAACAGGTACATAGATATATAGAGACGGTGGAGATAGGGAGAGACAGTAAATAACAAAGGGAAAGAAGGAGAGAAAGAAAGAGAGAGGGAAGGTGGGTTGGTAGAGAAAGAGAGTCCAACAGGTACATAGATATATAGAGACGGTGGTGATAGGGAGAGACAGTAAATAACAAAGGGAAAGAAAGAGGCAAAGAAAGAGAGAAGGAAGGTGGGTTGGTAGAGAAAGAGAGACCAACAGGTACATAGATATATAGAGACGGTGGAGATAGAGAAAGACAGTAAATAACAAAAGGGAAAGAAGGAGACAAAGAAAGAGAGAGGGAAGGTGGGTTGGTAGAGAAAGAGGGACCAACAGGTACATAGATATATAGAGACGATGGAGATAGGGAGAGACAGTAAATAACAAAGGGAAAGAAGGAGAGAAAGAAAGAAAGAGGGAAGGTGGGTTGGTAGAGAAAGAGAGACCAACAGGTACATAGATATATAGAGACGGTGGAGATAGGGAGAGACAGTAAATAACAAAGGGAAAGAAGGAGAGAAAGAAAGAGAGAAGGAAGGTGGGTTGGTAGAGAAAGAGAGTCCAACAGGGCCATAGATATATAGAGACGGTGGTGATAGGGAGAGACAGTAAATAACAAAGGGAAACAAGGAGAGAAAGAAAGAGATAAAGAGAGATAAGAAGGTTAAAATTTGTCAGAATAACAGAAGGGAGGAGTAATATAGAGTGAGAGGGGAGAATCCAATTTGGAAGATACTTTAAAAGACGCCTGCCATCACTCTCAAATAAAGTTGTAAATGTAGCATTTTATTTGGATGAATACAAGACATAAACTTATGAAAAGTTATCAAAGAGAGGGAACGATACTGACTCCACATTGTTTAAGGAAATTCTGTTATGAAATTGCATCGGAAAACCCGACTGCTGATCCTTTCCTCCAAGAAAAATTGACAGTTTCAAAATGACGATTGTTTCTGGTCCTGAATTTCCCAGTTATGCAATGACTACATCTGTAAGGATTTTTCTGATAACTTAAATTCCACATGCGGCTAAAAATAACACTTTTATACAATTTTGAATGACCAGAGAAACTGATCAAAAATTTGCATATCAATGTTCCAAACACATAATCTAACAAGGTCCGTTTGAGTAATTTGAAATAGTAGTTGTATTGAGTGGTGGTGCTGACATACTCTGAAAAAAGTCTTGCATAAAGGGAAAAAGACATTCATTATTCCATACATTCTTTTAAAAATGTTCTTATCCCAACTGGAAGTCCTAACATATAGCTCTAGTCATGATTCAATCCAACAACAAATTATTTAGTTTTTTTAAAGCTAAAAAAGTAAAAATTTCAATAATTTTCAAATATATTAGTTACATTGATTCATTTATGAGAATCTAAGTAAAGCACCAATATTAGTTTAGAATGGAATACTTTCAAATTTCTTAACGATACAAATTTTGAACATATGTCTTGTAGTTAATTGTACATAAATATCTCGCTAATGCATAATTTGTATTAAATATCGGTTAATAACTTTTAACACTTTCATAATAATATAGAATTAACAATATATTTAATATTTTTATCGAATTTTATTCGACTACTGCAAATATGTTATAGAATAAAAATGCATGTGTTTCGCTATATATATATATATATATTTAAGGGGCTTAACAAGCGACAGCTATGATTGTATCAACTTCAAACTCATCTAGAAACGATAATACTTCTACCGTAGGCTCGTAAATAACGTCATTTACAAATTATTAACAAGTAATGACATAGTTCTTCTCTTTCTTCTACTTCTATTTCTTCTTCCTTTAGTTGATGCTCTTCTTAGTATTATTACTACCCTCTTTTTCTTCTTCTTCTCCTACTTCTTGTTTTTGTTGATGTTCTTATTTCTTCTGGATACTTTTTTCTTTCTTCTTATTGTCCTTCTATTCTTTTACTTCTCTTTCTTCTTCTTCTTTTTTTTTTGTTGATACTCTTCTTCTTCTTGTTATTCTCCTCTTTCCGTCTATTTTTCTTTCTTCTACTTCTTTTTTTTCATTTTGTTAATGCCTTCTCCTTCTTGATTTTTTCTCGTTTTTGTTTTTCGCGTGACAAATTTAATATGTTACAAGTGTGACTCATCACTTGTAATTAGCAAAAGCTATAAATTAAGTCATTCATTTAAAAAAAAAACACCAAATTATTCTACCTCTCTTTCTTAAATTAGTTTTTCCACCGCTATCACATTGATATAGCAAATGAATTTTTCAGTTTCCGAACATTAGCATTTACTTTAAAAATAGTCCAATTAGACTCTTTAAGTAATGACCAAGCAATTGTATTAAATGTAATATAGAAGCCCACTCATTTAGAATTTATAACGAGACGTCATCTTTGTGACTTTGTAAAGATATGAAAAAATGTTGCCAAGTTATTAAAATTTCTATAGCAATGCTCCTTTTCAAATTGAAGACTACAATATTCGGAAATGTTTCTTTTCTGAATTGAAAAAGTTATCTTTTAAAAAAAGAAGGCAGAATGTAGGTTGTATCAAAGTATGTTTTTAATAATCTCTTGGCTGGATAAAAGCCGTATTTCCTTCATCTCTTGCTGTAATTACGGGGAGAAACATTTAAAAAGAGAGAAGGAAGCGAGGCGCAAGCTCCACTGGCTTCCAATAGCAGCATTACGGAGCGTCTCGGCAATCCATTACGGCCGTACGCTCTATGACTCCATCCTGCTCGTACTTCGGTATAAATAATTACAAAAATACACCGGGATTTGCAGAATAGGAATTTAATTAACGGATCCAAGCCAACAGGTTGGCGTTGCCGCGACTTAATTGCATCTTGTGAAGAAAGTCCGCTAAGACGCCTGCATACATTAACGAAACTTTGTGCTCGTGAGTCCAGGGCTAGTTTTATCTTATTTTATGCTTTTATTTCTAAATTAATATTCGAGTCTATTATTTACCTTCAAACTAGTCCTGATTTAAATCCAAAGTTGATCACATGTCCTTGTTTGCATAGCCAAGTTCCCTAACTACAGGCATTAGATTGAGTACGTAATTAGGTTTTACGTAAAGCGTTCTGTAATAGTATAAAAGCCTTTATTCGGTATTGGTAAACCTCAAGTGTTACTAGTAAATCTTAGTATATATCTACATCAGTTGGAAAAGTTAAGTATTTTATAAAT
Organism: Prosapia bicincta; assembly: GCA_036971475.1. NCBI lineage: Eukaryota > Metazoa > Arthropoda > Insecta > Hemiptera > Cercopidae > Prosapia > Prosapia bicincta. The sequence goes on from JBAIZL010000004.1 coordinate 162,208,227, forward strand.
AAGAGATGATTTTTCGTGGTTTTAGTTCGGGAGTTGACGGTTGTTGAATGTCGTTTTCGGGAATACAACAATTATGATTTGTCAGTAGTGTTTCTTACTGACAACGAGCGCTTCCGTCGAGGTTAAGTTAAATAACATTTACCATGTCTCTGACGTAAACTAAGATTTACCGAGTGTAAATTAAGATTCAGTAAATATTCAATCATTATTTTCTAATAACAGTTTTAATTCAATTTTAAGGTATATATTATATTAAATATGGTGATATATTTTCTTATAATATAGTTAATAAATATTGTAAATTTATTATATATATATATATATATATATATATGAAGTTAATACATTACTATTGTAAGTAATTTTATCCACCATTAAGTGCAATGATTTTACCTTGAGTGATATCATTCAAGGTAAAATCATTGCACTTAATGGTGGATAAAATTACTTACAATAGTAATTTATTAACTTCATAAAGTCAGTGCAACGGAAAAACAATGGATAATGTTAAATATCAAGAATATATATATATATATATATATATATATATATATATATATATATATATATATATATATATAATTTTTATATTCATAATACTTATTGATATCATATACATTATTTATATTATTATTATATATATTATAACCTAACTTTTTTCAAATGGTATACCTTCAGGCTATATTTAATTACCTTACCTTTCTATAGTCACACCTTCACGTTTCTAAATATTAACCAATCATATAAATTTAGCATCACTTACATTTATTCCTCTGACATCCAATTATTAAAAACTATACCAATTACATATTACGATGAAGTGACAAAGATTGTTTGCTTAACTAATACTACAATTACTAAAATGGTGGACTCTTCAGGCTTTAGGTTTTTAATACAATAAAGTTGAATAATTACAGTGTTAGATTGGTCTTTCTCTCGGGTCGTTATTACAGAATCTTCTATTAATTAGAAAGTGGTGGAAAAACTAGATTAGTTTCTATAAACAGAATGAATTTAAATTGGTTCAGAATTTACTTATTTATAGAGCTCTGTTGGCTAAATCTAATGTAAGAAAGAAAGTACTTATTGTTGAGATCCTGGATCTCTGACCGTTGCGTTAACTGCTTCACTGCACTTTTACACATAAATAACTAACAATTCCTTTAACTCTTCTAAACAAATTTACCCCTTTTTAAACATTACTTACAACTTTGTACCTTCCAAATACATCTGCACTCTTCCGAATTTCCACAAAAACTAAGTTGATTTGCCTGATGATTTTAGTTTTTATGAACCAGCATAATATCCCCCCTTACGTATTTTAGTTATTTTCTGTGATTCCCACACAGATTTTTACAAATAGTTTGCCTAACGGTACAGTGTTACTTCCCAGGTTATTTTGGTCACTTAGAATACTTAAATGTTAAAATACATGGACCCTTCTTTTGTCAATAGGTTCCCACAACACATTTTTGGCTATCCTCGAAATAGAACAATGGTATCGGTACTTTAGTAGACCATTCTTGGTCACTCCTTTCTTAATATTTCTACAGATTATTACTATTTTGGATACTAACTAAAATTATACTATATGCCTCATACGTTTACGTTATTATATATATATTTGTGTGTGGGGGGGTATAAAGCACTTAGTATTACTACCAACCTATCCCAGAATGTTATATTTGACGCACTTCACATGTTCACCTACTTGAAGCATTTTTAATAGGCCCTACTGAATATTAATTTTTTTTTTAATTCGGTTGTTGGTGTGTCCTGGCCTCTTATATTATTTAGTTTGTTTTTATCAGTAGTTCTCTTCTTCAGATATTATTATTGCTATTTATTATTATTGTTATATATATATATATATATATATATATATATATATATATATATATATATACATAGACCTTTTTAAACTCTGGTAATCTGAAGTGTACTTTCGAGATCAATTATATGCCCAAGATTTGACCTAACAACCAACTGCATCAATCTACTGACACAGCAACTACAGAATAGGCTATTTAATGCTGCATAGGAAGAAAGTTTAGTCACAAAACTAAAACCAAAGAATGAAATAAATAATTACGATAACTAACACAAAAACGTGGATGTAATAAAATATGCGAAATCTGCAAATACAAAGTAAATGACCTAAACCAATCAATGCAGCAAGATAATATGAAATTTACTTCGTTTTTCATACAAGTAATCAAACATTTTCTTTTTCAACTCCACGAATGTCTCTCAAGTTAGTATTTGTCCATTACGAAAAGAAAATACACTGAATACAGTCTGTTGGTTTGGAATTGCTGCTAAGGTTTTAGCATAATAAATACATTTTCAGATTTATACAAGCTACTTCAGCTCGATTAGCATTCCAAATCCGAAATGAAAGGTTCAAAGTGGAAGGGAACCGATGATGTAGGTTAGGTTCGAAGTCAAGCCGGGAAACTCATTAATTTGGTTTCGCTAGACTTGAGACAGGCGGGTCTCTACCTAACTATCGTCATCCCCATCCCCTCCTCCACTTGAATATCATTCCTTTCACTGCAAAATATTTTAACAGATTTAATCTTGTTTGGAGATCTGTCTGATGGAACGTTTTTACAAGTGCAATAATGTTCAGGCACGTGTCTTCTCTGGCACAGAGAGAAAAGATTTTTTTATTTTAACTAAACATTTCTAAGTGGTAATTAAATGAGGCTTTACCGTTAATCTAAAATGTTTGCATGCATAACTAATTAGGTAATTTAATCTATCCATACGTTAAATATGAAGCTTTAAAAAACCGAGAACAGGCGTTGAGGGTAGCTTACAATGAGTTCATAAGCTGTAGACATAGGTTCCAGGATACAGGTACAGAGCACCACAGTGTCATGTAAAAAAAACAACGAAGTACCTTTCTATCGCCTATGAATTAAAGTAATTTATTTATATTAATATATTATTAAATTACCTTCTTTATATTTATGAACGCAACGTATTTGTTGTAGTTCGATCCTTTGTTACAAGGTACAGCTAGAATCAGTCAAAAACTATGCAGCTCGCTAGAGGTCGGCTGCCACGAGGGCTGGGCGGATTCTGCGGGCCCAGACCTGGGTTAAAAAAAATTATAAAAAGTAATAATGCTTTTTAAAATAATATTAATTCTTTTAAGGAAATATTGAGTACAAAGTTGATGTAATTTTTACCAAAGTAATTTATTTATTTTATTGCACGTGTTTACACAGAATTCGACAATACATTTGTGAAGAAAACTAGAATTTGTAAAGGCACTTATAAAAGCTCTGTATTTATTATCAGGAAGCTGGGTAGTCTACAGGGTCTAGCACTTGACTAGCAACCTGAAGGTCTTTTGTTCGATCCCAAAGAACGCCCATGTATTTTTTCAGCCCTAAGACGATTCAACGAAGCTCCTGGATCCGACCTAAGGTGATAATGAATGGTTGAAACTACCACAATACTACTGACCACAATACGTTTACTGAATGCCTTATCACCCCAACTACTGCAGCTATATGCTCTCTCTATTCAGCTCTGTTAATGGAATGAAAAGGAGGAATTTTTATTTATAATTAGCGATTGTTCTTAATGAAATGTAATTAGGCTGAACTGACTTTTGTTCTCGTCAGATTTCATTTCGATATTTTCTCAAACTTTTTCTCTAACAAATCCCAGTTGCAGAGGACGTTTTCGTTGGGAGTATTATCATTCATTGTAGTCATATTATCGACATTCAGGGCGTTTGTTTGTTGTATCATGTATGTTTGTTGTATCATGTATGTTTGTTGTATCATGTATGTTTGTTGTATCATGTATGTTTGTTGTATCATGTATGTTTGTTGTATCATGTATGTTTGTTGTATCATGTATGTTTGTTGTATCATGTATGTTTGTCGTATCATGTATGTTTGTTGTATCATGTATGTTTTTTGTATCACTTAAATTTTATATCTGAATTTGGAAGCAATATATCAGAAATAAAAAACAAAAAATGATTGAAAGCGAAAACATTTCTATAAATGTAATTGTATTTACCCATGTAAATAAATGTTACATCTAACAACAAAACGAAAAATGTATTTGAAAACTTCATAAAATTAAATAATTTGTATATATATATATATATATATATATATATATATATATATGTGTGTGTGTGTGTGTGTGTGTGTGTGTGTGTGTGTGTGTGTGTGTGTGTGTGTGTTTGTGTGTGTGTGTGTGTGTCTGTGTGTGTGTGTGTCTGTGTGTGTGTGTGTGTGTGTGTGTGTGTGTCTGTGTGTCTGTGTGTGTGTGTGTGTGTGTGTTTGTGTGTGTGTGTGTGTGTGTGTGTGTGTGTGTGTGTGTGTGTGTGTGTGTGTGTGTGTGGTGTGTCTGTGTGTGTGTGTGTTTGTGTGTGTGTGTGTGTGTGTCTGTGTGTCTGTGTGTGTATGTGTGTGTGTGTGTGTGTGTGTGTTTGTATTGTAAGATATATACTACAATATCTTACATTAACATGCAAGATGTTGGCTTGCGTGTTGATTATGTTAACTTAATATCCATCTAAAAACTATAAGACTTCTACCGTAATTGTAAATAGTGAGACTCACAACTTAAATAACCAGTAATGGCATTGTTCTTCTCTTTCTTCTTCTTCTAGTCTGACATTTTTTCTCGTCCTTTTTCTTTTACTTCTTCATATGACAAATTATTTTGGTTCACTTTGTTACTTTTCATTTGTTCTAATCAAAGGACTCACAAAAAATATTCGATGTTTGATTAGGATCGTATATTATTTTGTTTGGTTACACTATAAGATCAAAATATTTGAATCATTTTCATAATTTATCATTACTTATGAATATTCTTTTTCAAAAAAAAAGAGTTTACTTTTGGCTTTATTTAACCTTCCACTACATGAGTTTTAATACGCATTTCAGTTGTATCTTTAATTTTCAAAAGTCCTCAAAAACAGAAATGTGATTTCTATCGAAATATTACAAAACTATAAAGGCATGTTTATAAATCTTTCAACAAAAGCTGTCTTCCTCCAATGTTGAGCGACTTAGGTTTGCAATCTTCTATACAATTGTCTGACCTCAGATTCAATTCTCTGCCCCCTCTCCAACCTTGTGCACGGCTTTCATCACTCCATTTGATTTATTCTATCTCATTTTCTTTATATTTTTCTAAGATAGAAAAGGTAAGATTTGATATAACAATTTTTGTCGGTGTAATAAAATTTCAAATTTGAATTCTGTTAAAAGAGTACAATGAAAATTGATTTGAGAAATAGTTCAAGAATTTGTAGCTCAGTTTTTGTAACAGAAATTAGGGGAAATAATATATTTGTGGAGCACAGAGTAGCATTCTGTACATACTATCTTCTTGTGGGCCTATAAACTAAATTTATTTCAAGGATTATATATTCAAAGTCTGAAAATCCAAAACAAAGATTTAATAAATAAATTTTACCTTTATTGCTTTGTATATTTTGAAAACTATTTTCTCTTTCTCCATATATATACTATGTATTGTAGTACATACATTGTATTAAATTGTAGTCTTCAAATCAGATGCATGTTTCCTCTCGAAAATGTTGTGTAATATTATTTTTCAAGCACCTAAATTCCTAACTATCATTTTCATATCAAAATAAATCGAAGGAGGTGTTGCAATATTATTTGTAAGACTCCGTCGTATATAGAGAATTTGGGTCGGTTTATAGTTGCGTTTATGGTTTGTTATATATATATATATATATATATATATATATATATATATATATATATATATATATATATAACAATATAGGTTACAAGAATATTTATTATGTTTATTATTTTATATATATATATATATATATATAACAAGAACAAGTACTAAAATACGGACAAAGTACTTAACGATTTTTCTATTTCAAGTGTAATCATAAAGGGGCTGTGGGAACTTTTAACAAAAGAAGTGTCCAAGTATTTTAAGATACGAGTCCCCAAAGACCAAAATACCTGAGTTATAATAACACTGTACCGTTAGAGAAAGCTCTTTGTAAAAGGGTGTGGGGGTAATCAAATTAACTAAAATACGTCAGGGGAGACAGATAATGCGAGGTTGGAAAAGGATGTGATCGGTGGAGGAGTCTTGGAAGAACTTCAGAAGAGGGCAGACGTATTGGGGGTGGGGATCAAGTGACAGCAATGTTAATAAGGAGTAGATTTTGTTTAATACAATTAAGGGAATTGTAAGTTTTTATGTGTATAATTTAAAAGTGCGACGTAAATGGTTTAGTAAAGAATTAGGAAAATAAGTTCGTTTTATGAAAAGTGCAACGAAGCAGCTATCAACGGTCAAGATTCCAGGAGCTCAACAAACAATAAGTACTTTCTTCTTACATTAAAATTATCCAATAGAGCTTTATAAACTTAATAAATTCAGAACAATTTTAAATTCATTGGTATAAAATATACGAGTTCTCTAGTTTTGTTTTCACCACTTCCTACTTTATAAAAGATCCATAATAACGACCCCAGAGGAAGAGCAAATAACACTGTAATTATTAAACTTTATTGTAATAAACCTAAAGCCTCAAGAACCCACCTTTTTAGTAATTGTAATGTTAGCTAAAGCAATCAATCTTGTCCCTAAATAGTACTAAGTTAAATTTGTATAATGTGTAATAATTAAATGTCAGGAATAAATGTAAGTGATGTTAAATTTGCTATTAGTGTTATTTATTTAGAAACCTGAAGGTGAGACTATACATGGTAAGGTAATTAAATATATAACCTAAAGAAAAAACTTATTTTAAATAACTTAGGTTATAATATGTATGTGTATATATATATATATATATATATATATATATATATATATATATATATATATTAACCTAGGTGTTAATGTAGGTAATTGTACTTTCAATTCGATCAAAGGGTCTAAAAACTTTTTAAACCTAGGTGTTAATGAATCAGGCGACAGAATCAACTAGAGGTACAAAATTAATAGTAAGCACTTACGGATAATTCTTGAAGTAAGTAGTAGCGGTCATCACATAAAGTATCTATATATCACATAAAGTCATATATAAAAATTCAATGGTGTCTCTGTGTGTGTGAGTGTGTGTGTGTGTGTGTTCCTCAATCACGTAACAATTACTTTACCCATTGAGCTGAAATTTTACATAGACACTCATAGGGACCCTGGTTGAAAAACAGGCATATTTTTATTCAGAAATTCCGTCAGTGCACCGCCCTACGGGCCTTGAAAACCCCCTTAACACTCAATTTCCTATAGGCCTACTCCATTTAATACTTAACTTGATTTAAGCAGCTGGTAATCATCTGTAACAGTCACTTTTAAACACATTTAAACAGATGATAGTAGTTGATTGTTATTCATCTTTCTAGGTTAGTTTATTTGACAAATGTTATGTTACAAGGAGAAATTTGTTCTTCCCTTTGTTTTCAAGACAATAATCAGTAAGTTTATAGTTTGATATATTTATTCGGAACTAAACAATAGGCCTACTATTATATAAAAATCTAATGTTGTCTGTCGTTATCTGTATTATTACTCAATCACGTAAAAACTACTAAACCCATCGAACGGAAATTTGGGATTTATTTCCCGTTCCCACGTGTTCGATTTTAGAGAAAACAATTATACCGGGCGACGAATAAAGTCATCAGATATACGAAAACAATTATAAAAATTTTTGCGCACGCCCCAAAGTTTATAATTTTGAAAAAATGTAATTCCCCCCAAACGTGGTGCTAATAGCGCTAGTAAAAATGCACATTCCTCACCCCCAATACAATATTATAAAATTAATCAAAAACATGTCCTGAAGCTATATTCAAAATTATTGTTTGTTATTGCCGAGGAAGGTTAATTTTATATACCTATGAAGTATCCAGTCAGGATAGATTAGGTTGTGATTTTATACGTTTAATGAAATGTACGTATGAAAGGCTAGAATAGAGATCAGGTGACGAAGTATTACTCCGAGGAAGTAGACGTTAAATTAGGTAATGTTGTGTAAAATTACAACCAAATATCCTGACTGAACATTTTAGAGGTATATTTTAACAAATGTATATAGTATTGTACATATTTACAACCAAATCTATCGTAAGTGGATACTTTATAGGTAGGCAGATATTTAAATATATACGTGGATACGAGGACGTAGTACTTCTTACTATGCTACAATAAATTTTTTACCCAACTTTAATTTGTAAAGAATTTTTACTAGTTTTCATTATGTTTTTCGTATCCCTGATGTTTTTCCGCGTCGCCCGGTATATTTTTTCTCTTATCGAACAAGTGGGGACAATAAATAAATATATAAAACTTTACAAGGACATTATTAGAGACTATTCACTTAGGCCTATTTTTATTTTGACATTATGTCAGGGCACCTATCGTCTAGCCTTGGAAATTCCCTTAACGGTAGGTTTATAAACTAGAGTTTGATATATTTTTAAAGATTTAATTTCAGTAATTTAAATTCAACACAAATACAAATTAAAGCAATACAAATATTCGTCAACCCCGTACGAAGGACTGGTACTCTGTTAGTATATATATACGTAGTATATATAAATAATCTAATTTTAAACTACTTAACTAAGTGAATACATAATTGCTTACTTGCTAACGCGTTTCAAAACAGTCATTCCTTTTACGAAGCTAACATTCTAATTCTTCGTACAATGTTAGTTCTTAAAAGGAACGACTGTTTTGAAACGCGCCAGCAAGTAAACAATTATGTATTCACTTAGTTAAGTAGTTTAAAATTAGTTTATTCAGTGAATTCAAGATGATTACATCAAGAAACTTCTATATGAATAATGTTTTTAAAATTTATTGTAGCACTTTTCTTTAATCATATAAGTTGCTTTACATTTATCAAGTTGACTAATAAGCAAGCAATAAGTTGAGTTTATCAGTAATAATAAATCACTATCTTCTTGTTAGAAGTAGAGCATCTGAACGCTCATATCCGCGTTACAAAATGGCGGATGCCACTTCAGTTCTTACGGTCGTTGCCTTTACGAGTTCTTATTTCTTACAAACAGGATTATTGTTATTTTTACAATTTGGACAATAAAACTGGCAATTATTATTTCATAAAAATCAAATTAGTAACCCTATATATTAAATATATATTGCTTTACAATATTATATAACATTCACATATTATATACATATACATATATATATATATATATATATATATATATATATATATATATCAAAATATGTATTCTTGTGTATTAATAATGAACTAAGTCAAAATACAAATATAAGAATTATAATTGAATTTACAATTCAAAGCTTTTCGTTGGCTAACAGTACCAACATCATCAGGAATATTAATCAATTGTTTAATTAATAATTGTTCAATTATAATTCTTGTATTTGTATTTTGACTTAGTTCTTTATATATATATATATATATATAGTATATATATTTATATCGTTGATAATCAGTAGCAACATCATCAAGAATGAATATACAATAATGCAAGATATAAAACATATGCCAAGTTTATTTTGTTGCTGTAACTTTATAGACATTGAATATAGTATCAAATTTAGAATGTATTTGTATTTGTTCTTTTATTAATTTGTTATTATTACTATATTTATATATTTTGAATGCTTCATATATATTCATTCTTAATCCTTTATTAATTTTTTTCCAAGAAAAAATTAAAAGAAAGATATAATGAACATTTGAATGCTTATATAGGCTAAACCCAGAAATATAATAATCAAATTTGGCAAATCATTGTATTAATAATAAGCACCAATTTCCAAATATTGAAAATATGAAACTTATAGAAGAAATCAATAAAGGATTAAGAATGAATATGTATGAAGCATTCGAAATATATAAATACAGCAATAATAACAAATTAATAAAAGAACAATTACAAATACATTCTAAATTTGATACTATTTTCAATGTCTATAAAGCTGCAGCAACAAAATCAGCTTGGCAATTTGTATAAATTTAGCAACAATTCTAAACCTAATTTACCATATGTTTTATATCTTGCATTATCGTATTATTCATTCCTGATGATGTTGGTACTGTTTATCAACGAAAAGCTTTGAATATAAATTAATAAATAATTCTTGTATTTGAAAAACCTGAGTTGCTTTTGATTATTAAACAAGAAAACATATTATATATATATATATATATATATATATATATATATATATACATTTAATAATATATAATTATACATATGTGGTGTGTGTGTGTGTGTGTGTGTGTGTGTGTGTGTGTGTGTGTGTGTGTGTGTGTATGTGTGTGTATGTGTGTGTGTGTGTGTGTGTGTGTGTGTGTATGTGTGTGTATGTGTGTGTGTGTGTGTGTGTGTGTGTGTGTGTGTGTGTATGTATGTGTGTGTGTGTGTGTGTGTGTGTGTGTGTGTGTGTGTGTGTGTGTGTGTGTGTGTGTGTGTGTGTGTGCGTGTGTGTGTGTGTATTCTGAAAGGAAATAATTAACTGTTTAGGGATTTTTTAAAAAATAGGCTACTCCTATAAAGGCCTAATTTTTAAGGATTTTCTCCTGTTTTAATATGCATTATTACAATATTCTATCCAAGAATACATTACTTTTATAAGAATAAAATTAATATTATTATTATTATTATTATTATTATTATGTTATAAATATATTAGAATATTCATAAATTACAAATTACAAATTACACATGTTATGTTATAAATATTTTTGAACGTCTTTCTAAAAATATTTCCTTACATTTGGAAATTTTATTTACGCTAGTGTTTTTTATTGTGTTGTCATCAATATTATTAGTAGCCTATACTATTTATAAATAATTTTTATCTATATCATATCATTCGTTTTGTGGGGAAAGATTAGTTGCTGAAGTCACAGATTAATAGTCAGAATCTATGTTGGTAGGTTATAATAAAGATGCACGCTCTGCAAATCTATATATTTCGATGTCGATCTTTATGTCGGCTTTGGATATTTATGTACTGTTCTATACGTATAAAGCATTAAAACGCACATCTTTCATGTCTTTGCTATCGTTAGACAGGTTTCAGTAACTAACTTGTCATCACTATTGACGAAAATACACTATTTCTATTTTATCCTAACATATAAAATAAATCTATAAATTATCTAGTAGGCTTAAATCGGACGCAGAATAAACTGTAAATAGTGTAATTTCGTCAATAATGCAGGCAACGTAGTTACTGAAAGACGCCTGATAACTTTAAAGAATTTGATTTTGTGAGAATTTTATTTCAAGTTGTATATAGGGCTTATTAGAGACATTTTGGTTTTTCAATTAATCTTATAAAGTATATAAAGTCAATATTTATCTTTGTGTATCATTTTAAAATTTTACTTTAAACCAAAATGTATACAATGTCATCAATATATTAATGTAATATCAGATAAATGGGTGAGCAGAGAAAATTAAAACATAATAAGAATTACTGAAATATGATAGAATTTTTGTTTATTATAGCGACAATGTGCCACCAATAAAAGTGACGCACAACTATAAACATTCAGTCTGTATCGTGGGTTGTAAGGTTTACAAGTTGTATGCATGCGTCTCCCGGCTCAATGGAAACAAAAAGGAGATAACGATCAATAGTCACAGACACAGACTGTACCGAAATCCATCTGCCCATTGATAGAAAAGCAAAATGGCGTCACGGGAGGTATTAAGGCAGAACCAAATTACCATGACAGTGGTTGTATCTGATACAATGGTCGTCTCCAATCAAACAAAACCCCGCCAGGTGTGACACGGTGAAATCTGTGGCTGACATGTGAAAATATTGAACCTGGGTGGAGGGGATAGCTTAATCGAAACGGGGATGGGGGGATGAAACTTCCTTTGCGTCAACTTTACGCGTTTCCGTTTCCGCCTTACGAAGTCAAGTCTGCCCTTATACCTTGTGCAGCTTTACAGTGTCTCCATCGCTCTCTCCTCCTTGACACTGTTCTACTTGTGGCGAACACATTTTCCGATAATTCCTACAGTATTTACACAAACTATTTGACAACAAAATAATTTTTTAATAAAAGTTTTTTAAAAAAAGGCTAATTTAAAAGAATTGTTGAATATAAAGTACATATTCATTAAGACCTAGGTTTAAAAGTGTTTAGACAAATTAAAAATACAATTATCTACATTAAAATCTAGGTTTGAAGGTATTTGGCCAAATTAAAAATACAATTATCTACATTAACACCTAGGCTTAAAAAGTGTTTAGACAAATTAAAAATACAATCATCTAAATTAAAACCTAGGTTAAAAAGTGTTTAGACAAATTAAAATACAGTTATCGCCATTACAACCTAGGATTACAAGTGTTTAGAAGAATTGAAAATACAATTATTTACATTACCACCTAGGTTTAAAATGTGTTTAGATGAATATAAATATAATTTACTAAGTTAAAACCTTAGTTTAAAAAGTGTTTAGACAAACTGAAAATACAATTATTCACTTTAACACCAAGGTTTAAAAAGTATTTAGACGAATAAAAATATAATTTACTATATTAACACCTAGGTTTAAAAATTGTTTAGACGAATTTAAAATACAATTATTTACATGAACACCAAGGTTTAAAAACTATTTAGATAAATAAAAATATAATTTACTATATTAACGCCTAGATAGTTATAATTAGGGGAATTAAAATAGGAAAATTATAAAATAATAAAATTTATTCTTACTAATTGCAAACAAGTACCAGGTAAAATCGAATCTTTTATTTCGTTTCTATAGGACAAACGTTGTACTGTATTTGAATTAGTAATTTAATACAAGGCTTACATATTGTACAGAGATAAATATACTGTGCTCGTGTATGTTTGGACTTGTGTAACTATGATTTCATAGGCATTTTTGTTGTTTACAAAAATAAATTATTGCGAACCGATTTTATTGCGAACCGCCACGTCACCTGCTGTTTTAATATCTAAAACTAAACTAGTTTATCTATTAATATATAGCCTATATGGAGTGTGTGTGTGTGTGTGTGCGCGCGCGCGCGTGTGTGTGTGCGTGTGTGTACGTGCGCGCGCGCGTGTGTGTGTGTGTGTGTGTGCGTGCGTGCGCGTGTGTGTGAGCGAGTAGGTTTCTGTGAACTCGTGTGTACTAGAAAGTGGGTTGTAAAACATATAGGCTATGTAAACTATAATGTATTTGATTTTATTTTTTTTATATTTCTACGTAGACTGTGGGTTTTTTTATTTCACTACCATACATACGTACAACAATAGTTTCTCGTTTTTGAACGCTGTAAACACAATTAGGTCTACTTGAAATATGTAGAGAACTACAGATGACAATTTATCTCGGTTCACATTAAAATACTGTCGCGTGTTGATGCAGTAAAGTCACGAGTAAGAGGCAACCATAATCGTGAGTATTTGCGATTACGCTTGTTGATGTGGCAGACTCGAAAGGAATATTTGCAACAGATTGCATCTCTTCATCCCCGAATCATCCCTCCTCCCATGCAGTGAACACTTCTTGTCAGTCAATCGAAAACTACTTGAAATCAAATCTGAAAATGTTATTAACACGTGCAAACAGTTGCACATCTTGAGAGCTCTTGGCTCGGTATTACGAAGGGGAGAGTCTTGAAATCGTGTTAGAAAGCGTGCACCGTGCGGTACTTGACAGATCTGCCGCGCTTTTTGGGTTTACTTTACGTTATACTAATAATATCACAATCGGGATAACGCGTAAAACTTAACATATTTGTTGAATATGCAGGGTGGTTATGTTACATACAATAGTGTTAGTTAGAATATTTACAAACTATCCACTATATATTAATGTATCGGTATCACAATTAGCCACGTTAATTAGCTGGCTACAACTAAAACCATACAATATAAATGCTTTTCAAAATGAAAACCAAGGAAACTACATGTGTGTAAATGTGGGTGTGTGTGTGTGTGTGTGTGTATGTACAAGTGAGTGAGTGTGTGTGTGTGTTTACGAGTGTGTGTGTGTATGTGTGTGTGTGTATGTGAGTGCGTGTGTGTACGAGTGAGTGAGTGTGTGTGTGTGTGTGTGTGTGTGTGTGTGTGTGTGCGTGTGTGTATTTACGAGTGTGTGTGTGTGTGTGTGTTTACGAGTGTGTGTGTGTGTTTACGAGTGTGTGTGTGTGTGTGTGTGTGTGTGTGTTTCGTACTTAGTAATGTATTACTCATTTAAACACACTGTATAATTACGTTTTCCTTAAAATTAGAGTAGTCTATACAATTCTCACATGTATCTGCAGTTTTTATAATTCAATTAAACCCAGTTATAAAAATTAAACATAAATTTTAGAGATAAAAATGTGAGTAGTTGAATTTTTTATTATAATGTTTTTCAGAGGAATGAAATAATGTGATGGAATCTTAGGAAAATAATATTATAAACGCAAAGAGATTTAAGAAGGAAATAATATTTATGTGGGATTAGGACAAAAATATGTAATTCGGGGGCAATTCGGTAATTAAAAGGAAAATTGACATAGTAATCAAACACCTTGTGGAAGATGTCTGATTATTTTAGTAAGTTATGTTGGGATTATTAAATTCAACTGACAATGATTATTATAATGAAATTGCTCATAGCCTCAAAACTGTATCTATTGTAGTGGATCGGGAACGCATTGGAACGGCTTTTCCACTTTGGTTTCACCAAGTATCCTATAGGGTATATTATTAGGCAACCCATGTTTTACAGTTTATTACTAGTAGCACTGTTTAGTTACACATTGTCTTTGAGACTAGAGATCTGTGAACATTTTCGACACCACCTAGTAACGGGTGGGGGCATTCTGTATTGCCCGATGTTAGCAAATCCTCAGAAGATAGTGAGCGTTCCCACACTGGGAAATTTACGACTGCACCACTGAACCTATCATTTGCACGTCCACTTGATCTTTCCACATTAATTGGACCATTTTCAGTGATACATTGTTTGCTAATTGAAAGTAAAAAAATCTTTACTCGAATGATTTTATAGTAGTGAAAGTTTTATGAACTGTGTACAATTTTATAAATAGGTGGAACATTTAATAAGTAGCCTAGAAGTGAAACCTCAGTGACTGCGAGCAACGTTTTGGCAGGTCGTTTGACGGTTCTCTTGAAACTCGAACTGATAACATTATTCGTGAAGACCGATGGATCACAGTATAACTTGTAGAGCAAACAGTTGCAGAGTGTGTTGGCACAGTGCATCAGCAACACGCCCAGTACAGCAAAACCAGTGAAAATTGGACATTGAAAGAGTAACTACATCAAAATAAAACTTAAAGTGTGTGAAGACTTGAGCGCCGAAAGAGAAAGTGATTCTTTTCTGAAGAAGATTTTATGCTATGAATAAACTTTGATTCACTATTTTATATCCAAGTCCAAAAGTAAAAGCATGGAATAAAAGCACACCAGTTCACTTGTTAAAAATACGTTTAGAAAGCTACCACTAGCAGGAAAACCCACATTGTCCTTTAGGATATTCGAGGCGCCGTATTTTATGATTATTTGGAAAATCAGCGCCAAGTAAACAGTATCTAGTCTTCGGATGTGTTCATATATACCGTATGCGCCAAAATAAACAGTACTGAAACCGAATCGGCTGTAGTTGCCTTCTCGATCAGCTGTTTAGACTTTTGATTGTTGCCGCATATTCGTGCTCACGTATTTCATTCCAGGTTAGTTTTTGCTGACATGGTGCTAACTACTGCAGAGAAAACGTATATAGTAGAGCATTATTTTCGCTCATTTTTTGGACAGTGGGTGGATTAGGTTTTTCACACACTGCATTACGTTTTCAGAAACATTTTCACAATAATCCGCCAAGTAACGCTGTCATTATAAGTGTGGTTAAAAGTCAAAGATCGGGAAGTGCTTTAACACAGCGGAAGGACTTTTTAGGTCGCCCAATTGCTGCACAAATGGAAACCAAGGAAGAGTGTTCCAACAAGTGTTACTATTTTGGCGCATACGGAAAAATAAAGCCAGCTATGAGAGAAAATGTCATGGTATTCAAATAAAACGTCCAATTTGGCTGAAGTCCATGCTCAGGCGACCCAAAAAACCATTACAAATTTTGGTCGGGAGATACTATTTCATTCTCTGTAGAGCCCATGTTGATCTACGTTTATATTCATTGGTTTGTCCTCTCAAAGGAGGATTGCGTAGTAAAAACTTCGGCGCTAGCGAGGAGCTCAAATAATTTTTGTAAAGTAGCTCAAACAAGACAAATAACCTGTAAGATAAAATCAGCTGTTTTATGAAATCATATGTTATTACTTATTTTAGGCCGAAAGGGACGATCCCGCAGGGAGGTGCGGACTAGCCGCACCTACGAGGGATTTGGCGTCCCTCGCGGTACCCTAGCCTAACACTACACCACTCACAAAGCATACACACACACAGACACATACACACATGCACATATACACATACACTAACATCTTCACTTAGGGTATTTGACTGGTCAGAACCGTTGCGCGTTGGGAGTGCTGAAAGGTCCAGAGCTTGACTAACTCTGGTCTGGGACGCTGCTGTGAGCTTGCTCTGCCGAAGACGTATGCGCGGTTGCTGGTCCGCGGTGCACAGGTGTCGGAGCCTGTGCACAGTATTACGAGTTCTCGACTGATGCCCATCCAGTCGAGCTAAGGAGGAAACTATGGGCCCCAGAGTTCCAGGGGTTGGAAATTATCGAAAGTGATCCATGTGTGTACCCGTTCTCATAGTCTCGCCTGACACGATGGTTAGCTTAAATCAAATTTATGGAAAACCAACAAAAGTCCAACCAACCAACCAACCAGAGTAATGTGAAGAGGCGTCGTGAGGTTTCTCCGAAGATGCCTAGTGAAGTTAATGACACGAGGAGAGAAATGGATATAGCATCACCCAAACTACCGCCAAAATTTCTAATTGTCTCTAGCGCAGAAGAAGGAAAAGATTTTTCGAAGGTATCGCCTTTTCTGATCCACAAGGCTATAACTGGATGTACAGCAGGATCTGTCGTTTGGGTCAAGGTTTCGGTGGCCCCCCACAAAACCTTGAACTCATCAAGGGGAGTAATATCATGCAGAGATCTTTTGTATGTCCGTGAGGACGAAATAAAATCTGAACTGGAATCGGAAGGTGTAACAGAAGTCGTACGAATTATGAGGATGGAAAACGGACAGAGAGTTCCAACAACATCATTAATCCTGACATTCGGGAAACCATCTATCCCGGAATATTTACATGCTGGCTATCAACGGCTTCCTGTTAGGCCCTACGTTCCCAATCCACGGCGGTGCTTTAAATGCCAACGTTTTGGACACGTCAGCTCTTCTTGCTCCAAGCCAGAGGTATGCGGACAGTGCGGATCTGAAGGCCATGTAGAGAAGGTTTGCACAAGTACTCCAAAATGCCCAAACTGTGCTGGTGATCACCCTGCTCGCTCCTTTAACTGCCCAAAGTTCAAGGAGGAGAAAGCGATCCTCAGCATAATGGCAAAGGATAAAACATCTTTCAACGAAGCAAAAAAGAAGTTCAAGTCAACTCAACCTAGACTTGAAACAAAATCTTATGCCTCAGCTACCACCACTGAAAAGTCGTGTTCCAACTGTGTTGAGCTAAATAAAAAAATTGAACTTCTTACTCAGCAAGTTAATCAGTTATTAGCATTAGTGACTAAAAATTTGGTTTCCAATTCAACATTGGAATGTGTGGAAATATCTCAATTACCTCTACGAAAATTAAAAGAAATAAAACACTATTAGAGACAAGTGATAAAAACGTAAAAACTACTCCTAATACGAGTAATAAAAATAATAAAAAAGCTGCACCTGTGAAAGTAGGTGCAAAATCACAAGCGACTCAAAAGAGGACCATTTCAAACTCCTCTTCTGAGTCAAAAAACTCTTCAGATTCCACCATTAAAATAGTGGTGATGGAATCTGATGACTCTCTGCTTTGAACGTCCAACATTCCAGGCCAGCGAATTTGCAATGACAGCAGTGAGAGCCAGGTGAATCCATTTCACTAAAATACTATGTCCACACCTAAACAATCCGTGATTCAGTGGAACATTAACGGTGTTAAAAGTCACATTGAGGATCTCAAATTAATTGTAAGGGATGTGTCCCCGATGTACATTTGTATTCAGGAAACACATCTCCATGAATCGCACAATTTCCATCTAAGGGAGTATTCAGTTTACAGATCGGACTTCGTTACAGAAAATCGAGCTAGAGGTGGCGTAGCCATTCTAGCCCGTGACTGTGTCGACGCCGTTTCTCTGAACTTAATAACTCCCTTACAAGCAGTAGCAATTCAAACAGCTGTTCCATACAAACTCACTCTCTGTTGTGTCTACCTCCCACCAAGTGACAACCTGCAACAGAGAGATCTTGTAGACCTTATAAATCAGTTACCGACTCCGTTTTTATTAGTGGGCGATTTCAATGCCCACCATGTTTCATGGGGTTCTCCAGAATGCAACCCGCGAGGTAATCTGATCGGAAGCATCACATCGGAACTGGATTTATACCTGCTGAATGACGGTTCTCCGACACATTTAGCAGCGTCAACAGGTGGATGGACAGCTGTAGACTTGTCATTATGCAGTCCTGCCTTGGCTACAAGGCTAAAATGGTCAGCATTGCCTGATCTTTACAGTAGCGACCACATTCTTATTGAGATCCCTTTGTGTGACTCCTCACCCTGTTGTGTTCAATATCCCCGTTGGATCCTGAAAAAAGCCAACTGGGAACAATTTTCACAAGATCTAGAATCACTGAACGTGGATTACTTGGCTCCCATTGATGACATTGTCAATTCATTTACAAAAACCGTTTTGAATGCCGCCGGAAAGGCAATTCCGAAAACCTCACCCAAACCACGACGGCTACCTGTTCCGTGGTGGAATGATGAGTGCACTGTGATCCTTCGTCAACGGAGAAAAGCTCTGAACCAGTTCAAGAGACATCCAACGAGTGAAAACCTGGAAAAATATAAAATCTTCTGTGCGAAAGCACGGAGAATATTTAGGCAAAGTAAACTAGAATCATGGTCGCAGTACATTGGCACAATTACAAGAACTACAGCTCCATCCACAGTATGGAAGAAATTACGATCAGTCTGTGGCATTTCCGTTCCGATGCCATTAATTTCAATAAGACATCCGGATGGAGTTATGACCACGGACGGTAAGGACATCGCCTAGCATCATCGTTCTCAAAACATTCTTCATCTTCTGCATACAAGGACGCTTTCCAGGTGTATAAACGTAAACAAGAAGCCTTACCTTTCACCGTTGGAGTGTCTGGAGATTCTTGTTTGAATATCCATTTCTCTATCGATGAAATAGAGTCGGCTCTCTCGTCAACGAAAGATTCAGCTCCAGGCCCGGATGATATTGTATACTCCATGATTAAAAATCTACCACCGTCGGCAAAACTAGTTCTCCTTCGGATATACAACTGTATATTCGAGGAGCACGGTTTTCCCGATGCATGGTTAGAACCGACAATAATTCCTCTTCTAAAACAAGGAAAGGACAAAACTAATCCCAGTAGTTACAGACCCATCTCTCTGACCAGCTGCTTATGCAAACTACTGGAGAAGATGGTCAACCGTCGTCTTGTCTGGTATCTAGAAACAAACAAACTTCTTTCTAACGTTCAGTGTGGTTCCAGACAAGGACGTTCATCAGTTGACCAATTGGTTTTGTTGGAGTCAGCTATACAGAATGCCTTCATCTTACGACAAACACTGGTAGCTGTTTTCTTTGACCTTGAGAAGGCATATGACATGGCATGGAGAAGAGGAATTTTGAACGTATTGAAATCATGGGGTATACAAGGTAACATTCTTGCTTTTATACAAAATTATTTGAATAACAGGACTTTCCATGTACGTCTAGGAGGCATATATTCTGATCGTTGCGAACTAGAGAATGGTGTACCACAGGGTGGCGTTTTGAGTGTGACACTGTTTGCTGTTGCCATTAACAGCGTCACTTCAAACGTACAGTCACCGGTCCACTGTTCCCTGTTTGTAGACGATTTGTATATATATATGGCTGCTAGAAGTATGGCAACAGCTGAAAGATCCTCACAATTAGTAATTAATAAATTGCAGGAATGGACCAAATCTACGGGCTTCAAGTTTTCGGATTCGAAGACCCAGTGTATAGCATTTAGTCGTCGCAGGCAACACCAGGAACCTATTCTTTATCTTGATGGTACGTGGCTTCAAACCGCGGATAATGTGAGATTTTTGGGTCTTTTATTGGACAAAAGACTTTCATGGAATCCGCATGTGCGTGATTTGAGGACCCGGTGCAGCAAGATATTGGATATGTTGAGAGTTCTATGTGGTACAAATTGGGGAGCAGACAGAACCTGTATGCTCCGTTTCTATCGCGCCGTTGTAAGATCGCGCATAGATTACGGCTGTATAGCCTATTCATCTGCTCGACCTACGGTTCTGAAACTCCTGGATTCAATACATCACGCTGGCCTTAGACTTTCTACTGGTGCTTTTAGATCAAGCCCAATCTCCAGCCTTCTAGTTGAAGCTGGAGAACCATCTCTCTCAATGCGACGTCAAATACTACAAATATCATATTACACTGGTCTTCGAAGTAAACCTAAACATCCGGCATTCAAAGCAGTTTTTGATAACTATCTCGAGGATCGTTACAACGTGCGTCAACGTTCAACTGCTCCTTTCGGAATAAGAACGTTGCGCATTTTTAGCAATCTAAATTTAGAACATCCACCTATATTCGAACGAACATCATGCTACATCCCTCCATGGACAATACAAAAGCCAAAATGTAACTTCTCATTGTCCATGTACCTAAAACACAATACTCCTGACGTTATTTATCGTCAGGAGTTTTTGCAGATTCAACAAACTTACCCACATACTGTGACTATATTCACAGACGGTTCAAAACTGGACAATGGGATAGGTTGTGCATTTTATATGGAAGGACAAACCTTCACTTATGGATTACCCTCAGCCTGTAGCGTTTTTACAGCAGAAATGTATGCAGTTTTCCAATCTTTAAGATCAATTCCGTCTGCAAAATCTAAATATCTTGTGTGTTGTGATTCCAAAAGTGCTCTCCAGGCTATTCAGGAAATGTACACTAAAAACCCTTTAGTTGGAGACATCTTGTGCTCTATACACAGGCTCCAATTACGAGGTGTCGAGGTGTCATTTCTCTGGGTGCCTGGTCACTGTGGAATATTCGGAAACTCTAAAGCAGATGAAGGTGCAAAATTAGCTACAGGTATGTTGCCATCGACACAACGTGTGATGGCATCAGATTTTGTATGCAAAGTTAAAACTACACTATTCTCTGTTTGGAATGAAGAATGGCAAAATATAAACAGAAACAAGCTGAGGGACATCAAAAATACCGTCCGACCATGGAGGACATCTGTTCGTTCGAATCGTAGGGAGGAAGTGGTGGTTACTCGACTTCGCATCGGCTACTCTTTGTTAACGCATGGATGGTTGATGCGACATGAGGATCCACCACTATGTCCGTTTTGTAGAAATAATATTACAATCAAGCATATCCTGCTTGATTGTGATAAGTTGGAAAATTTGTATATACGTTACGATCTTTGAGGTAGTTTAAAGGTGGTTTAAGGGACGATGTCACGGCTATCGACCGTGTCCTCGCTTTCTTACGCCACCTTAATATATTTAATAATATTTAAATTTGTATAATTTTTGGTTCTTTAGTTTTAGATTATTACAATCAGTTTTAAATATTTAAATTATTTTATTTTGATTAGTTTTATTTATGTAGTATTATTTTAAAAACTCAACTTTAGTTAGGCGATGATAACCTCAATAGGTTTTTCGCCTGGAAAAAAAACGAAAGGGACGAAAGAACTATATTGAATACCTTGGCGTTTTTATAAAAAGTTTTTCATCCAAATAAAATTAAAATAATTCATTAAATTAATTTTTTTTAAATTAATATTTGGTAAAACTGTGTCAAGACCAAGTGCTGTCAACTAAGAGTTTAAAAAATGTATTTGAACTTGAGTGGATGAGTAAAAAGTATGTTATTTAACGATTGAAAATTTGAACACGATATATATAGAGATATTGTGAACTAATAGAAGAAATTGAAAACCTAGTTCATCGTTAGGACCAATGTATTAGTATTGGCGGAGATTATGACTAGTTTTTGTAAAAATGCTTAGTTTTCGTTCTTCACCAAATTGTCTCTTTAATTATTGAACGCATTTGTAATTACGTTTCTCCGGAGTTCTGGAATTTATTTCTAGTCGCTACAATAATAAACTACTTGTAACGTTAGCACGGGCAAAATAGAACGCTTTAGTTTAAGCTTTGACGAAATTATCGACCGTTTTCACAGACAATAAAAACAACCCTATCGTACGCTTAACGATGATTTCGACAATAAAAACACTCAAGCACTAGACTGCGTGGAGAGGGCAAGTCGAGTGGTTAAGGTCTGGTCATTAACTAAAACACATGTGAAGCTAGGCGCGTGCGCGCGGTTACCCATGTATACAAGAAATAATTGCGTTTTGCGTCGAAAGAAGGAAGCAAATTGGAATTACGTCTTGTAAAAGACATCATTATTTCTATCTAATTGCGTATTTGCTAATGGCTCTTCATTAGCGTGCGAGCGCGCGTTCGGACGCTGAAAGAAGAACGTTTAGTATACAAACAATCGATTGTAGCAATGTATTGAATATATATACTACTATTTTTTAATGTTCTATTGACATGTTTCTAACACTCTTTTTCGTAACCATGCGAAATATAAATTCTGAAGGTTTTGTTTGCTTTTTATGACAACGTATTCCTCATTCCGTTCTAAATTCAATTGTTAAATGAAGTTAGAAACATAAACCAAGATTCTTACTTGATCAATAAAAAAGGAAATCAATAACACCGTCATACACAATACATCTAACCACTGAATACAACACAAACACGCGGCATTTAACCACATGCTATACTACCTAACTAATATAGGCATGCAACAAAAGATTTTAACAACGAACTCATCACAATAAAACACATCCCTACAAACCTACACTTATTGCCAATATATTCAAGAAAATTAAAACTAATCAACACCTTCAAAGCGCCACACTTTCGAGCCACAAAACAAACAATAAATAAATGCATTTCCATCACTTACCTTCACAAACTCACAAACAAAATTACTTCTACCTTTAGAAACCTCAATTACCAAATATCATACAAAATAACGAACGCTACAACATAGAAAATGTACAATCTATCCTGTATACTAAAGAAAACCTGATACGACTGCCCAACTTCTACATTGACCAGACCACTAGATCATTTAATACAAGATACAAAAACACTTATAAAAATTATTCCGCCTAATCAAGATTTTAAGAAAAACATCTCTAAAACTGTGCCTCCATTTTCCGCTGCTGTTTTCTATAAAATTATGACTCACACGTTGTTCGAAAGTGAAATAATTAAATTCCTAAATTAATCACAGAAAGAGAGATATTGAGGAAATGGTGTAGGAGAAAAACAGAATAAATAGGTAACGGCGCACACAAAAAACAGGAAACAGAAAAACAGGAAATGGCGTACAAAAACAACAGGAAATGATGTACACAAAAAAACTGGAAACAGAAAGAAAAGATATGGCGTACATAAAAACAGGTAACATGCTTCCATATGCTCTTAGCTATACATGTCCATGATGTTCCCTAATAAGTGTGAGTATAAAGTGTAAAGAGCATCTCCCCATTGCTAGTCTGTGAGTCAATTCCTACTCATGTCAACTAAGTTTTACTTACTGCTATACAAGCTTTCATTTAATAAATAAAGCTTTATTAAGCATTTAAATACATTTTATTATTACAAAATTTATAAATTAGATGTCTTTTTATTATTTAAGTCACTTGTCATAGAAAAAACATTGTTTTTAATAGCTTTCGGTAACAGACAAAAAACCTCCCTTCATCCGGATACTAAGGTAAGCGGTCCTGGCCATCTATTTATGGGCCTTCACACACCCTTACATCCATTTTAATCTACTGCATTAGTTTCTATTTATAAATTAGATATCCTTTAGTTATTTAAGTCACTTGTCCTAAAATAGCATTGTTTTTAATAGCTTTCGGTAACAGACAAAAAACCTCGTTTCACCCGCATACTCAATTTAAAATTTTCAGTATGCGATACCAGTCAAACTGACTAGTTACCCTTAAAACATACTCAAGCGCGTGCACACACACACACACACACACATACACACACACACACACACACACACACACACACACACACACAAAGATAGACAAAGTATCTGAAGAAATAAAAGCCATTTATTTCATAGAAATAAATACGGGTCGTCAGGTATAGCGTGACCGATGAAATACGCAGGAGGAGAAGTAGATAGGCACGAGTAGGGACTTCTAAAGTAGGAGGGGAAGAGGTGCAGCGTTGTACATTATACTAGCCACTACCTTGTGAAATGAACGAACGTTAATAAAGCTCAGCACTCATCTCGTGCTTATGTGAAATTCAAGGTCGTCGGTCAGACTATACCTGATGGTATGTATATATGTATATGTGTTAAACTCCTAGTCTCAGATAGTATACAATTTATTTCGGGCCTAGAAAACTTGTTTTTGTATGTTTGTATAACAATCAATATTTTAGAATAAAATCGCTGTACGATATTTAATTTAAATATTTTTCAACTGTTACGAATGAGAAAATGTTCTTAAATTTTTATAGGAACTTTTTATACATCAGGAGTTTTTTTAGGTTTTAATGCAAATTTGAATGTAAAAAAATTTAACAAATTTTCTGTTACAAAAAAATATTGATTTTATTAATAGTTTTAATGAGTTTATTTGAAATATGATGAAAACGTTTTAAGGCGTTTCAAGTGAGCAATGAAATTACGTTATCTCTGTGTTTGATCAATGTCGAGTGCATAGCCTAACCATCGTAGACGTAGGCATAGCGTCATCGCACCGCACGGCAACCTTCCCTTCAAAGTGTTCAATCAGACGACAGCTTTATCGACAGATTGCAATTAGATGAATAATTACACCAGCCTCCCCTCTGGCCTACAGAACTGATTATCCCTAATTTTAATCCGGTTATGTGAACTCGTTCGGTTGAGGAGCTGCAACGCGCGCGTTCACTTTGCAATACATCAAAACAATGTCGCCTATGTGCTTTAAATTTAATTTGTTTTGTTTTTATGCACCTTCAAGATAACAGCCTGAAATATATTTTAAAATTCAGCGTTTCAATGGCTTGATGATTGCAGACCAGTTAGGTTCTCCTTCTAAAATGGCGATTATGTATGTCATTATGGAACTTTGGTTCACAAATATGAGCTCGACGACCCCATAGAATCTTGGAAGGTTACAGTCGTAAGGGATCTTATTTATGTTACCGCAATGCTTGCAGCCCTTGTATTCATTACTGTAGGGGCCCGTAGAATGTTATTGTTTTTTTATTTTTCAATAAAACGTAAGATTTACCAACTGTAAACTTTAAAATCCGAACTTATCGATCATCGTTAGTTTCGATCATTTACCATCATTCACTCGGTAAAATTTAAGTTTTACCTCAGACACACGTAAATATTATCTTAATGTACGAGCTAAAAATAATTTGTGAGACAAAAATTATAAAGTATTTACAAGTACAGTAAAACCTCTCATGTCTGGATCAATGTGGCGACAGCCAGATCCGGAAGCGTAAAATCCGGATATGGGAGAGGCTATGGAATTTTGTCCGTTTGTAATACATAATCAAATCATTTCAATTGGATTTAGAAGTATGATTAAGTAAATAAGTTACACTTATTGAATATTGTAATTATATTGTAAAGCAATATAGAACAGCACGTACAATGTAGTTACAAGCCTGTATGTACAGTTCCGTAATACAGTAATGTACTGTGAATAGACTTCCGTAATACAGTGATGTACTGTGAATAGACTACACATGTACATTAACTATCAGTTTTGGTAAAAAAAAAGATGTAATGGTGTTTTACTTGTTTTGTTAAACAAGTTTCTTTGATGGGATATCCCTCCACCTTCAAAGGAGTAGACAATAGGCTGATGTTGTTGGACGTACTCGATCAGCTGGTCAAATGTCTGAAAAGCTGGAATGCCAGAGAACTGGTCCGACGACAATGTGACTTGCGGAATAAAGGGGATTACTATATTCTCGTATTACGTTCGGATATGAGAGATTTTACTGTAATCTTAAAAAAGCACACAACTCACAAAGGATACAATGACAGGCAACTTGTGATATTGCCAAATGTGTGTATAACGAAATATATCCTGGCGTGAGTAATGAGTTTGTGTGCAGTTATAAGATTTTCTTATACATCGTTAGTTATAACGATAAGTCTTACTTAACATTACATTAATGGACAGGCTCGTTGCTAGTAAGAAACCATATTCTAGAACACT
Organism: Prosapia bicincta; assembly: GCA_036971475.1. Lineage (NCBI taxonomy): Eukaryota > Metazoa > Arthropoda > Insecta > Hemiptera > Cercopidae > Prosapia > Prosapia bicincta. The sequence goes on from JBAIZL010000004.1 coordinate 162,234,738, forward strand.
GAATGCTTCAATCTCAAAGCCTACCGTCTCTGGTAAAACCTAGCATCTACCAAACTCTAATGGTAAAGGCCATAAGAATCGCCTCTTATTTATAAAATTCTTACACTTACCAACTCATTAGGCATGTCCTAACTTTTGCTACTGAAAACCTAAGATTTACCAATGTACGGAGTTTTTACAGCAACACCCCTGTGGAAACCGTTTGAACTAGTATCCTTGGTCCTGCCACAATATATTTATGTTATTGTAAACTAAAACTTGTTTTTTTCTAACAAAGAGCTTTGTAGCTATATAGTGATATATTTTTATTAAAGAATTATTAAGAAAATTATACATTATCGAATATTTTTCAAGCTTGATGCTGAGTTTTAGTTCCCTTTTATAAGCTGAGAGTATGCAGTTTTTGAAATAGTTCCTTCAGACAGAAGGTTTTGGTTGATTTGGTGAGCTATGATGCTTTTAGGACGGTGATCTTTATTTTGTTTGGCTGAAACGCTTAAAGATATATGATCCTAGTTGTTTCTATGTGGTGCCTTCAGAAATATCATCTAGGTTGTTTTAATGATACGTGGTGCCTTCAGAAAGAACGTGGCAGTTTTGGTGACTTTAGAAAAGTCATCCTGGTTGTTTTAGTGAACTGTAAAGCTTTCATTAATATCATTCTGTTTGTTTGGTGACTTGAGGTATCTTCAAAAATATCGTCCTTGTCGTTTTAGTGCCGCCAGAAAAATAATCTTAGCGGTTTTGGATGATTTGGAAAAGTCACCCTGGTTGCTTCAGTAAGTTGTGGGACCTTCAAAAAGATGATGTTGTTAGTTTTGGTGCCTTCAGAAATATAATTCTAGTGGTTTAGTGACCTTTGTTGCCTTTAGAAACAACATTATAGAGGTTTTGGCTAGCTATGGAGTCTGCAGATGGATAATCCTGGTGGTTTTGCTTACAGTAATGCTCAAGCGATCTGGTGGTATATCCATAAAGCTTGGCGCCTTCTGAAAGCTGATGGTGAAGGTTGTTTTCATTAGTTTCAGTATCTTCAGAAAGCAGATCCCGTTAAGATGTTTGCCATTGGCAGATTGTAGAGGCAGTCACCTACTCAATAGTTCATCTAACAATGAGTTTATTCTAGTACTTACACCTCAAACAACAAAGCTAAACAACATTATGGAGGTTTTGGATAGCTATGGAGTCTGCAGATAGATAATCCTGGTGGTTTTGCTTACTGTAATGCTCAAGCGAACCTGTGGTGTATCCATAAAGCTTGGCGCCTTCTGAAAGCTGATGGTGAAGGTTGTTTTCATTAGTTTCAGTATCTTCAGAAAACAGATCCCGTTAAGATGTTTGCCATTGGCAGATTGTAAAGAGGCAGTCACCTACTCAATAGCTCATCTAACAATGAGTTTATTCTAGTACTTACACCTCAAACAACAAAGCTAAACAACATCTTTAAGTGGTCATCGTCTTTTTATTTCATCATCGTTTAAATTTGAACAGGAAATAAATAAGCATTTGTTTCTTGATAAATTTATTCACAATGCAATTTATACACAGCAAAAATGCTGTGTGACAATTTAAAAAATTATGCAACAACTTAACATTAAAAAAACTTAATATTTCATTTTACACAGTTTTCATTTTCTTTGAAAATCAAACAGTTTTATATATATATTTCTAAAAGACATACATAGTTTTCTAAAATTTTTTCATTTCTTTTGAATTAAATACAATAATAAACTACTACAACTAATGATATATTTGTATTCATTTTTAATGCTTCGACATTAGAAAAGAGCATACACAGGCTCTGATTACCAACTCTCTTCGAGATCCATTATACACAACCAATCAAGTCTCGTTACGTAGCAGAGTGATTGTATATTTATATATATATGTATATAATAAAGCAGACAATACACTCATTAGCGCAATACAATAATACTCATATAAAGAAACCCTAACAGCATATATATACATTGCACTGATTGACGTTTTAAGGAACTCAAATCCTTACTTTAGAAATTGTTGTGCTGTGGACAATTGAGAAATTTTATCAGTACTTATTTTTAAAAAATTACCGTTAATATGAAATTAAAAAATTATACACAATGCTTTTTAAAAAAACTATGTAAAAATATTTAATTTTTTGAAAAAGATTAGGCCTACACTAAAATGTTGTTTCTTAAAAGTTTTTTATATAGAACTCAAACAAGATCTATAGGCCCTAAATTGCTGCAATTAAATTAATGATTGCTTTATACCTGTGCAAATTATTTAACTTGTTTGAATAGTCTTATTTTTAATTTATAGATTTTAAAAATTGAATTAAAATAATTGTAAGAAAATAGAAGAGACTGGGCCATGACAAGTTGAAGATGTAAATGACTTGTTTTCTATTAATTGATTCCATCTTCACGTGAGCAACTAGTTTTAAACTAAAAACACTTGTGCATGTTACACTTGTTTATAGTAGCACTTAGTTTTATAATTGTTGAGGGCGGCCGTTTTGGGAGATATGTCCCATTGCCAGCTCAGACCGTAACTCTTAAGCTGGACCTCAATCGCTGCAGAACGTTTCAAGTTTTTTGACGCTTACGCAAACCAAAATAACACACACACACACACATATATATATATATATATATATATATATATATACTGGTTTGGAGAATATGGATTTAATTATTTTGAGATATCCGTGACCAAGCAATCAGACCTTAAAATAAAGTTACCCCAAAAAAATATTTTTTACACCTTCTTGCTGTCACCACACGCCTTCAATGTACATACAAACATAAAGGATAGAAACATATACTGTATTTAAAGTTATTGAAGTTAAATTTACGGTCTGAGTTGACAATGAGACACATCTCCCGAAACCGCCCTCCTCGACAGTTATAAAACTATGTGCAACTACAGGCAAGTGTTACATATTTACAAGGAATTGTTGTTGTCTATTTTATAGAAGAGTAGGCTATATTGATGATACAATTGCCGTAATGTGAATAGAGAATAATTATTTTGCTTTTTAATAACTTTTAAAACAATTTGAAAGCAGAGTAGCCATAATAAAATAAATGTAGTGGCATTTGCCATATTCTGAACACCGTTACTACATAAAACTACGCAACAATAAACACCTGCAACAGAGAAGCTCTACTCATGAATGTTCATGCGGCTTTTAATTTAAATTTAAACGTACCATTCGGATCTAGGAAGCCGCGATCCATCGTCACTGCCACAAGCTTGGCCCAGGCAGCGACTGCCACGTGCAGTAGTCAAATAGGAGCCAGTGCGAACAGTTGTGCATTCCGGTCGTGTTTTGAATAGCAAAACTGTCTGCCAACTTGAATAAACGAAAGGAAGAGCCCGTGATGCGACTGATAGAGGACGATGAGGTGATGGAATAAAGTTGCTCTACTTTCGTCAAAGAGGGATATCATTATATACATCCAGAGTTGATGAGGGCTGTTATCAAACCTTGATAAAACGGCATTTAAATCTAAAGGAATACAAAAGTTAAGCAAGTACTGCAGACTAAATAAAACACGATTTCAATTTGTACTTAGTTTAATTGAAAACTATATTCAACCAAAGAAAATAGGATCAATTACAGCTGAAGGAAAATTATTTCTCACCCCAAGTTTCGTAAATATGAAATATAATTATTCTCTCCACACTAAACTGGCAATATGTATTAGTATTAGACATGTTTTCGGATATATTTGTTGGCGAGTAAAACGCAATCAAAATACTCAAGTCAGTATTGCCTCGAACAACACTGCCCTTTATAGGTATTGGAGTCGAGAATCGTAAAGTGGTGGATTTGTAGCTATTAGTTCTACTAAAAACTCGGTATTTTCATCGGTAAAGGACTCCATTACCGTAAACTCGAACAAACAGCACGACCATACTGCCTCCGGAGCGGCTCGGTGGCGCCGCACAGTCGCTTCCATAGGAAAGCGTTCCACACAAAATCCGTGAAAGGGGTGCGGCGCGACCACGTTCCCCGCTACCGGGTCCCGGCTAGTCAGACCCGAATGGTACCATATTCAATGCCGTTACGTAAATTTATTACGTAATTTGATAATTTTAGACTGTTGTTTTTTTAAGGGCTCCGAATTTACAAAAATATTTTTATATAAAAAAAACTACATATTTTTATAAAAAAATCTAAAAATGAAGCCAGGAATTCATTTATAAATATTCAGCAAAGCAATATATAAAACACCTAAAGAACTAAGTTGGCCTAACAAACCAAAAGAGAAAAGTACCTCACATTCTAGATAATTTAAATGAAATAAAGGATTATCATAAAAATTGTAATAACATTGAATTGAGGAAATAGATGGTGAAAGGAACAGTTGAAATATTATTGATTGATTACTTATTGTTGGTAATAGTTTCATTATAAGGCCCATTTAATACGACATCTTTACAAGACACTAAATTGAACTGAATTTCGGGAAATACTATTGCAGATTGTTTTTGTTATTGATTCAATTACATTTATTATTCTAACAGTAAATATGAGCTTTTCATGTAGCTTAAAATTTCAAGTTACAGTCATTATAGGGTAGATATAATCTAACAACTTTTAATATAGCAATATTTTAATAAAGACAAACCAATAAAAATGTTACTTTTGTAAAAATGTAAAATTAATTGAAATTTAAAAAAAGTAACAAAATATTTTATTTCTAAGAAGAAATTTAGGTAATTTAGCAATACTCCATCAAGTTATTAAAGTTAGAAAAAGACAAGATTAACACAAGGATACTAAAAAATCAGATATATTTATTTGATAATGTAATTGCCATAAACAACTAAAGCTGAACTCATCAGAAAATAATGTTTTAATTACAATTTAGGAACATAACTCTTATCTTTTTATATTACAAAATTTGTCAAAATAAAATTCCAATATTAAATAATAATTTACTTTTATCTGCTTACCCTAGGAACTATTTTACTGGCAACATTAAATTATCACTAATACAATATCATATGTTAGGCTATTGCTCAAATTAACACTTACCAATAATGGCACAAAATTAAATATTTCAAATGATACTTCATTTTTTATCCAATAATAATTATGGATTGGTGTTATTAATATAATACCAATGAGCAATGAGCAATTTACCATTAGTAAAAATATAAAAAAACATTTACAAATTATTTATTTATATTTATTAGATACCAGTATGTTTCAAATTTTTATTTACTAGAATAGTTGTATAACTCATAAGTAAACCTTTTGTACATTGTCTATAAAACAAAACACATTTTCTAGTTGTATACATTTATAATTTCTATATTTATCAGTATTGCCAACCTAAGGAATGTAAGAATATAGCTTTAAAAACATAATACAATTTGCTCACTGGCACAAATTAAACAGAATTTACACAATGAAAATTTCCTCCTTCGAACAACCAAATTGCACTTTCAAATGTTTATGGAAGATAAATGCAGCTCACAATTAAAATGTGTGAACTTTTGATAAAATACTTAATGAAAATATGATACAATATAAGATATACATATTTAATATTTATATATAATTTTGTTAGTCTTCATATAATATACAAAGGTTCTAAATGAAACAATTTACAAACAAGTTTTAAATACTTGGGGGAAGGGCATTTATACGTTAAATGCAAGCCTACATAAAATCTTTCAACATTACAAATATAATTACTTACTTATATAAATTAACTTACATTTTAATCCATAAATGCATTTGATCCAATATACACAAATGTGAAATACCAATGGTGTAAAATAATGAACAATCATACAGTAGAACATTAAGTTGCTATTTATACCCATCTACCCAAACTTACACATTCACCATGTATTAGATGGGTGAAAGCATGACATATTGATTTTGATTTTGTTTTATGGTTAATTTCTTTAAAACAAGAATTTTAGAAATTGGGGGTTTAAATCAAATATGATTCGGTTCTGAAATTTTATATCTAAGGTAACGTCTCTACATACCAGAATAAAATCTTATTAAGGATTTACGTTTGATATTTGAAAAATTATGAAATAATAATTAACTAAATAACTTATTTCCTTTTATCTTCAACAAATATATATTTGTATTTTTTCAGAATTTATTAAAATTTTAAAATTACTCGGCCTTGATTGTACAAACAATATTAAAGAATAAATGAAACCGGTTAGTAAAGTTAAACAATATTATTAAAAAATACAGTTACTAAAACCGTGCAGAGTGTTACTAATTTTATTAATAAAACAGATGAAAAGCTGTTTCATTATAAACAGAGTTACAATTTGTTGGTGAACAAATTGGTAATTTACTTACAATATTCAAAAATAAATTTAGAAATTACTCTTCCTTGGCCTCACAATGTTCAAGAACTTAATGTCTTGTAACAACAAATAAAACATTGCTACTTAGGACTTGACATACACTCATCACAGTAGTAAGTTTATTGAATAAGTTTAAGCTTTTGCAATGTTTTTTAAATTTTTAATTAAAGGCAGAGCAGACATTTTAAAATATACACATAAGTAATATGATATTGATTATATAACAATAGTTTTATATAATAATATATTTATAAGCATATACATAAGTTTTGTACAATGTAAATTTTTCTGGATCTTTTATAAATAATACACAAGAACTTAGTTTACTAATAGAACCACTAGAAGTGCTGTAATTATTTACCCTGCCAAAAACTTTCAACCTTTTTAGGACCAACTTTTTTCTACCTTAATGGACTGACTACTTTTCTGTTAAAATTACAATTAGTTTTGCACAGTTTATTTCTTTAAAGTAAACACAAGACTATGAGAAGAGAAACAATTTTCATGTGCCTATGTGGATGCATATGGTTTTAGTATATAAATAGAAAATTGACAAAACCAGCAATAAAAAAAAAGTATTTGTGACAAAACACAAAGGTAAAACTCAAAATAGTTAACTCAAAATCTCACTAAAAAATAGTTTTTATAAGCAAACACACAACAAACTAGTTTCGTTGACGATGTCGCCTTCCTCAGTGCTTGCCTATTACTAACTGACAATCGTTAGTGATTGTGTGTTTGTTTATAAAAAACTAATTTTTGGGGAGATTTACTATTTATTTATTTTACTGAGTTAACTATTTTGACTTTTACCTTGGTGAATAGTTCTCACTAGCTAAGCTCTAATTAACTAAATATTAGTGACAAAAGTTGAAGAATTTTATAGCAAATTTAACATTTTAAGAAAGTTTAAATATACAAAAATTTTTGTAATAAAAACTATATATTTTATACTACTAAAAATATCTTAAAGATTAAAAAGTACGATTCAGACATATTTATATTATTGTTCACCATTTTCAATTTGTTCATTTTTTTTCAAAACATACTAAACCTCAGAAAAAATCACTACATCATCATTAAACTATATATTTTAAATCTTTTTAAAAATTATTTGAAATTTAAATTGAATCAGAATACCAATACACTATAACTCAAGTTTAAAAATGAAAATAAAAATTATCTAAATAAGAATTAAATTAATTTTTAGAATTTATTTGTTTTTGCATTGAGGTTTCTTTCTTTAAATGGTACTGTATTTGATATATATCTACTGGGCCTTAAAATAATTAAAAAATGATATTTTTGGTTATAGTTGAATATATAAATTTAAAAATGTGTCTTAAAATTAATTTTATTTAGATAAAAAGGTGTTTCAAGTAATGAAGTAACTCTAGCATCTGCAAGAAAGGTTGTTTCCTAATAAACTAAAATGTTGCAACTAAAATCACCTAAATATTAGTCTCTACCATTTCAGTAATAAATTGATCCCAAAATAATTAAAAATTACTATAACTAGTAGCTGCTTATGAAGTTGATATTAAAATAGGAAAACATTTAATAAAAATTAATAGTGCTATAAAATATGGAAAGCATTAACATATAAACATGATATACACTAAATTATTAAAAGTATCTACAAATGCAAAATTTACTCATATTTTAAAATTATAAATTCAAAGTCATATCACTAAGAATACAGTATTAGACATTCAATTGTTGGCAACATTTGGAGAGATTTGATTGCTTCACCAATGCATTATAGCAGATGGGCAGTGAGATAGAAAAGGCATACAATTCCATATTGTAAAATGCTACCAGTATAAATAAAACTCTGATTATTAAAAGAAAAGGTGAACAAAATAAAAAAAACCAATGCAAAATCCAATTACAAGCAATAACAATCCATTTTAAAAAGTTTAATAAAATTTATTTACAGTTTTAATTTTTAAATTACAGAAACATTATAAACATTTTTTACATGGAATAGTTTGAAATCTGTACACCTATGCTAACAATAATTTTACACAGAATAAAAAGTTTTTAAAAATTTAATAGAATTGTTAAAAGATACATGATGTATTTATGATTAAATAAGTTTTAAGAGTGACTAAAGAATTATGGATTGTAAAGAAGTAAAATTACACAAGAATTAATTTTATATAACAAGATATTGACTAGACTTATTTTGGTTTAATTATCAAATAAAAACTGCTTTCTGGTAATTGAATGAGTTTGACTTTTGTGATGCAAATTTATTCAAACTAATTACTTTATTAACCCTTTCTAATGATTTTAAATATGTAGAAATAGTAAGAAAATAAGCATAAAACAATTTTTTATAACTATTTTAGTCCCTCAAATAATACATAGTAGAGTTATGTTTTATTTTAATTAGAGTGTATGGCTAAACCTGGAGATACAGAAACCTTTTTTCAAGGTTATTAAATAAGTTTGTAAACAAAAAATCCGTTTTTACAAAAATGTAAACCTTTTCAATAAGGATTACTTTTACACACATTCAGTTCTTAAAAAATTAAGGATTTTTTTCATTGTATCAGAAATAATACAGCTTCAATAAATAGAAATTTATTGGAGGATGTGAGATTTGTAAGGCTGTGTAGCCAAGACTTATGTAGGAACAGCTATAGTTTGATTAACATTTTTTTTTATAACAGATGGTTCAGAAAAATTTAATTTAAAAACTGTATTACTAAATTTACAGAATTAATTAGTTATAAATGGAATTTATTTTAGTCAGGAATTCAATTTGCTGTTCTCTCTGAGATTATTTAGACTGATATAAAGATAGCACACTTGTGATTGCTGTACAGAAGACCAACAATAAACAAGGATTTGTTTCAGAAAACTTCATTTTAATGTGTTATATTAAGCTACATAGAGTCATCAGTAATATGTAATGACAAGCAATATTATCTGTTATATTGGAGCAACATTCTTAGGTTTTGTAGGATGGCAGCTGTATTATATATATACAAAGTGTCAATGTTTTGCCATTTAACTGGTTAACAGGCTCTTGATAATGCCAAGAAGAAAAATTGGTGAGAATCTTAGAACAGTATTGTGTTCATATTATCTTATATATGAAATGTTTATAGTAATATATAAGGATTCTTATACTTTATAGTAAAATCATCATTATTAATTTGGAAATGTATTCAAATCAAATGGAAATATCAATAAAATACTGTATATATCATTCATTAATCAGTATTATATGCTATTTCAGAGGTTGTTTCTGCACAAAAATTACGTAATTTGTTTACTCATGGTGGAATTTATCAGTGTGTTATTTTTTTAGTATTTTTAGTTTTCTTCTTTGAATTTTTTTTTTGTAAAACTGCTTACTGTGGTAAAAAATGTAAATTGCTATATTTTGTATATGGAGAGTGTGGTGGTTTATTTCCTAAAGGGTGTTGAGACAAAGTCACAAAAAATTTTCTATGTACCTAGATTATGAAGACACAAAAACACTCAACATACATACACACACAGACACACACAAAACGTATTTAGGTTAGATCTGATCGAGCTGAAGCTAATTTGGATTAGACAGACATAAAACATATTAAAATATTTAACATAATTCAGATATACTATACCTATATGATGAATAGTTTAATATCTGGGATAAGTCCGTTTGCTCCAGAACTGCATAAAATGCACTTCAGACATTTCACCAATCGTTTATTTAGTATTGATAAATTTATCAATAGTTTCTTTAACGAGATTCATAATGTAGGCAAGTTATTAAAAATGCTAATTCTAATGGAAATTAAATAAAAAATAAATTTAAAGAAAATGTCTTGTTTATGAAATAGATTTATTGAATTATTATTATTATTATATATATATATATTTTTAGGTTAGTTTTGATTGGTAGAGATTATTTAGATTTTTTGGACTAGGAGACTGACAGACTTACCTTGGTAAGAGCCCACTCTGTAGTCTTGAAATAGAAACACATAAAAGCACTTAAACAATGATATATTTCAACCACACAGTGGTCTTTGTCAATCGAAAAGAAAACACAAAAAGAAATATGAGAGAATGAAATAAAATAATTGTCTTTTTCAAGACTACAGAGTGAACTCTTACCAAGGTAGGTCTGTCAGTCTCCTAGTCCAAAAAATATATATATATATATATATATATATATATATATATATATATATATATATATATATATATATATAGTTTGAGAGTGAATGTGTATGTACGCATGTGAATGCATTTATATTAGTTACTTCTGAATAATATATGTTTAATAGATGTGGACCAAGTTATTGATCATTATTTCAATAGCTCATTTTTTTCCTTTCCTTATATTTATAAAACAACTAATGGCATATTATATATTGTATATAGCAAGATATTTTTAATTTATCGAAAACAAATTTTAAGAAGGCAAGAATTTTAGGGTCATATAAAGTAAATTGTTTTTAAACTAAGATGTTGGTAAAATAACCAACTTACTGAATAAATATAAAATAAAAAATAACGTTGTTGGTGATTAATTATAACTTATTACACTTAAATATCATCAGTCAGTACAATTGGCGCTCGTCCACTCCCAGATGAAGGTGTTGCAGGGTGGCCATTACTTACAGTCTCGTGACTTTTCTGAGGTGACGCAGTTCCATTAACAACTTTAATTTCATTAACTGAATGAGAACGTGAATGGTTTGTTTGCGGTTGTTCAGTCAATGGTATTGCTGTTGGCTGGCCGATAATCTGATTGGCCGACCTTGATCGTGTGTGACCATTTCCATTGCCTTTATTAGTTAAGCTGTAACCCTCTCTTAGTGCCATTTGGTACGCCACTTCAAAAGCTTGGCCTAATGTTAGAATTACTTCTGTTGCTTGGTCCTAAAAATCAGAAACAGTTAATTTGATGATTTATAAATTATTTAAAAGGAAAGCAATTGTATATTAGCTCTGATTAAATTAAGATTGTTTGTGTGTGTGTGTGTGTGTGTGTGTGAGAGAGAGAGAGAGAGAGAGAGAGAGAGAGAGGGAGAGAGGTTATACTCTCGTCTAAGAAGATGACAAGGAAGGATAGACAGAATTAGGTAAGACCAGGATAAAACTTTAAGATCCCCTGCGACTTCGGAATATGAAAAAATTGTGGCATGTGTGGCCAAAGAGGCTTATCTGAAATAACCTGGTCTCAAATAGGTCTATCAACCTGATAACTCTATAGAGAAATCTGACTATGTACATGATTTGTTTTAAACAAAAAAAAAAAAAAACAACCTGGATCCCAAAAAAAAATTTATTGGTATATTGGCAGTGACTATTTTATCTGTTGTCTGTCAAAGCAATGTGTTTTTCCAAAAAACATTCATTTTAGTTCTAATATTCCAAGAACAGGTTGATATTTAAAGTAAAAGACCTGAACTTTTCTTTCTATGATTGAGTGTATGTATATTTATTGAGACAGACATATTATTAGAAAATTTGTTGGACCAAAGAAATAAATATATTAAGATTAGGCAGAGCATTATTTACTTTATTAACCTAATTTCTTTGTTTGGTCGTTAAAACCTAATTAAAATTAAAACAAATCTATCCCTTCACCCCTTTTATTTGAACTTATGAGATTTAATTCATATACTTTATTATCTACTTTGAAGCTATCTATGTATTATTAGTCTTTAATTAGGCTGTTTTGATTAAAAATAAATTAAAACTAATAAATGACTATTTAATTATAAAACATGCAAAAAACATAATATATATATATGTATATGCTACTGTTTTTCTATTGTACATAATATTAAACTAAAAATACCAATAATTATAAAAAATAAAAACTTTTAATTGAATTATTAAAGTAAAAAAACACGTTAAAACAATAATTTATTTAGTAAAAATTTTAAAAAATAAGACAGATTATAAAATCATGAATCTTAAGTAATACTAACCATTAAATAATGATAAACCGGTTAAATATTGAGTCAACCAGTTTATTTAATTAGTGCTAGGTTTTGGCATCTAGTTAACTAATTAAATAAACTTTTTTGACTCGATATTCAACCAGTTTATCATTATTTAATACTTATTTTTAGTGATCAAATCAACATGTAATATTAACCATTGTTTGAACGCAGAAGACATGGCAATAATGACTTTTGCTAGAGTGATCCTTGGTGATATAGGCAAAATGTGTAAGGTCTTCGGCATCTTGACATGCACAGTGGATATTCCTTATCTCGTGTTCACAAATTAATTCCTAAAAATAATTAAGAGTAATAAGATTTTATTTTATTTGCAAGAGACGATAGATTTTAATCATAACAAAAATCCCTACTTAGGGACAAAAAAATTATTTTAATTACTTTTTATTAAATTATTACAATTGATATAAATAACATAATATAAATTAACATAACCTACATGTTAAAAGAGTTGTTCTACCACACAAGAGCTGTTTTGTGAAATCATATATCATTTATTTTAAGTCAAATAGGACAAAATAACTATATTGCATACCTTGACCTTTTTGTGAAATGTTTTTCTCCTATGTAAAGCTAAAATTAATTAATTTGATACAATTGAGTTAAGGAATTATTATTTGAAAAAAAAAACAGTATTATCATCAAATGATTTAATATGTTATTCACTACAAGATTAAAAAATGTATTTGAATTTGAGTGGATGAATAAAAAGTATTTGACTAAGTATTGAAAAATTGAACAAGAATATATATATATATAGAATTTTTGGACTAGGAGACTGACAGACTTACCTTGGTAAGAGTCCACTCTGTAGTCTTGGTAAGAGTCCACTCTGTAGTCTTGGTAAGAGTCCACTCTGTAGTCTTGAAATAGAAACACATAAAAGCACTTAAACAATGATATGTGTTTCTATTTCAAGACTACAGAGTGGACTCTTACCAAGGTAAGTCTGTCAGTCTCCTAGTCCAAAAAATCTAAATAATCTTTACCAACCAAAACTAACCTAAATATATATATATATATATATATATATATATATATATATATATATATATATATATATATATATATATATATAGAGAGAGAGAGAGAGAGAGAGAGAGAAATTTTTGGACTAGATAGGAGGAAACTGACAGACTTACCAGTGGCAATAGTCCAAAACTGCAATCTCTTAAATAAATAGACTCACTTCTTTTTTTTTTTGATTGAAAAAGATCATTGTATGATCAAAATATTTCGATAGTGTGATATATTTTTACGTGTGTCTATTTATTTACTTCCAAAAGATTGCAATTTTGGACTATTGCCACTATTTAAATCTATCAGTCTCCTATCTAGTCCAAAAACTCTTAGTAATTGACAAAAATACAAACCTGGTTCAGTGGGTTTAGAAATTTCACTCCTCTAAAAGAAATTGCAAGAATTATTTCTGGTGTTACTTTTTCCTTATCTTCTTTTTCTTTATCGGCTGTTGTTGATTTTTTCAGTTTCTGAATTGATTTCTTAGTTGATTCGGTGCCACGTAATTCTTTAACAACAGTTGAGCCTAAATACTGAAATTAAAAATATATATATGAATATTTTTGTAAAATAATGCCAAGTAAATTAAAACTTCCTATTATCAAAAAAATATGAGTTAAAAAAAATAAATTTTTTTTACATTAATAAATAATAACAATTATTAAATACTACATTAAAAGTTCATAGCAATGTTACATATACAGAGAGGATCACAATTTCATCTTTGGTAGGGGGACTTCAGTTGTGTAGCAAAGTATGTGGGGGGGGGGAGTCTGGCATTTCATACAAGCAGTGACATGGCCGTTAGTTATCAGAATAATAATATAATGTAATAAAATATTGGTATGATCAAAGTACAACACTGTCATTAAACAATCACCTATTTTAAAAGTCGATATAAACTTTTCAAATTTTAATTATTTTGGAGTAATGCAATTGTATCTAGGGTAAAATTCATTGTCTGGGAGCGGGGGACATGTGCAACTCTTTTATCTGCCAGTGAGCAAATAAACAGTTTACTCTAAAGATCAAATAATTATTATGAGATAAATAAATAATATTTTATATTTAGAATTGAAACGATTTTTTTTTTAATATCAATAGAATAATTTTGTTTTAATTAGTTTATTCTAAATAAAGTGATTGGTTATCAGACCTACAACTATGTATACAGAAACAAGAAAACATTAGACTTGAGTCCTACAATATTTATTTACAGTGGTTTATTTTATATTCAACTAGTAATTAAAATGGCAATTAATAATGGTAATTAATAAAATGACAATGTGTGTTGGCTGGTGTAGGTGACTACAGTCCATTGTCAATATTTTTGTTATCATGCGGCATTGAATTTGTTTTATTTTCTAATTTATTTATTATTTTAAATTGCAACCATTTCCTAGGTCATTTTGTAGTCGATTATGTTCAGTTCTTTTTTACTTTCTGTGTTGTTAATTAGGGTGAAGTATCGAGTAATTGAATAAATTTTATACAATATCTTTTATGTGAAGGTAGTTTATGGTTTTAGAGCTAATGATTATGGTTTTTTTATGGTTATCAATTTGTAAGTGTTTCTAGCCTTTTTAGACCTTTATTTTGGCTTTGTAAAGTCAATACATTTTAATTTGTTGTATGTATTTTGCTACAGTATTGCTACTGTACTAGGTATACTACTCTATTAGGTATTTAATGTTTTTTTCTCTTTATTTGTTATTAATATTTTATGAATTAAATGTTAATTGAGTTTTAAACTGCTGCTTTGAATTGTAGTAGATGATTATTTGCTAAGCTTAAATAATGAATCCGATTAAGCTTTCTTATTTTATCAACAAAAACACGAAACTTTAATTATTTTTTATTAAATAATTACACTTGATATAAATAAAGTAACATATCCTACACATTAAAACAGCTGTTCTAGCACATAACCTATAATCATAGAATCAGCTGTTTTTTGAAATCATATGTTATCACTTATTTTAACCCAAATGAGACGAAAAAACTATATTGCATATCTTGCCCCTGTTGTGAAAAGTATTTCTCCCATATAAAACAAACAACTAATCAATTAATTAATTTTAATCAATGAATTAGAATTTGAAAAACTGTATTAACATCAAGTGTCATCCACTTTAAATACAAGCTTTAAAAAATGTATTTGAATATAAATGGATGAATAAAAAGTATTTGACTAACGATTGAAAGTTTGATTAAGATATAAGAAGAGTGTAAACTAGTGAAGGAATTGAACAATATTCACTTACAGATGCTACATAGCTTACAGCTCCTGTAACCAGTGCATGAGGTCTGTGCCTCCACTGTGTTGTAAGGGTCGCAGGGACACCCACCAACAACTCCGAAGGCTCTCGTATCTCTATGTCATTCTGAGCCACAGCCAGAGGCGGTGGAGGAGGTGCAGGTCGAGATTTCTTATGGCTATGCCTTAAAGTGCCTGTACTGCCTGGTGTATTTTGAGCGCTGTCTTTGTTTTGTGTTTGTGGAGGCTTTGCCCGTAGCTCATCATTTAATTGTTGTATGTTATTCTTCTGTGAATCGCAAAAAACAAAGAATTACTTTACATTGAAATATTTGTCTGTCAAAGTGTATTTATCAAACAAAATAATTTAATATTTTTAATAGAGAATGAAATTTTTTTTAAAAGTGCAAACGTTATAGAGAGGTGTCGTCTGCCATCTGATAATAGAGAACAGATAGTTTAAGCATATATTTAATATTTAACCCTAGATTAGTCATTTCTAAATTTTGTTACATGTATCGTCAATTTGACTTCCCTAATTTTTTGTTATATGGTAAAATAGTGGTGATTTTTGTTAATGTGTTAAGCATAGTAACTATCCCATACTTCTCTAGCTCTTGGGAAAAAATCTATAGTCACTATGAATCCTATTATTAGAAAGATAAATGTTAATTACATTATGTTAATATTTAATATAGATATTAATTTAATTGATCGAGGCGACAATCCTCAATATAA
The DNA here is from genome assembly GCA_036971475.1 of Prosapia bicincta. NCBI lineage: Eukaryota > Metazoa > Arthropoda > Insecta > Hemiptera > Cercopidae > Prosapia > Prosapia bicincta. The sequence goes on from JBAIZL010000004.1 coordinate 162,251,073, forward strand.
AATATTTTATTGAAAACTACAATATGTATTTTTATTACTATGTAGGCTTCTTTTAAAATTCACAATTGATTGAATTTATGTATTTGCAAAAACTATGAGCAGCCAAGTACAGTATTTTCAAAGTATATTTCATTGGAGTGAATTAAAGGGTAGTTAAAGAATACCCTTTTCAAATGAACTGCAGTTAAATTGAGAGAATTTTAATAATAAATAGTTTTATTAATTATGAACTTACAAGTTGAGACAAGTCTGTGATGTCATCCAAGGTTGGTCCTGCGGGTGGCTGCCTGTCCCTACCAGAAGAGAGAGATGCCAGTATCCTCCTGCGATGTCCAGGCTTAGAGATCTCCAACATTGTGGTCAATTCTACCTCCCAAATCCTCTGAACCCTGTCCATGTCCATATACAAGTGCCTTTTAAAAGTCTCTATGTATGTGTCAAGATGTATCCTCCTCAACCACTGGTCCACGGCGCCGTTACCTTCTTCCTCTTCTTCTGCGACAACCCCCTTCTCTTCGTTGTTATTGTTGTTTGTAGCTGGGGTGTATGCTTCCCTTACCTTACACGACAAGGATTTCGAAGCTTCCAGAACCATTGAACGGTCTTTTTCGTTTACAATGCCCATCTCTATCAAGTCTGATTCTTCCAGGACACCGTTCTGGAACAAACATACCTCCTTTATAGGATCAATATTTACGTGGGATAATCTTTCTATTGACCTTTTATATTTTGGTTGTTCCTTACAATTGTAATCTTTTTGTTACGGGTAAAATTATTACAACTTTATTTTGACCAAGGAAAATAGACAGATTCTGAGTAATAATAATAAACACATCTTGATTTTGACTAATAAAAAAATACATATCTTGATTTTGACTAATAAAAAAATACACGTCTTGATTTTGACTAATAAAAATACAGTAAAATCCCGATTATCCTTGGAATAAAGTGGCCCGGCAACGCCGGATAATCCGCTATGAACAAAGAATACGCAAAACGATCGATAATCGATTATTATACCATAAGTTACACAAATAATGACCCCGGTTAATGCAATTCACAAATAATCTTCTGAGGACAAAATAAATACAGAAAATAATTTAAAATGTCGATGTATTTGTCGGATTATAACATTTACATTAATATGTCTAACTATTTACAATAAATAATTTAAAATGTCGATGTATTTGTCGGATTATAACATTTACATTAATATGTCTAACTATTTACAATACGTACATAAGTATATGTCAAAAGTAAGTATGTATGTACATATGTAATTTCCTTTACACATAATACAAAAAAATCTGCCATTTTCGTTTTTTTTTGGTGAGCATTGATTTAGCTTTAACACGTTCGCTACCGAGCGGCAAGAATTCGATCCACACAGACCACGTTAACGCGAGCCTGACCTTCATGACAGACCAAAAGTGGAAAGTTGTTATATTAACTTATTATAGTTCATACAAACCCATGACGTATGTGTGTTTGTTGTATATTTTTGTTTTTGCTGTGTTTAGAGTTTTTTTTAGGATGGCGCATATATGAGCCGGTCTACAGCATGAAAATCTTATCATTTTACGGGCTTCCTACGTATGAGACACAACAGTGTAGCCCCTCAAATCCGAAACCAAATATGACTTTGATAAAACAATTTAATAAATTATAAAAAGTGTATAATTATTATTTTTTTCTACCTACATAAAACAGGGCTTAGATGTGAAATATATTAGATATAACACTATAACACGTAAAAACAAAAATGTCATATAAATATCAACAAACTCCCACCTAAATCGTCTTGGCTATTAATGATAGACAGATTGATTACATAGGCTACATATCTTATTGAAAAGATGCTGACATTAGAAAAAATACTTTATCAGAGACAAAATTAGTTTACATTTGTATTCCGTATACAGTAGGCCAACAAAATATTTACAAATGCACTCATCACTTGTGATAGGTTTACATCCTATGCTGATAAATGCTATCTAGAGTACATTCTTTGTGATTCTAATGGAATAGAATGACTCAATATTTTCCTGGAATGAAACGCTGGAGAAGCAAGAAGGAATAAACAATGTGTCAGGAGCATTTTGACTTTGATAACTGAGAGACCAAATGTACCACATTAACGTCAGACATGTTTATGGTCCGATGCGTATATATCAAACCGTTAAAAGAAACCATTTATTTGTCAGAGGAATAAAAGTAACACGCAAACATCGTCGCAAATATGAGCCGCCGGTCCATTTCAAAAACCCAGAGCGGCGCACAAGTGAGCCGTCGGTTTACGACGAGCGATCGTACGTCGCATATATGAGCCGGCTGGTCTATACCAAAAGTTATTTTGCTAACATTGCGGTAGCGACCGTGTTAATGTTAGATCTAGGTTTCTTGAGAACAATTTTGTCACACAGTGTCTACTTGTGACCATAAAGCCATAAAGATCCATAATGTATATTACAGGCATGGATAATGCATATGTCACGTCCTAGACTATTTATAGCAGAGGTTCGCTGACATTTGTTTACAATCTTATGATACGCATTAGGTATTAGGACGTCCAAGCATTTTGTCATCGTCTTATATACAGTAGTCTGCTCGCCCTTTTATTTCGCTGGCCCGCGTCGGGATGCTTCCCTTTCAATGTAAAAATTAGTATGTACATATTTACATATCTATTCCCTTCATCTTAACTTCTATTAACGCCTAATATGTATTTACGCCATAATTCACCGTTTGGAAATTTAAACACATGAATCTGATTGGAATAAAAATTGGATATTTGTAAAACAATGGCAGACCCCGGATAATCCGCAAACCGGTTAAACCGCCCACGGATAATCGGGAGTTTACTGTATACATATCTTGATTCTGACTAATAAAAATATACAAATCTTGATTTTAACAAATAAAAATATACGCATATTGATTTTGGATAGTTAAAATATGCACATCATGATTTTGAATATTCTTCTAACTTATTAAAACACGTAGAAAGTTTACGAACGCTTGTATCATTTTTTATAAACTCAGTAAATAAATACTCATCATTTACCGTAATCATCCTTTGTTCGTAATTGATAGATGAAACGAAGTCACATCACAGAAATGAACTTTTGCAAACGTAAAAATAACAATCAAGACAACGAAATTACCTAAACCATATTTTGAGCTTCGCCTGTGAGGACGGTAATAATTAAACAATCAATATTATATTCTTCCAACACATTTTAATGAATTGTCATTGACAAGTCATTCTTCTACTTTTTGAAGAATAGATTTTTGATTGTTAGTCGAAAATTAAGTGCTGCCGTATGATTAGCGAGTTTTGAAATATTTTATTAGCTAAGTACATAACATCAGTTGCGCGACTTAATTTTAGCACAAAAGTTGGCAGCATAAATATTTTAAAAGAAAATACGCTGAAAGAGGAATAATAAAATTCAAAGTTCCCGCGCAACTAAATTTTTGATCAACATTTTCTCGCTCAGGCGAGCGGAAGTAACACTAAAAACCTACAATGTAGTCGGAAAGTTTTCTGAAATCCATTTGGAGGTTATGCTCGGCGGCGCCGCGGCTAATGTAAATGTTTGCGGAAAGAGGGCGCCGCGATCGCTCATTAAAACTTGCGGCATTTCTTCTACACGTATGCCGGTACGAATGTAAACTTTAAGCCGCGTTTTAATTCCTACCGTGGCTTAATGAAAAGCTGATGTAGAAGTATGAGCGCTATATCCACTCAGCGGATACGAAGGCAAGTTCAACTGCACGGCCTACTCTAAATCCTGACGTGTAAGTACAGGCATTCCCTCGGTTAGTGATTCTCAGTCTGTGGTACTCCGTGAGGTACAAACAAATATTTAGGGTTAGGCGTTGGATAATGGAAATATAAACATATCGAGTAACGAAACGTTTTACTAAGATGTATTGTTTCGCCATTTCTTCCCTTTCCATGTGATTTATTATTCCAACGCATTCTCGTGTAATTATCTGATTCTTCTTATAGAAACATATTCTTTCTTGTTATTGCTCGGTGATTCAATAGTTCCACGGAAGCTTTAAATGTATTTCATCTACAGAAACCAAGTAACAGTAGATGTTCGATTATCCTAGCCCAGACTTACCGGATTAACCGAGTTAGTAAACAATATACAGCACGTATTTACGTTTCGGCTTACAGCAATTGAAAACGACGTAAATATACGTTCATAGTTTTATTACTCCAATACCATCTACGTATACGCGTATATGTGTATTCAGGAAAATCTGAAGACGTAAATTGCGTATTTACATTTTTTATTTCTATTTGAAGGTAATTTTTTTATTTGATAATAGTAATTTCTTTTATTTGGATGATTTTTTTATCATAATTTCATTTTTTTCACCTGTTTGTCTTAAGTTCCTCTCTAAGTAAATCAATAAATTATTGATATTATAAAGAGCTTTTTCTGTCAGTCTTCTTTAAACTGTTGTTCGGTTTATAGACGCTTGATAATGTCACACAGAATTTGTTACAAACCCGAGGAATTATTTTTATAAATATACTTCTTTATGAAATGTATATTAGTAATTACATAAATGTACATTTATACGTATGTAATATGTAATAGGTAAAGGCCATATGTAAATCAACTGGTGCAGTATCCCACCATCTGATAATTATTCATCTTGTTGGAAACAAAGGTGTTTCACCGGACGAAGTGAGTCGGCTACCTTGATTACAGAATCAGTGCACGTGTTAGGGAACCCGGTGACTTATGTAGTAAATCCCCGATAATAGAGACAATCTTAGCATTACAGAACGAGTTTGCTTTGCTCGCTGTCTATTGGACAAAGATAACGCGCTTAGACAATAGCGAAAGTACCGGTAGTATCAGGGGGACAAAAACTGGGCAGGATTCCTGAGACACGAAATTTCAGGGACGATCATGTCACACGCTGCTATTTAGCTCTTCCACTACCTGACATAGTAAGAAATGCCACATGAGGGATAAACAGAAGTCGTTTTGTAGTAGGAGAAGTGTTATTGCATTGAACCTCATCCTCTGGCGCGACTGCAACGCGAGGTGTGATCAAATCGCAAACAACAATCCTCAAACCGACTGGCTTGTCAGTTGCATGCCGACTCTCGAGTGATGTACTTTAAACATTCCACTAAAGTATTTTCACTGGATAGGTTATTACCTATGGGAGATGGCGACCACTCAGATACATCTCCTCCTGTTTGTGTCTTTTCTGATTATTGTCTTTTCCTGCGGCGTGTGATAGATGTACCGTCAAACACTCATACACCCAGACAGTTCCAACTCATCTTATGGCGTGATAAACCCTCTTAACCAATCTCCATGTACAATATTACCACGGTAACTTACATGAATAGCTCTCCTTACATCGCATTAAGGGGACTCCGCCACCGAGGCAGCAAATACTCATACACACAGACAGTTCCAACTCATCTTATGGCGTGATAAACCCTCTTAACCAATCTCCATGTACAATATTACCACGGTAACTTACATGAATAGCTCTCCTTACATCGCATTAAGGGGACTCCGCCACCGAGGCAGCAAATACTCATACACACAGACAGTTCCAACTCATCTTATGGCGTGATAAACCCTCTTAACCAATCTCCATGTACAATATTACCACGGTAACTTACATGAATAGCTCTCCTTACATCGCATTAAGGGGACTCCGCCATCGAGGCAGCAAATATTCATACACACAGACAGTTCCAACTCATCTTATGGCGTGATAAACCCTCTTAACCAATCTCCATGTACAATATTACCACGCTAACTTACATGAATAGCTCTCCTTACATCGCATTAAGGGGACTCCGCCACCGAGGCAGCAAATACTCATACACACAGACAGTTCCAACTCATCTTATGGCGTGATAAACCCTCTTAACCAATCTCCATGTACAATATTACCACGCTAACTTACATGAATAGCTCTCCTTACGTCGCATTAAGGGGACTCCGCCACCGAGGCAGCAAATACTCATACACCCAGACAGTTCCAACTCATCTTATGGCGTGATAAACCCTCTTAACCAATCTCCATGTACAATATTACCACGGTAACTTACATGAATAGTTCTCCTTACATGGCATTAAGGGGACTCCGCCATCGAGGCAGCAAATACTCATAAACCCAGACAGTTCCAACTCATCTTATGGCGTGATAAACCCTCTTAACCAATCTCCATGTACAATATTACCACGGTAACTTACATGAATAGCTCTCCTTACGTCGCATTAAGGGGACTCCGCCACCGAGGCAGCAAATACTCATACACCCAGACAGTTCCAACTCATCTTATGGCGTGATAAACCCTCTTAACCAATCTCCATGTACAATATTACCACGGTAACTTACATGAATAGTTCTCCTTACATCGCATTAAGGGGACTCCGCCACCGAGGCAGCAAATACTCATACACCCAGACAGTTCCAACTCATCTTATGGCGTGATAAACCCTCTTAACCAATCTCCATGTACAATATTACCACGCTAACTTACATGAATAGCTCTCCTTACGTCGCATGAAGGGGACTCCGCCACCGAGGCAGCAAATATTCATACACACAGACAGTTCCGACTCATCTTATGGCGTGATAAACCCTCTTAACCAATCTCCATGTACAATATTACCACGGTAACTTACATGAATAGCTCTCCTTACGTCGCATTAAGGGGACTCCGCCACCGAGGCAGCAAATATTCATACACACAGACAGTTCCAACTCATCTTATGGCGTGATAAACCCTCTTAACCAATCTCCATGTACAATATTACCACGGTAACTTACATGAATAGTTCTCCTTACATCGCATTAAAGGGACTCCGCCACCGAGGCAGCAAATACTCATACACCCAGACAGTTCCAACTCATCTTATGGCGTGATAAACCCTCTTAACCAATCTCCATGTACAATATTACCACGGTAACTTACATGAATAGTTCTCCTTACATCGCATTAAGGGGACTCCGCCACCGAGGCAGCAAATATTCATACACCCAGACAGTTCCAACTCATCTTATGGCGTGATAAACCCTCTTAACCAATCTCCATGTACAATATTACCACGGTAACTTACATGAATAGTTCTCCTTACATCGCATTAAGGGGACTCCGCCACCGAGGCAGCAAATACTCATACACCCAGACAGTTCCAACTCATCTTATGGCGTGATAAACCCTCTTAACCAATCTCCATGTACAATATTACCACGCTAACTTACATGAATAGCTCTCCTTACGTCGCATGAAGGGGACTCCGCCACCGAGGCAGCAAATATTCATACACACAGACAGTTCCAACTCATCTTATGGCGTGATAAACCCTCTTAACCAATCTCCATGTACAATATTACCACGCTAACTTACATGAATAGCTCTCCTTACGTCGCATTAAGGGGACTCCGCCACCGAGGCAGCAAATACTCATACACCCAGACAGTTCCAACTCATCTTATGGCGTGATAAACCCTCTTAACCAATCTCCATGTACAATATTACCACGGTAACTGACATGAATAGTTCTCCTTACATCGCATTAAGGGGACTCCGCCACCGAGGCAGCAAATATTCATACACCCAGACAGTTCCAACTCATCTTATGGCGTGATAAACCCTCTTAACCAATCTCCATGTACAATATTACCACGGTAACTTACATGAATAGTTCTCCTTACATCGCATTAAGGGGACTCCGCCACCGAGGCAGCAAATACTCATACACCCAGACAGTTCCAACTCATCTTATGGCGTGATAAACCCTCTTAACCAATCTCCATGTACAATATTACCACGCTAACTTACATGAATAGCTCTCCTTACGTCGCATGAAGGGGACTCCGCCACCGAGGCAGCAAATATTCATACACACAGACAGTTCCAACTCATCTTATGGCGTGATAAACCCTCTTAACCAATCTCCATGTACAATATTACCACGCTAACTTACATGAATAGCTCTCCTTACGTCGCATTAAGGGGACTCCGCCACCGAGGCAGCAAATACTCATACACCCAGACAGTTCCAACTCATCTTATGGCGTGATAAACCCTCTTAACCAATCTCCATGTACAATATTACCACGGTAACTGACATGAATAGCTCTCCTTACGTCGCATTAAGGGGACTCCGCCACCGAGGCAGCAAATATTCATACACACAGACAGTTCCAACTCATCTTATGGCGTGATAAACCCTCTTAACCAATCTCCATGTACAATATTACCACGGTAACTTACATGAATAGCTCTCCTTACGTCGCATTAAGGGGACTTCGCCACCGAGGCAGCAAATATTCATACACACAGACAGTTCCAACTCATCTTATGGCGTGATAAACCCTCTTAACCAATCTCCATGTACAATATTACCACGGTAACTTACATGAATAGCTCTCCTTACGTCGCATTAAGGGGACTCCGCCACCGAGGCAGCAAATATTCATAAACACAGACAGTTCCAACTCATCTTATGGCGTGATAAACCCTCTTAACCAATCTCCATGTACAATATTACCACGGTAACTTACATGAATAGTTCTCCTTACATGGCATTAAGGGGACTCCGCCATCGAGGCAGCAAATACTCATAAACCCAGACAGTTCCAACTCAGCTTATGGCGTGATAAACCCTCTTAACCAATCTCCATGTACAATATTACCACGCTAACTTACATGAATAGCTCTTTTTACGTCGCATTAAGGGGACTCCGCCACCGAGGCAGCAAATACTCATACACCCAGACAGTTCCAACTCATCTTATGGCGTGATAAACCCTCTTAACCAATCTCCATGTACAATATTACCACGGTAACTTACATGAATAGTTCTCCTTACATCGCATTAGGGGACTCCGCCACCGAGGCAGCAAATACTCATACACCCAGACAGTTCCAACTCATCTTATGGCGTGATAAACCCTCTTAACCAATCTCCATGTACAATATTACCACGCAAACTTACATGAATAGCTCTCCTTACGTCGCATGAAGGGGACTCCGCCACCGAGGCAGCAAATATTCATACACACAGACAGTTCCAACTCATCTTATGGCGTGATAAACCCTCTTAACCAATCTCCATGTACAATATTACCACGCTAACTTACATGAATAGCTCTCCTTACGTCGCATTAAGGGGACTCCGCCACCGAGGCAGCAAATACTCATACACCCAGACAGTTCCAACTCATCTTATGGCGTGATAAACCCTCTTAACCAATCTCCATGTACAATATTACCACGGTAACTTACATGAATAGCTCTCCTTACGTCGCATTAAGGGGACTCCGCCACCGAGGCAGCAAATATTCATACACACAGACAGTTCCAACTCATCTTATGGCGTGATAAACCCTCTTAACCAATCTCCATGTACAATATTACCACGGTAACTTACATGAATAGTTCTCCTTACATCGCATTAAAGGGACTCCGCCACCGAGGCAGCAAATACTCATAAACCCAGACAGTTCCAACTCATCTTATGGCGTGATAAACCCTCTTAACCAATCTCCATGTACAATATTACCACGCTAACTTACATGAATAGCTCTTTTTACGTCGCATTAAGGGGACTCCGCCACCGAGGCAGCAAATACTCATACACCCAGACAGTTCCAACTCATCTTATGGTGTGATAAACCCTCTTAACCAATCTCCATGTACAATATTACCACGGTAACTTACATGAATAGCTCTCCTTACGTCGCATTAAGGGGACTCCGCCACCGAGGCAGCAAATATTCATACACACAGACAGTTCCAACTCATCTTATGGCGTGATAAACCCTCTTAACCAATCTCCATGTACAATATTACCACGGTAACTTACATGAATAGCTCTCCTTACGTCGCATTAAGGGGACTCCGCCACCGAGGCAGCAAATATTCATACACACAGACAGTTCCAACTCATCTTATGGCGTGATAAACCCTCTTAACCAATCTCCATGTACAATATTACCACGGTAACTTACATGAATAGCTCTCCTTACGTCGCATTAAGGGGACTCCGCCACCGAGGCAGCAAATATTCATACACACAGACAGTTCCAACTCATGTTACGGTGTGATCAACCCTCTTAACCAATCTCCATGTACAATATTACCACGGTAACTTATATGATTAGCTCTCCTTACGTCGCATTAAGGGAACTCGCCCCCGTGGCAGCAAATACTCATACACTCTGACAGTTCCAACTCATCGTATGGCGTGATCAACCCTCTTAACCAATCTCCACGTACAAGCTTACAACGGTAACTTACATGAATACCTTTCCTTACGTCGCATGAAGGGGACTCCACCCCCGAGGCAGCCAATACCTAAGTTGAAGGCATCATCATCCTATCTGACACCGTGGAGAGATCTTTGGAACTTCCAAAACACCTTGTCCGCATACTGAACGAAGAGGGTTTCGAAGCTCACAAATGGTGTAACAACTCTAGTCAACTACTGCGTAGGCTCTTGGCAGAGTAGCTAGAGGATGGAAAATCTCCTGTCTGTGTCCTTCTCTCTGATTATTAGACGAAGTTTTTGCGCCAGTTCCATAGGCAGCCTACAAACGTTCTTACGCAACAACAAAAGCTGAATGCGATTGGCTTACTTTACTGAAAGGACGAACCTAACATGTACGTTTATTTTTAAGCCTCTGCAAGTACCAGTACGCAACGACACTACTACTAATAGTTTAGGAATAATTTAAGATCGTTGTTTGTTATATTTGTGTTTGTGAGTTTGTGGTGTTGTTAAGTTTTTAAGGATTAACTTTTAAGCAATATCATCCCCTGTCAAAAAAAATAAACGAGGACAAGTAATACACTCCGGGCAAAGACAAGTTATTTTACGCCTTTATAAAAATTTAAAGGATGAAAATCCAGAATGCAGTATCAAAGACATCTTGCAGAAAGTAGCGATATCTGCAGGAATTTCTGCTCGAAGTGTTTTTTCAATCGTTAAAGAAAAAAAAGAAACGGGTACGCTCAAGTCTCCTGCCAAAAGGAAACCAAAAACCAAAACTATTTTTAATAATATGGATGACTTTTTAAAAACTGCTATAAGGAAGAAAGTACATGAGTTATTTTTTAAAAACGAACTTCCTACTTTAAATAAAGTACTACACTTAGTTAATACCGACGAACAGTTAGGCTTACCTAACCTAAGACGAACCACTTTGTTTCACATATTAAAAAAGATAAATTTCAGGTATGAGAAACGTAACCGTAAAAGTATACTGTTGGACAAAGAAGATATTATTCTATGGAGAAGAGATTACTTAAGAAAAATTAAAGCCTATCGCGAGGAAGGTCGTACGATTTATTATTTGGACGAAACGTGGGTCAATGCAGGCCATACGAAATCAAAGGTTTGGACAGATAAGTCAGTCTGTTCCAGTAAAGATGCTTTTCTGAGGGGTCTGTCGGCGGGTTTAAAATGTCCAACTGGAAAGGGTAAGAGACTTATTATCACTCATATTGGGTCACAAAAAGGTTTTGTAGAAGATGGACTGTTGATTTTCGAATCAAAATCATATACTGACTACCATTCAGAAATGAATGGTGAAAATTTTAATGGTTTTCCGCGATAATACAGAAATTGGACAACAACTGCGTTATCGTAACGGACAACGCTCCGTATCATTCTGTACAAGTAGAACGCTTACCTACGACCCGTTGGAATAAGCAACAAATTCGAAATTGGTTGACTGACAAAGGGATTTTTTCAGATAAATCCATGTTGAAGGTCGAATTACTAAAACTCGTTTCCTATCATAGGCCAAATTACAAAAAATACGTTATCGATGAAATTGCTAAAGAAACAAATAGAATAGTTTTGAGAACCCCTCCTTATCACTGCGAATTAAACCCAATAGAAATGGTATGGGCTGAGGTTAAAGGTTATGTTACGTCTAACAATGTTACTTTTAACATTAAAGAGGTGCACAGACTGTTAACCGAAGGTGTCTCGCGTGTTACACCTGATAAGTGGGAAAAATATGTGAAACATGTGGTGGACGTTGAAGAGTCGAATATGTGGAAATTAGACAATATAATTGAAGACATCGAGCCATTCGTCATAGCTGTTGACGACAGTTCCTCGTCGTCATCGGAATCGGATTTTGCAGACCCCTTAAACATGAAATAATAACATGGTAAGTTAAAAACTTGTAGCATAAATTATTGAATAGTCTTATTACTTTCATTAGTCTATAATTCTCTTTTTCGAATGATTAAGTGTACCAGTGTAAGACGTAGCCCAATTGCCGATGCATGATTGTGAACCGGACTCATAGCTTACCGTCCCTTGCACGTGTTCGCCTCGTGATAGTGTTTACATCAGGCGCAAACACATTCTGAACCGACTTTAGGATGCACACGGTTCGGCATTCTGATGGAGACTGACGCAACTCCCTTTCAACTTTAAACTGGTTTGGTTGAAGTCGCATTACAGTTGATTTGCGCTAGAGTACGAAGGGCCTAACACTTCTCCAACCATAAAACTACTCCCGTTCAACCCTAATGTGACATTTTTTAAGGTCAGGTTGCAGTTGCGTTGCGCCTGTGGACGAAGGGCCTTGGTCGCCTCCAAGTTAGTCGCATAGACCTTTAGCGGTCTCACACTGACATGAATTTACAGGTGGAAAGGAGCAGCGTTTTATAAATAGTGTTTTTTATTCACATAGAATGCCATCTGTGGGCAGACGGAAGAAGTTAAGAAGGTTACTGTTACTCGATGCCTGGGTTCTCTGTCAGGAACTACTAACAGCGAGAAAGAAAACGCAAAGTGAGTTCGGGAATATAGGCAGGACGGAGGAAATGGGATGTTGAAATACATTAATGAGACAACTGCCCAGCGAGACATTAAATCTTAATTCAGTATTTTGTGTCCGACTGTACCAAAGTTTGTAGAACTCCTATATAACACCGTTAATAAAGACATTTTGGAGGGAAGCAATTTCACCCCAAACTAAAGTCAGTATTACATAGCAAGTAGTGAAAGTCCTAAACCGTTGCAACACTGGATCCCTTACGATACCATGTCCAGCCTGTTGGGCTGAGGCATATCTTCATCTCTAGAAAGGTTTGTTACGGTTAGTGGTATGACGTCATTCCCTGCCTCCTTGTTTTATAGTTAAAATTTATAACTGAGTAACGTTTTGTTTACTAAAATAAAATTAAAATGAGTGTTGTATTAAAATTAAATAGAATATCCGCCAAAATAAACAGTACTAAATCAGGTGTAAGATTTTATTTTATTTTATTTACAAAGTTTTACAATCACATACAAGTGAAAAGAAGCTAAATCGGTTAGACTCGGGTATAAACATCTACATGACCTCCTTTAAATTTAAGGGAACACTCGTGCCGTTCTTGAAGTTATTGCATCATTTTGTTGTTTCATGCTCGTATACACATGGTTATTTTTTCCTGTAGATGGACGATAGTGGTTGGTGGGTCATCACGGAAAATCATCTCCTTCATCATTCCCCAGACGTAGGCTTCAGGTGGTGTAAGGTCGGAGGAGTTGGCTGTGTAAGAAAAGTTTGTTCTAAGGAACATGAAGCGGTTGCCAAAAGCTCCTTGAAGGAAAGCAATGTTGTCTAAGGTATTGTGGCTGGTTGCGCCATCTTGCTGGAACCATTCTGAACGAAGAGGTAGGTTTCGATCGCAACAAAATCTCCTGAAGTCTGATGAAGGCGCGTTTACACCAAAGTTGACAATTAAAAGATGATAAAGGATTGTTTGTAGAAAACTAAAATTTGCTCTTCTCAAATTAGAGCAACAAGTGGAAGATTTTTTTGTAGAAAACTAAAAGATGCTCTTCTCAATTTCAGGGCAACAAGTGGAAAACTTGTTGCCAAAGAATTGGCGGGAAAGGTTAGGCAGTAGTGTCAAGGATGTCGGACTAAGGAGACGCAATTATTGTCGTGGCTGCCTGTGTCATCATAGGCAGCCACTGTACCATAGGTGCCCGAAGATATTGAATAAGACACTCATTGGAGGCTAGGGGTAGGTACATTGAGTGACATGATAGCTGATCTCCAAGAAAATGAAGTCGATCCGTTGAGTGGTGGGCTGAGGTGAGACGGGTGTGTCAAAAACCTTCTAAGAATAACCACTAATTATTTTGAGTATTTGATTTCAGTGATTGGACATAAAATCAAGAAACGTGACATAAACTACAAGAAAGCTGTACCTGTCGAAGAAAAGCTTTCATTACGTTTTTGGACTGTCGGGGGGTGCTAGCGTAGGAGGCGAATGGAAGGGGAACAGTTCCCCACTAGTTTCCTACAAGTTGCTTGCGCAAAGGGAGCAACAACAAATATTCCACTTTCAGTTGTGAAATTTCTTTGATCTTTACCGACACTGAGTGGGAAACCAAAATTTAGTGGAAGATTTGTTTCTCCACTAGTGGAAGACCGAACAAGTTGCTGTATTTTGTAGAAATAGCAACGAATTGCCGCAGCTTGTAGAAAACGTAGTGGAAGACTTTAGTGTAAACGCGGCTTAGGAATGTTCAGCCTACAGCTGATTCAGTTTCAGTACTGTTTATTTAGGCTATACCAAAATTACCTGAATCAGATCACAACTTTAAAACCAATGATCAAATATATTAAAAATTCGATTAACTTTAGCTACCACGTTATTACAATATAAGTATTTTGACCAAAACAAAATGATTACAAATTTTTTAAATCAAAATGTTCCGAATTTCAATACATAAACAGACAGCGGCAAAGCGGGTCTAATTGTAGGCCTACAGCGATATCAGTTACAAAACTACGAATCAGTCAGCTGCGAAAATATTACATTTGCCTTACAGTGGCCCGCTGATGCCAACGTGATTGCACTCGCAATCAAATATTGGCTATTTGTTGAAATAATTGGCATTTCTATTTACGGGCCGGAGTTGCCTTGATTAACAAATTCAATTCAATTTGAATGAAACAATGATCGAAACAGGTCCGAAGAATACATAATTACGTACGCATTGTGGAAATTAATTTTACCGTTCTGACAGCACGAACAACGGCAGTTTCTAAAGGGGCTGACGTTCCAACTAACAGAATTTAATTACCACATTATTTAAATACAAAAACACAAATAAATAAACAACCCAGCATTATGCGAAATAATCATAACATTATATTTTCAGGGATTATATTGTTAAGGATAAATCCGAGCCTGAGTAACCTCGCTTCACTCGAAAGCTTATAAAATAACCAATAATTCAATATAGATTTTTTAAAAATTTAAATTAGTCGAAAAAAGATGGTGATAATCCTTTTTGCATGAGTAGTATTTAAAAAAAATAGTCAATTACTTAGGCCAAGAATGCAAAATTTAATTTTAGTTACTTTTTAAAATTATAATTATATAAATATGTGTATATATACACACGCACGCACGCACGCACGCACGCACGCACGCACGCACGCACGCACACACACACACACACACACACACACACACACACACACACACACACACACACAGTAATGTAATGCTCAGGCTTTATGATTGAACACGCATCGTTGTGGCAACATTATTTCCATAAAGACATTCTCTAATAAAACGTACAGACCACTACAAAATGTTAGGTTAGGTCGTGCAAGTAAATATGTGATCAGACTCACCACAAAGTCGAGATCATCGTATCCATAATTAATAAACAGCGATTCGTAATCAGCAAGCCCCAAGGACGAGAGCCATTGTCCGATGGTGGTCGTGGTGCTTACTATGGATGTGCCGCTTTCCGATCTGTTCAGGCCTGGAAGTAAATAAGCCTACTTTATATTGAGTACGAAAAACATGTTCTTTGTTGACGTATTCATTATTGCACCTGTAAGGTTTATAATTTGCTTACAATGGACATTCGCTTCATAGTATCATACAGGATGCTCATTAAATAAATTTGGAATCAATATTATTGGCTATATAACAATTTGAGCTTCTAGTTTATACTTAAACACTGTAACATCAATATGTAAACTCTTGCCAGAATAGCCCTTACTTTCTGTTTAATTGATGACTGTCAGAGTTGATAATAGTACACGTCACCGAAAACGTCCGTCGTCATTTAGGTATTACTAAAGCCTAGTGTTTACATTATATTATGTTAAAGTGAATAAAGCCTGTTTGGTATAACAAAAAACTGGATTTTTAAACCAGGGTAACGAGTTTTGAAAAATATGTGGGTGAACCATGCATAGGCAAGTTTATATGTCTCATAATGTAAACAATATTGAAATGAGGATTAAACTGGTCATTAACAAATGACTACCAATATAGTTTTATTTTTGCTATAGGCCTATGTACTTATTCTATAGGGTAGAAATTGCTATTTGTAGTACATGTATACTGTACAATTTAATTGATATAATTTATGTTAAAATCTTTTCTGATTACTCACCAACAGCCCTTTCTTCTAACTCAGTAAGGTGGAGTAATATTGTCTTAAAAATAAAAAGGTTGAATTATAGAAAAAGGATTGTGTGTGTGTGTGTGTGTGTGTGTGTGTGTGTGTGTGTGTGCGTGTGTGTGTGTGTGGCGCTCGCGCTGGTTCGTTCATCATTAACCCATGCGCGACCAGAGAGTATAGTTTGTACTTATAAAATCACTTACATTCCTCTACTCCTGTGCGGAAACAGAAAAGGAAATATTGTAAAGTAGAGGAATATTGTATTGCAAGAGGATGCATTCAATATAAATTTATTTTTAGAGGGAATCTAGGTGGGTCGTTGGCAGGTGTTCAGGATGTTGGCTTCAGGATTTGAGTCATCAGTAACAACTTTTAAAATTTATTGGCAGCTCACCAGGCCTAGACTATCTTCACAAACTTAGACTGGGAGTAAACCTTTGCCGTAAAGAAACTAACATGCACCATGTAAATATTTTTTGTTGGGTTCATATTGTCAGGCAGAAAATTTTCGAATATACAAATCTTTTTAGTGTTGAATAAAACGCAGAAAATATCACATACACCTTAACCTTATTTCCAGAAATTATTAATTTTTTTAAAGATACGTATTATTGCACTTTTTACATTACTTATTTAGTTAAATTACACTATAAAAAAATGTTCAAGTCAATTCCTACTTGGAACAAACATTTTTTTTAAATTTTAGATCCTCTTTATTAAGTAATTGCAATGAATATAAATATGTGCATACATATGACAAAATTACAATATTAAGTGAAAAAATAGTAAGCGAAACTATTATTAAAATTAATTAATTGTTATTAAAAAAATATTGTATATTAACTGTATCATCCACTTTAAGCTGAAACAAATTTATTTGAACAAGATATATAAATATATTAGCGCCCATGTCACTGTTTTGCAGGCGCAAGTTTAATGTTGTCACACTTTACATAAACATCATGATGATATTGGATAGTAGGCCTATATAATGAATGTACATAATAATAAAATGCTTTATTGTTAACAGAGCCATTGAAATTAAAAAAAAACTAGTTTTCTTTAAAAATTCATTTATTAAATCTGTTGACAAAAATCTATAAGTAAGATATTACAGCGAAATTAATTATTAAAATTGAATAATAGATATTAAAAAAAA
Organism: Prosapia bicincta; assembly: GCA_036971475.1. NCBI lineage: Eukaryota > Metazoa > Arthropoda > Insecta > Hemiptera > Cercopidae > Prosapia > Prosapia bicincta. The sequence continues at coordinate 162,268,695 of JBAIZL010000004.1, forward strand.
TACTTTATTAACATCATGTATCATAGCTGTATTTTAAAAAACTGTATCGTCCACTACATGCTATAAAAATGTAGCCTATTTGAACTTGAGTGGATGAATAAAAAGTAATTGCTTTAAAGACTGAAAATTTGTACGAGATATGGGGATAGTGTGGACTAATAGAAGGAATTGAAAAAAATGTTCACATTTGAAACAATTTGAATTTATTTTTAGAAATGATTTAATTCTCTAGAAAAAATATTAAGGGAGTTATTAAACTATTTATTTATTATAGTAAAAAATATTCACATTTAAGACGTGTTGAAAAATTGTTGATCTTTTCAAAGTTATATTATTTTAATAAATCTTGAACTAAAACACACAAAAACGGTTTTTTTAAATTTTTAAACAAATCGTAAATTAATTCATTTGCATTCCAATGTTTTTCTTTTCAAACGAATTCTAACAAAATCTAAAATAAAATAATAATAACAATGGAAAGGTTCTTAGAATCTGGCTTTAATTAACTTTAATGCTTGAATCTTATGGGATGTCGTAAACCTGAATTATGATGAAATAAAGAATGCTGCTGTAATAGTAAATTGATTTTTAACGCAGTTAGGTACAGTATTTCCAATGTCAAGGGAATTTGCTGAAAGCCAATGGTGTGACTGCTTGAGCGAATATTTCCGTGTGCAATTTCAGTTGTTGTTGCAAGATTTAGATTAAAACGTTGTTTTTCTAAGAAGTCCACAATTAAAACGTCACCAGAGGTTCAAAACTTATTGCGAAAAGAAATCTCTTGAGTTACCCAAAAAATCGCGCAATGGTAAGTGATAGATTATAATCGGAAGCCACTATTTGCTAAACGAGGGTGCAGGGAACTGTACATTGTACAATTTTTTAATTCATTCTATTAATTCACACTCTATTTATTTATATATATATATATATATATATATATATATATATATAAATATATATATATATATATATATATATATATATATATATATATATATATATATATATATATGGTACAAATTTTTAATCTTTAATAAAATACTTTCATCCATCCACTCAAGTTCAGATACATTTTTTTAAACTTGTAGTGGATAACACTTGATGTTCATACGGTTTTTTCTAATATTAATTCATTAATTAAATTTAAAATTAATTAATTTTGATTTAAACGGCAGAAAAACGTTTCAGAAAAGGGGGAAGGTATACAATATACTTATTTCGTCCCATTTGACTTCAAATAAGTGATAACATATGATCTCATAAAACAACTGATGTTAGGTTATGTGGTAAAACAGCTGTTTTAACGCGTAGGTAAGGTTACTTTTTATTAGTTGTAATTATTTGTTAAAAAGTGACTAAAAATTTGTTGACCTAAGTAGGAATTGAGTTTAAAATATTTTTTGTTATATTACTTGTTGAATATGTAAGCTATGTGGGCAAAATGGAAGATCTCTTTATCTATATAGAATGGGCCGATATTTTGGGGCTTTGCAGTGTTGGCGTGGCGCTGAATACTTTACAGGCTACCACCACTAGTTCAGACTAATTTGTGACAAAACGTCGTGGTAACAAAACATTGTTCACTATAAACTAGCTGAAACACGCGACTACACTATATTAAAAATATAATAAATACATAAATAAATGAGAAAACGGTTGGTCATGGAGTAAAAGTTATTAATTTAAATAATGCAACGTCTCGACAACTAGTTGGTTGCCCTTATCAAGCCTGTTGTGCTATAAAAAGTCCTTACATTTAACGTACAAATGTGTAATGTGAGGAGGCAAAACATCAAACCCCCGACACTTCCCTAAGAACTTCCTTTGAGCTATAACTCTACTAGCTCTCCTTCCAGCATTACTATACCTGTAAGTAATAGTGTAGTAAGTTAACTTATATAATTTGAACTACAAATGTAAAGACTTCGTTGTTCATAGCACAATATCCTTGATAAGGTGAACAAACTAGTTGACGAAACGTAGCATTGTTAAAAAGAATATCTTTAAAACGATATTCAATCGGTTAATCATTTATTCAATACTTATTTCAAGTGTTTAAATAGACATGAATACAAACAGCTACATGAAACTAAGCGATGTCAAAAACAGAGAAACGTTATATTAATATTATATTAACTCATTATTAATTAAGTTCTCTGTTGATATAATATACAGAGAAATTATTATATTATATAATATTAATATATTATAGTAACATATCAAATACATGATGTTTTATGAAAAACTAGGCCCAGTAGTTCGTGTAAAGACAATTTTTTTTATATAAAGAATATTGGTATAGGTTATAAAAGAATATTCGAACGGAATAGCAAAATTGTTGCAGGTACTGTAGAGTGAATTTGGGAGTAAATCATTGATTTTAGAACACAAATGAGGGCCTGACGGTGGCTACTAACTTCGGCAAATCTGTTTAATGTATGTGGTGAATGTTTCAGTCGTTGAATACGTGATCTGCCGTGTGTAGGCTATGGCAGTTCGTATCAACAAGCCGATAATTACAGTTTCGAATTTCCAATTCTGAATAAATTACTGTTAACGAGAATTAGGCTTTTAACTTAGATATAAATTAAACATCGATGATAAACAACCCAAGAAATAAATCCAAAACATTTTTTTATCAAATGTTAACGTTCTGTATTTATTTACAGTTGCAAGTGAAATGCTGATATCAGCCTTTTCAAGGGAAAGTGCGTTTGTGAGCAAAGGGTTACTAATCCTTCTTTATTTGACAAGAAAAACTGTTTATTTAGTTTAAATCGTATCTTAAAATATAAAAGGAAGAACTATCCTTTGTATAAATATGGATGAACCTGGAGCAGGGACTACCTGCGGTCACCTCTAAAAAACCCTCCCCGACTCCTGACCCATAGTTGTTTCGCCAGTAAGTCAGCTACTACAGTATATAGCAGGCATCCTCACTACGCGGCCCGCATGCGGCCGTTGGGACGATTTTTTGCGGCCCTTAGACGGTTAGGATTGAAGTCAAAATATTTTATAAGTTAAATAAATATTATATTTATTTACTGAGTGTTTTGAAAATCTGTCGTTGTTTTACTAAACTTAATTAATTACTCAAACTACTGAAGTTAAAAGCCCCGCCCGCTGTATCTTTCCTTCTGGCTTTACTGACGTTTAGCAAGCAATAGTATCGGCAACACCGCACCGCAACATCCACAGACATCAATTTCTCAATTATTGTCGTTCGTGAAGTATATATCCAAAGATTGTGTTATCAAAGAAGAATTTTTGGGCATGCTTCCCATGACTGGACAGACTCGAGGTGTTGATTTTTTGAACGCAATAGTAAGTTTTTTTTACGAGCGTGGCATTGATTTGAAAAAAGTTATTTCTGTGTGTACTGATGGTTGCCCATCAATGTTAGGACGAAATGTAGGATTTGTTCAGTTATTGAAAAACCATTTGGGAAATGTAAAACTTATCGAGTTTTCACTGCATAATTCATCAAGAAAGCTTAGCTGTTAAATTTGGTAAAAATTTCAGCTGTGTTATGAAAGACGTTGTTAAGATCGTGAATTTTATAAGATCAAATGAACTGAACCACAGAACTTTTCAAGAGTTTTTGAAAGAACTTATTTCGCAATACGGGGATGGGCTTTACCACACAGAAGTTAGATGGCTGAGTAAGGGTAAAGTTTTGGAACGTTTCTTCAGCACTCGACATGAGATTACTTTGTTTTTGGCTAAAAAAGAACAAAGAGTACCCTGAAGTTTATAATTTTAGTTGGTGGCTTAAAGTAGCGTTTCTTACTGACATAATGGGTATTATGAATGAAACGCTGACTAAATTGCAAGGAGACTATAATAACATTGTAACTAAGATCATGAGTATCGAATTTGCGCATAAACAAAAACTCAATATGTATATTGAAGAACTATCAAACAGTGATTATTCCAGCTTCCCTTCAGTTAAAACACTGTTTGAATGAAAATCTTGATGAAAGTCAAAATGTTTCCAATTTACTAAAACTGTTGAAAGACCTTGAAGAAAGAAATGGTCAGAGGTTTAGTGACTTCAGGAAGTACCAGGAACCATTTCCCTTGGTAGAAAATCCTGATGAAAGTTAAAATGTTTCCGATTTACTAAAACTGTTGAAAGACCTGAAGGAAGAAATGTGTCAGAGGTTTAGTGACTTCATGAAGTATCAGGAACCATTTCGCTTGGTAGAAAATCCTGATGAAAGTAAAAATGTTTCCGATTTACTAAAACTGTTGAAAGACCTGAAGGAAGAAATGTCTCAGAGGTTTAGAGACTTCAGGAAGTATCAGGAACCATTTCGCTTGGTAGAAAATCCATGGGCAATGAAACCAGCTAATGTAGCTCATCTTTCTCTTTTTGGATATGAAGCTAGGGATTTGAAAAATGAATTAATCGTTCTTCAGAACGATACTGAACTCAAAAGTATTTTGCAGAAAAGATGAAGAATAAAGCTCACTATGAGTTTTGGAGGGTTGTTGAAAAGGACAAATTTCTTAACTTGAATGTGCTCAGAAAATATTGTGTGTTTTTTCATCTACTTATGTCTGTGAATCTACATTCAGTAAGCTGAAGTTTGTAAAAAACAAGTACAGATCTAGGCTAACAAGTGAGAATGTTGAGAACATTTTAAGAATTTCAGCTTCTTCCCAACCTGCCAACATGATGCCATATTAGAGGACTGGGAAAGATTTCGCCCATCAACTTCAAAGAATTAACTAAGTAAAAAAAGACATTTTCAAACTTTTTTATGCGCAAAACAGTTTATTTATGTTGGTAATGTAATAAACGTATGTTATAATCATATTGTTTGTCAGTTATTTAGTGCCTCTTGTACTTGCGGCCCTCAGGAAAATTTTATGCAAAATTTTTGGCTCTCAAAGTATTCCTAGTGAGGACCCCTGGTATATAGTGTGGAACACGTAAACATTCACTAGGCCTAGGGTGTATCATCACTTCTGAAAACATGTTACATATTGAGAATGTTCGATACATCAACAACAGCTTCTGCTTCCGATATGTCTACACATATTTCAAGATTGTTTGCTATTTCATACCGAAGTTAATTTATCATCGAATTTAGATAGTATCGGCCGTCTCATGCAAGTCAGTGTTTTGACAGTCCTTATCATGTTTGTAAGAAAGTATTTATACTGACCCTCTACTTCCCGCCTCGCCTACTGCGATCGTTCAAGGCCAAGTGCACGGTTACGTGTCTGCACTGTACATGTATTCATTTTTATAACACATGTTATGATTATTTACATCAGTTATTTGAAAGAAACTAAAAAGAAATATGGGAAGTGATACACAATTCGACTGTATTATGTTTTCAAATTAATTTTAATATCTGTTAATTAAGAACGTTTTGGAGATCGTTTGAATAAATACTTTTAATGTGTGGAAACATTTTATAATTAGTCGATTGAAATGCAATATGAATTAGAAGTACAACCTTTAAAATCAATTATAAGTATGAGAGGGAAATCACACTTCTTAATTACAGTACCAGATATTACGAGTTACATAATATAGTTGAATTTGGTTTCATTTTAGTCGAAAGTAAGGCCCAAGACGGAGCAGATAATTAGGGTCGCCGCAGCTGGTCTCGGTTCCAGGACTCATCCAGACATATAATACAAAGTTACCAACTTTGCTACAAATACACTAAAAAATGGTAGTGAGCAGTCCTACCCAACGTGCAGTTTTACCCCACCTTATTCTACACTCTACAGAATATGTATAAAATGTCAAAATATTGTGTTAATGTATTGCATAAGTTTTGAAATTAGGCTTATAGCACATATTATTTGACTCCAGTCCAGTCTATTTTTATTGCAAGAAATTACGAACCTATTTCTTTATAAAAAGTAAAGATTTCTAAGTTTAGAACTTAAATCATGCATCATAAATCAAAGGAAATATAAATAATTTACTTTAAAACTTTTAAAACTATTTACAAACATAGTTAATGCTTTTATTTACGAACCTAACATCGCCTGGAACTCCTTCTCCAGTTCCAGCACAAAGACCGACTCTCTTACAAGCCCCGTCCCTATAGATGCCATTATTTCCGAAATTTTCGCCCATTCTTCTTGTTCGTCCAGCGGAGTTAGGATTGCCAAGGACTTATCTGTCGACGTAACTGTCGAGCTGGAATCGTCTTGCGACCTCTTGCTGTCACTGGAAGCGCTAATCTGTTCGTATACGTTGCGCAGCCTCCTTAACGTTTTGGGTCTCTCGGCCCGGCAACCCCCGACCATTCCTTCAGAAGTGGTAGATCCTTTCAGCAGTCCTGAAACACAAGAATTCATATGTGTATATATATATATATATATATATATATATATATATATATATATATATATATATAAGATAGCTACAAAATTATTTTCTCAAGTTTTAAAACTTCTTTTGGTAGTTGGCGGCATTTGAGTTGTCAATTTCGGTTAAAAAGTATACCTGGGTATGCCGTTTTCAGGGACGCAGAGAAAACATACCCGGATATGCAAAAACTTTTCAGGGGTACAGACCAAACGTAGCTATGGACAGAAAATATAAAAAAACTTTGTACAGAACAAAAAGATGGTGGTTTTAAGGAGTCAAGAATGATTATTTAATAGGACGACGTTACGACAACTAATTTGTTGTAGTTTTCAAGCAGTTATTAAAATTATGACATAAAGATAGAAAGTCGACAATCTCGCCGTCAATACATTGCATGACAGTTTCCTTAAACAAGTTCATTGCTTTCCATAACCATTTTTACGAGTGAGAAAAAGGTAGATAAAACATTGTGACCCCAAAAATGTAAAGTTTGGAAAAAAAAGAACAAAAGTAGCGCCAGAACACACTTGAAAAAACCTTATAACATCTAGTTTTCATTTATGAAACAAAATACAAAGTCTTTCCAGGCCTACATTAGAATATAGCTACAAACAATCTTTTTATGTGGGGTTAAAGATAAAAAATTACGACAAACCGATTGCTTCACAAGTGAGGTGGTCTCCATTGTGGTATACGTTTTAACATCGCCACACGGAGCAAAACCGCCGTGTTAAACGCTTTCAATGGTTAGGCTATCCATGTACGTTTTCTTCGCCCTTTAAGATCGTCTCTACAACACCCAACGCATAAAATCTTCACCGTAACTCATTGTTATTAGTCGGTGGTTAACTGGACAATAGCCACGAGCATCGGGGGACATCGGACTAGAAAATCGATCAAATATAGAATCGGCAGAAATATGACTCCAATGTAGGTCTAGCCTTAGTAAACAATGGGTACGTAAACTGAAGTGTGTCCAGACATCCACCGAAATATTTAGGGGTTTATTGAAAATTGAGTCACTCCGAAACGCGTCAACAAAGGAAAATTTTGTAATGTTAGGAAAGGCAGACAAATAAACCCGAATATATAGGCCTACTTATTAACAAGTGTGTTTTTGTAAATAAAAAGTACAAACATTGAACGAATATAATTATTTTAAAATTTTCTTTTACTGATCGCGTCTTACTGGAAGGGCTCCAAATTCTCCGGCTGGACATCCCAAAAATTCAATTTGGGTACTTTTCTTATAAAGCATATTGGTAAAAATACTATTAATTTAAAATTTCAAAATTAATACAATATTAAAGTTGAAATTTAAATATCTTTATATAAAACCGTCGAACAACCGACTAAATGTGATTTATACAGTAACAAAAATGGTACAGTTCGGCGTTTCCGCAGAACAATAAAAAAAAACAAACAAACACACTGTAATTAAAAAAGAGGACAAACATCAGAAAGTCCTTGGAACTGTTTCAGTTCATTAAAACCATTTGTTGTGAGAGCTGTGTGTAATTTGTGACTAATTGTTTCAAAAAGTGTCATTACTGGTGTGTGCTTGTGTAATTTTCAACGGCTGTATTGCAAAACGTGGCGTGCATGACACGAGTCAGGACCTAATAACCGACTACACTTTAGAACAGCTGTTAATGTATAGTATTAAATACCCAATGCTAGACCAAGCACGACATACTGACAAAGCAAACTGAACAAAAACGAAAGGAATTAAGTGGAAATTAGTTATAGGTTTGATAAAATTTTGTTTAGAACAGCGTTGACGTTCAAAGCTAATAAGGAACACGAGTGCCAAAATAACGTTTTGTGGTATAACCGTGCACTTGGCCTTGAGAGATCGCAGTAGGCGAGACCCGGGTAGATGGTCAGTATAATTACTTTCCTACAAACATGATAAGGACTGTCAAAACACAGACTTGCATGAGATGGTCTATATTGGATATAACTAACAATCTTAAAATATGTGTAGACATATCAGACTCAGAAGCTGTTGATGTATCGAACACACTCAATATGTAACATGTTAAGTGGTAGTGCTCGCAGGACCAAGCGCACGGTTACGTGGTCCGCACTATACATTTTAATATTGTGTGAGCCTGTGTGTGGTACTCAGGCTCTTACGTAGGTCGATGGACTGTGCTAGTGTCGTTTTTTGAAACGTGCAGTTTGTCCAGTTGCCGCCTAGTTTATACGCCGCATTGGACACGATTAATTTTAATATGTTCTGCTTTTAGCATTTACGGACGTCTACCGGACCTTCCCGAGCTTTGCGATACCACTATGTTCCAAAAACATTAGTAATGTTTTTAGCAAAGAGCTGAACAAATTAAAGAATCAAAGAGATCAGTAGCTTCACCAAATGAGTGGTATGGCCAAGGTTTTGGTACTTTGGGGAAGTAATGTTCAAGTGGTAACACTAGGCAGATACCAATCTTTCAATCATCGACGACATCCCCCCCTTTCCTTCAGCGTTCCTTGGAGCAACGCGGCTAAATTTGGCAAAAAGCTTTGGTTTACTTTCTCTGCAATCCACCGGACTAGAACACACTTCTCCTGAGAATAGAGGGAAAATCAGGCGGGACTGAGGCGAAAACTTGAGGCATCTTACCTACCATTCCGATAACTGTATAGACTTTATGAACTACAACAAAACTGGACAGACGAATAGTCTTGCCATGACCGGTTTTTAGCCTTCCAATCATATTTTTTAACCCATGAAAATATATTGAAAAGCTGGACGTTTTTCTGTTTCCTCGCATACCGTGATTTTCGCAAGTTGATATTCTTCCTGTAGTTTCCTTATTCAAATGTAGGCAAATGTGTTGCTTTCCCTTCGAGGACGACCAGTTGCAAACAGGACACTTATTGTCACTATATTATTAATTCTACAAGTGGCTAGTCTGATACTGTGGAATGGCAAAAGTGGTTTTTACAGTAAACAAAAAGTTTCTTCTGAAGACCAAACCTGCAATGTTGCATATAATTATGTTTAGTATTTTTCATTTTTATGAAAAAATAGGAGGTTTTTCCTAATAACAATTTGTTATTCTTCTCAATTGTAAGAAACAGAAGCAATACATTTATGTAAAAATAATTATAGTATTTCAATTATTATAATTAATTAATAATTAATATTAATAATTAATATAATTAATTATTAATTAATAATTAATATAATTAATTATTAATTAATAATTAATATAATTAATTAATTAATTATTATAATTAATTATTTCAGTATTAATAATTATAGTAAATAATAAGTTTTCAATATTTATCAAACAATAAAAAATTATAATGTTATTATGAGGCAATGTGAGAAATGTTATTATATAAAATATATAAATTAGGGCTCTCGGATGAACATGAAAGTATTAGATAAATATTTTCAGCTCTGGATTTGGTAGGGTAACTATTTTGGCTGGGATAATCGATAATAGACAACTCAGATTACAAAACTATCTGAGCTAAGACTTATATATGTACTGCATCTCGGTATCTCTAGATGTTAATATCTCGGTTAACCTAACCTAGCTAATAGGGGCGATAGTCAAGGTTCTACAGTAATTTAGAATTAAAGAAATTTTGTTCAATTAATAATATATTATTATACATATAAAATGTATAAGTTCCCCAGGTATATAAAACAAATAAATTTTAAATTTGGATGAATTGTACGGAAACAAAGTGTGTTACACACAAAATAAATTTTTCTCCAGTTTTGCACGAAGGGTTTTCCTCGCTAAGAATGTTTGTAGGGACGGTAATCCTGTTTCTTAAATCTCTCAGACATATTTTAGTTTTTATTACATCAACGGACTTGCGAACTGCTCCAGACTAAACTGTTTGTGTTATCAGAAGAGACACAACGCAATGCCAATGCCGTCTCAGCAGTGGCACATTATGAGTCAGCTGTTCGTTGGCCATCTGTTGTTTTCACAAGACGTAGGCCTATAGCTAACACTTGTGTTTGGTGCTGATTGGACAGTATCTGAGGAATTTCGTTATTACTTTTTAATTGCTATATTTTTTATTTGACCTTTTTGACTTTATTCGTGATGAGTCAGTAGAGTTGACGCCTCTTGTAAAACCGAGCATTTTAAATATCAAAGGCTATACACTATCAATAAGTTATTAGAATACATCATTAATAAGTTTATAATAAGTTAATTGTTGTGTTTTATTATAAGTTAAGGGCCCCACATCATCAATTTATCTGCGTAGCTATAAATAAATTTGCCTTCATTGAATAAGGAAACTCCAGGATCAAAATCACGGGAGGCGAGGAATCAGGAAGATGGGCAACGCATCCCTTCTATGTTGGAAACGTTCAGCTTTTCTCTCGTTCATTTAACTTGGGACGCATTCACGAGTGCACGGAAATATAATACGAATGGCAATTCCGGTCATGGCAAGATTATTTGTCTGTTCTGTTATGTTGTAGTTCATAACTGCGCGAAAATCTATACAGTTATCGGAAATACAGGAGAGTATGATGCCTTAAGTTTTTAGGTCTCAAAGCCGCCTGATATACCCTGTGTTCCTAGCTCTAGTGTGTTCTAGTTAACCCTTTGGACGCCACGGTCCGATCTATCGGACCAACGATGTGTAGGCGAAAACCGCCAAGGTCCGATCAATCGGACCGCCAGGAAAACATTATCTTTAAGATGTATTTAGACACTTTTAAAGTTTGTTTCTATTGTTTTGGACTTTCATTGAAGTCACTAACACTACAGGAAAATAATTTTCACAATGGTAGTACCAGTGACCTTGGCTCAGCTATTTGTTTTTGTCGTCATCGGGGGCAGAGCTGATAAGTCACATGCTCTCTTATAGCGCGATGTCGTTACTCATGAGTGTTTTCTCTTTACTGTTTGTCCTTTTTTTTACAAAGGCAAAAGAGATACAGATAAAAATAATGGAAGTGTCAACAAGGGACTTGGGTATACTGTCGTTATGAAATTATTAGACATGGAAAACTACTTGAATAAAGGATTTCACGTATCCGTAGATAATTGTTTTACCTCATTTTCCACTGGCCAAGGATTTGTATTCGAAGATGACTCATTTGACAGGCACGTTACGAATAAACAGAAAAGGAATACCTCCTATCCTGAAGCAAAAAATGCCTGTTGGACAAACAAAATACTGTCGCAAAACATATTTGCTTTTGGTTGCCAGCCGAATGAAAAAATCCCAAAAAAATCAAGTACTTCTCTTGTCAACAAATCCGTTTTTGACAAACTATTTTTTGTAGTAGAGTTGTGAAAATTTGCACACAGTATGATATTTAGTTACTAAATTGAATAAAAACTTATGCGATGTATAAACATATTTTTTTTACTACGTAATTTTTTATCTAAAGTAGATTTTTTGTATAATTTTTTTTCTGTTAGGCATTATTGATTTATTAATAATGTTGTTGTACAAGTAACACTTTTTTAATTACTAAATGTTGATAGCCCATATAATTATCTATAAAACAAACAAAAAATCATTACATTTGCATAAAAACTAACGAAAGCACAGAGCGAAATGTAAACCGGTGCAAAAACGTTCAAACAGGCCTTGGCGGTTCTCGCTAGTACCGCTGACAGAGCGGCTGGCGGTCAGGAGTTGGGCTGCGGCCCGAGCGGCTGGCGTCCAAAGGGTTAAATGTGTGACAGAGAAAGGAGAGACGCTGTATGTTGGATAATTGCAGCAGCGTTGCACCAAGAAGAGCAGAGGAATAAGGTGGGGACGTCGTCGATGGACCAAAGATTAGTGTCTGAAAAGCGTATCTGCCAGAGATTACCGCTTAAACACGACTCCCCCGAAATACCAGGACTGGGAACACAAAGCTCGTTTGGCGAATCTACGGGTCTTTGAATCGTTCACTTTCTGCAGGCCATTGTAATAAATAGGTCTCGTATTATTATTTTTCTTTCCTACATTGTCACGTGTTGCATCGGGTTCGAGAGGTTTTAGTTTTTCAGTTATAACATTGTAGGACGATTTGTATATGATGGTATCCCAATCGGGAAGGGACCTAACGTCGGTAAACCTAAAGCAAAACTTTTCAGTAGTCACAGGGAGTAAGGCGACGTACTCACTAAAGCCTAGGCGAGCGATGCGATGCCAAGCTTAGCAAGATCTGCTATGCGTTCGCACTGAAGCCGATTCACAGTTTCATCCTTAGTAGGTTGTTTTCTAGCCATGTGTGAAAGAAAGAAGGCGATACTGGACTCACAATATCAATAAAGATCACGAGACTAGTTGACAGTTTGTAACTCTATACGAGAAACTACGAGAAGATTAAATGTTTTGGAGATATTTCAGATTGCGATATTCATAAATTTTTGATAATGGAATACATTGGTCCACAAATCCAATAATAATTTCCGCAATATTTCTCAACTCAATAGGCTGGAACATCGAATAGACTGAACGAAGGCAGAAACAGTTTGGCAGAAAACGTTTGAATTGGCGACAGGTAAGACTGCACAAAATACCTCGGCTTCGTCCGCCACGGCCCGGCGTTGTATTTTAAAACTCCCAAGTAAATACTGCGTATTTAGTGACCAGGCGATTTTCTCACTGCTCGGCTTTGCCCGACCCGGGTTTATTTCATAACTCAATAGGCTGGAATATCGAATAGACTGAACGAAGGCAGAAACAGTTTGGCAGAAAGCGTTTGAATTGGCGGCAGGTAAGACTGCACAAAATACCTCGGCTTCGTTCGGTCTCACCCGCCACGGCCCGGCGTTGTATTTAAAAACTCCCAAGTAAATACTGCGTATTTAGTGACCAGGCGATTTTCTCACTGCTCGGCTTTGCCCGACCCGGGTTTATTTCTTAACTCAATAGGCTGGAACATCGAATAGACTGATCGAAGGCAGAAACAGTTTGGCAGAAAACGTTTGAATTGGCGACAGGTAAGACTGCACAAAATACCTCGGCTTCGCTCGGTATCGCCCACCACGGCCCGGCGTTTTCTCACTGCTCGGCTTTGCCCGACCAGGGTTTGGTGTGACACCCCACTATGCTGTGGGCGCGGGATGGGAAATCTAAGATAACCTGCGCAGTTTATCGTTGCAAAGACTAATCACAAGCGCAGCTCATCGGTCTGCGTGGCCTGCGCAGTTTCCTTGAGTTTATCGCTTAGCCATGACGTCACATGATAAACCGATGACGTCTATATAGGTCGTGGAATTATTGGTGAGAAATCTGTTGCAACGATGAGAATCTATCTGGCCGAGAAGAATATTTGCCTACGAAAATATTGAACCTATATTCTTGCGGGTTATGGGTTTAACTTAAATTTACTCAATAACTACACTCACTTTAATAATGAGTACATTTTACCAAATGTTTACAAAATATGTATTACATATATTCAGGTAATTTATACTAACAGAAATAAATTTAACAGTTCTTTTTGGAGCAATATCACTTGTTTTCTACCTTACGAAAATAGAACGTAGACCTAGTGAGTAGATAATTTAAAATTTCGAATAAAAATACACAAGATTGATAAATTATAAAAACACTACTTAGAATCAGCTGATTTCGCTCATGAATGTCATCTTTACCAAATCGACTGAGGCATCACAGTTTTGCAAACTGAACGGTTTACTCACAAATTATTAATCTCTATTTATGAAGTACTGCGGTAGGAATCAATTCTAAGGTCAATGCCTCTTTAACAGACACTAAACGCTGCAAGTTCTCTGAAGTTATCAGACCCAATTTGTTTCTAAAGAAGACGAAATTCTCATTTATCGACGAGGTCATCGCATCCAGAGTTCGCTAAATGTTCCGATAACCGATAACGGTTTAAAATTATTGGGTCTGTTTTGAAATTAATTTCAAGTCTGTTAAGACGTACAAACACATTAAAAATATTGACATACTGTCAAATCGTAAATTTATTTTTCTCTGACTATGTTGAATAAATAGGGATGATATTTACATGTTGAAATATGTTCGTGCTAGTACTTTGTCAATAAAATGTTTATTTTCAAATACATTTTGTTTTAATTATTTTACACGGCTAACAGAAAATGTTGATATTTTTTTTAAATAACAAACTATAGAATATCCAAGCAAAAACAAGTAATACAAAAAAAAATAAAGTCAATGCTACTTATGTCAACAAAGAAAAATTTTACTTCAGTTACCTTTTATTAAATAATTACAATTAATATGAATACAATTATTCCGTCCCATTTGGCTTGAGATAAGTGATAACATATATTATGATTTCATAAAGCAGCTGATTTTATGTTCAAGGTTATGTGATAGAACAGCTGTTTTAACGCATAGGTTATGTTAATTTATTTATATGGATTGTAGTTATTTAATAAAACGTAAGTAAAATAAAATTAGTTTTTGTTGACCTAAGTAGGAATTGACTTTTACACTTTTTGTTTATATTAATTCGTATTCTTTCTCTATTAGTTTATTATTTACACTTGCAATTTTTTGGTTTTACAATTGTTTTTTGCCAAAAATACCACTCCTTACTGATATTTTTCAGCAGACGCGTTTCGCATTAGATCAGTTAATGTACTAGATAACTACACACCGGAACAAAAGTCTTGTCCGTACCTCACAACGTTAACCAATGCAATGATCTAGTCCGAAACGCGTCTGCTGAAAAATATCATTAAGTGGAGGTTTGTTTTTACCGTGATATCAATAAAAACCATTATTAGAACAACGTTGATAACCCATGGGTTATTTTTTAGATATATATACTTCAAATAAATATAAATACTAGTTTTGTGCGTTGAAATAGTATGTTTTGAAAATCCCAATATCCAGAAAGCTTTCTCTTATCTCGTACCAAAATTATTTTCGCGTCTTGTGAAGGTAGTTGCAAGTTATAATATCAAAGTCACCAACGGTTGCCATTAAATCAAGTTATCTAAAATTAAAATTAATAAACGATAATTTAATTACTGAAATACATTTCACAATATATAGATTATTTCTGAAACAGTAAATATAAAATAGCTGTTGATAAGATTATCAGAAAATAATGTTGGAATCACCGAAGCGTGGGTTCATAAAAACCGCAATATTTATTAATGCTCACTGACGCAGATATTATTATTTAATTTATGTATAAACAAACGCATAAATTAAATGCAGGGAATTAGCTGAAAGGACAAATGATTTCCGGAGATAATGGAATGCGATGGGAGCTAATTACGATATGCGTATAACCACATGAAATACATAAATGGACCAGAAACATTTGAAAATTGCATGGCCAGCAGTAATATTCGTTGTATTTTTAACCTTTTAAATATTACATTAAAATTATAGAAGTAAACCAAACAGTGAGTGGGACAGGTCGGCATGTGTGAATAGTTTATTTGAAATAGTAAAATTTATTGAACATTAATAATCTATATATTAAGAAAAAACAACCTCTTACCACAAATTCAACAATTTTTATTTAAAACTAATGTACATATCGATTACAAAGTAATAATCTTCAGAGGTATTTTACAAATTAGTCAATCGTAAAATACCTCTGAAGATGATTACTTTGTAATCGAAATGTACATTAGGTTTAAATAAAAATGGTTGAATTTTTGGTAAGAGGTTGTTTTTATTTAATATAAACATTTACGCCACAGTTGCTTCAAGTTGTTATTAATAATCTAGATTGTACCTGTCACGCTTTGCTGTGGCACAATGTGACGTGGATGAGAAATGAGGAACCAAACAACGCATAAAAATCATAGAACTTTAATTTTTTCAGAGGCTAAGGCAATACAGAGCTAAGGGTATGAAATGTTTTTATCGAACCGTTGCAAGAATCAATCTGATAAGAAATCTTTTCCCCTCCTGGCGGATGTAAGAAGTTCCCCAAACTCCGTCATATATCATTTACAGTATGCAATCCTAAATACCATTATGTTCCCGCGTTAGTTTGGGAATGCTTGATTGGACATACGACTGGAGATCCTGGTGTTATAACTCTGTTCAGGGCGCAAATCCACATGAAATGGAGCAGTCGCACCTTGAGTGGGTGCTGGCATTCCCAAATAACCTCTAATTACGATATGGCGAAAGGCGCAGCTCGATCGTCATCATCACACTAAAGTACTTCGATTAAGGTGAATATTCATTTCAGATTGTATAATAACCTGAATGGGATGCAAGTGGATACGTTTGTTCTTGTTAGTAAACAATGTAATTGGGAACAAGTAATGTTTCACAGGTAACTCTAGTTGTTGAAGAGAGTTCCCACAGCTCGCAGGAGATGGCGCTGTTGCTGATAGCAGCTGACCGTTAAAAAAGCTGCTTTCTTGCTGTCCCGGGTATGATACTGACGCGAAAAACAACCTTTGAAACAGGTCGTATTTCGTATGGCTTTGATGTCCTTAATTCAAGACCTCCTCATCACCCCACTGACAAAAATAAAAGCACTTGTGGTACATGTCTCAACGAACAAAACATTATGCTCAACAAACTATACGATTTATGTCACTCCATGAGGGAAGTCTGCTTCCTTTCTAAACAGGCTTAATGACATCTATTCGATGTTTACAAGGCTTGTTTCGGAATTTACAGTTAGAAGGTTATATGTATATATTAGTAGCTAGATGTCATCAAGATGTGTTGGAATAATATTTCTCACAAATAAGAGGTATTGGCCGATTTTACAACCACCCCTTACCAACAACACTGTACAATCTAGTATAAAATCCTTGATGCACAGCCGAAGTGCATCAACGGATGCCGCGAGCCTCAAACTTGTGAAACCCTCAGTGTCGACGTGTTGAGCAATGCTGACCTTATACACCTCAAAGACGGTACTACAATTAAACAAGTTGACAATGAACAAGAGGATGAAGAGTTTAATGAGATCGTCGCTTCACTAGTGGAACAGCTGTCTTCAGTAGATAACTACAAGAAACACAAAGAGGGCTTTAAACTATTTAAAACACAGCATAGTACAGAAGAAAAGAATTTACTTGTTAAAAATGCTGGCGGGTTACGTGGCTTATCGTGTCAAGAAAAAGGGTCTAAACACATCATATGACTACGGTCAATATACTGAAACTGGACTGACAAACAATGACTGGGTCTCTACTTTGTCTAGAGGAGCGCTCATAAACCCATCTAATGTATGGCTGGAAACTGTGACAGGGTGTCTAGTAAAATAGCTTGAAGAAATTCCCTGAGTTTTCCCTGACTTTTCCTCTTTTAGATGTCTATAGAAAGCCCAGTTTACATTTATTTCTGAAGGGTCTTGGATAAATCCAGACTTTGAAGAACGAATTGAGTAACTCTTTTGCTTTTGTGTCTGTAAGGAACACAGAACCAAAATATCGAGCTTTCACTTCATCCGTCTCTGCATCCCAATACCTAACACTCAAATCCATTTGGGCTCTTTGTGATATTTTGTTTAAACTTTCATCAAAGCCAATTACATAGTTAGAATTTGAATTTAATGATGTCAGTAACAGGTCTTTAATATAATTTGATAAACCGATTACAACACTATAGGAAATGTTATCTTTCCTCAATCTCATGTTCTGTGCAATGGTGCTATCAGGGAACATCCTTAGAAAGAGGCACACTACCTTCTGCATTGCGTAAAGAAGTGTTGCATTACTAAATTCACGCACCATATAATCTCTGCTTCAGTCACTTTATCTTTTAGTTTATATTTATCCTAAGGAAGGAGGGGAGGTAATGACGACATCTGCATGACGCGCTTGCCCGCTACGGCAATGAAAACTGGAACCTTCCATGTTGAAATAAACAGTGTACAAATAATCACCGTCAAATAAAACACATACTATCACGAGTCTAGACAAATAGCTGGCTACGAATGTTTACACAGCGTACTGTGTGGTCAGAAACAGACTGAGTTATCTGTTATCCCCACCTGTCCATATGATAACAGAACCACTGCGCACCCCAAGGCCACGGTCCAGGCTAAAACCTCCCAGCTGTACCAACTCGACACGTTTAATATTTATTGACATAAGTCCTGAAGTCATAGCATTGGGCTTATCAAATAAATAATGGGCATCTAAATAAAGAAGTGTTATTTCCTGACTGCCCTGCCCCTAAACCGCTGGCTTACAATACCAAATATTCGAGAGCAATAACCACTAGTTTTGTTTCTAATCAAAATAAATATTTTCCCGATTTTTTAAAATTTTCTCTGACTTTTCCCTGAATTTTCCAGAATCTTAAAATTCCCTGACTTTTCCAGGTTTTCCCGGTTTTCCCTGTCACTAGACACCCTGTGTGATTAACTAGAACAGAAGTTTCATAAGTTCCATGGTTTTAATAAATGCAGTGACGTTATGAACAAACTTTTAGAAATTGTCAAAACAAAAATATCCATTTATTGATGACTTTGCATTATCCTGATATATATGAACACGATCATTCATAAGAATGAAGGAATTAAACAAGAATAAATCGCTTAAAAGATTGGAATCTACAAACCCTAACAGCGATATACAAAGGGATAAAAATAAAGAAATATAAGAAATTGAAAGACTAAGACAGTTTTAAGTTTTTGAAGCGTAAACAAACAAACATAACATTTATAAATATATGTAGGTTAATATATTTATTAACTGATAAAATATATTTAATAATATCATTTTAACTTTGTCATTTACTATAAATAAAGTAATATAACCTACGTGTTAACAGATGTCCTATAGCATACCCTAAAACATAATATCAGCCGTTGTGTGAAATTGTATGTTATTTTTTAATTGAAACTAAAATAATTTTATATAGGGCATGTAGAACTGAATTTGGTTTTTAGTCCATGAGTGTTTCAACGTGACAGTAACTGGGCGGTTTCCCCGTACAATTTTTCTGTTCAGGCACCTTAAGGAGCGTTTAAAGAAAAATCATTCGATAAATTAAGTTTTACAATACGCCTAGGCTCGTCTTATCGGCTGACAGGGAAATAGGGAGCATCTCGACAGGGACAGTCTCAAGACTCTTGAGCATCTGAAGTTAACTGTCTATTCTTTCAATTAAGGACAAAGTGTTTGTATCATTTTAGGTGTTTCCATAATTCGAGGACTTGGTATACACACAATGTTTAATCAGAGGTAATAAAAAAACGATCCTAGTAATTTATAACCATTTCAGATTTTCAAATATACCACACCAAGAAAGTGCAAAAACCATGAAAACTAAATGTTTAAGAAGAAAACTCCACCATTACCTGTGAAACCCCAAAGTCATGCACAAACTGCCTTAAAGTAACTAAACCTACCCGAAGATATACTGCCAGTGTGTCGAAACGTGTCCACCAGCTTGACAATATAAGAGTTGTTGGGCGGGGGCGTAGCAAAGGTTTTTGCGAACGCTTCGCGTACAAAGGCAAGACTGGGAAAGCCATTGCAGTTAGCACTATAGGAACGGAAATAATATTCCACTACAAAGATATTTTCCTTTAAGTTAAATTGGTGACATTCCATCTAAAGCCACCGCTAGATCTGAAACACAAAAATTGGCTCCTGTAGATGTCGGCATTTCAGAGCATTTGTAAAAAATAAAATGCTAAAAGTGTAAGTGTGAAATTAATATAAAGTACGAATGGGAAACAACAATAAGCCAAGAATAAAACAAACCAAATAAAAGCAACATTTTCTTGAAATAAGAACAAACGAAGGGTAATCATTAAATAACAACGAACAACAGCTAGTAATCAATTACTTATTCTTAAAGACGCGTTTCAATGATTAAGCCATCATTATCACTGAGAATAGCGAATCATCTAAACTATAACAATGATGTATAGTATATAATAACTATTATTAATGATGATGATGACTATATCACTGAAACACCTTTGAGGAACAAATTTCTGACTGTGAGCTGATGTGTGTTATTAGTTAATTATTACCTGACTCACAAGCGAAGCTCAAACATTTTCGAACAAGCGGTCGTTTGTTAATAAAGTTAAAGATTTTTTAGTGCTGCAAACAGTCCCTTAAATTAGAATCTTTAAAACTAGAAAGCTTCTGTTGAAGTTTAGAGTGAGAGAGGGTTGATGTATACTCGAACGTTGTTGTTATTACGTTCTTTGTCGTTTAAGATGATCAGCCAACATGTGTTTTATCGCCGACGAAGGGTAGCAAAATAAATTTAAGGGACATAAAACATAAAATCCTCCTGGTAGACGACTTTGAGGAGATATTTTGGTAATAAGGCCGATATAAGAGATATAATGCCAAACCTTAAAATTTATATCACGTGTGCGGGGTAGCATACTTAAGGTAGTCTTTATCACGTTCATAAAGAGGTTTCAAGATCTTGACAGATAAAAAATAAGGGAGGGTAGGAGTATTTAAGTAGGAGTTTGGAAAGATCCTTTGGTAGTGGGAATAGAGAAAACTTATGGCAACGCTTTGTCAGGGATTTGCTTACATGAAGTAGGCCTCTTGCCAACCGAAGTTTACAGAGGCAAAGAACCCGCTCTACCCGCTACACGGTAGAACATTTTGAACACCGACATCTCTTTGTTTAATCAGACGATGATAAGACCATTAATGTCACGCGTATTGGTGACGAATTAATGTCAGCCAATACTACCCCCCCTCTCGAGATGTCTCCGACATATTTTGCTGTTCCCAATACTATGCTCTCAAGGTGGGTGGGTGGGTAATGCCTGCCTAAGACCAAGTCCCCAGTCTGGTGACCCGGCCCTTAGGTAAGGCCACCTGGGAGTGGATAAAGGTCTGATTCCACTACCTGGAACGAACTAATCAAGACGGGTTATAAGAGTACGTAAACCTGGTCGTTAGGAAGGTTCTACTGATCCCAAGTAGTTCTAGAAAAGCGGTCGAATCGTTGATCCTGGTTGGATTTCTTGTCGTCACAGTCTAGGCTTTACAGCAAAGTCGTTGACTCTCACATACTGGTACCACAAGTCGTGGCAACCAAGCCCTCCGTCTGAAGCCTGATGCTACTCACTAAGGATATACCTTTGTGTATTGGCAAGAAGGTGGAGTAGAAAGACAGGTATTACTTGAAGACTTCTTTTTCACCATCTTTCTACTTCTTCATATTTTCACACGCACTGCCACATGTTTACAACCCTATACTGACAAAGACCATCATAAAGTGGTTAAAAAGCCTGCATTTAATAAACCTAAAATACAATTGCAATTTGGGAATATTTATGGTTTTTGTTTCAAAACAACTCAAAGTTTAGAAATACTGTTAGGCTGCCATACTACGCAGCTAGTGCCTCTGCCAGCAATAACACTATCTCCAGCTTGCCGACTTACAACTATCTGGTGCTGATTAACAGCGTGGCTCAAGTATTTACCTTTAGATAAGAGATTAGTGAATGCTCGTGTGAGAGTCCCGCACTTTGTAACCTCACGTCTTACATCAGGAGATTAGCTGTAACAACAAGCTAAACCAATAAAGCGTCACGCCGTCAAGATATCTTACGTTTAGAACATCTTTCCGTTGGCTTTAGAAACATTGGCTTTAGAAACAAACATAAAGAGTTATAAACATTATTGTCTTGTTGACCGAAGATAATTTGCGAAATAATATTTTTATATGAAATATAAAAATTTTTGTGCTCGTCTGTAATATTTATCTGTTTCGGTCCGTCCGAGGATCACGGAGAAACAATTCCCATGAGTACATTTGAGTATATTCTTCTTCCTGCCTTTCTTAACATCAAAACATTGTTCTTCATTATTAAAATTTTAAATTGTACTCTTACTTATTAAAATTTTAAACATAATTCGGAACACAGCTTAAATTTTTAATAATAGAGATAATCTGAAACGCGTCAACATAGAACAATGTTTTGTTCTACGATAGTTTTCTGATAGTTTTGTTCATGCGAACCATTCCTACAAGAGTTTCATCCTCCTACCCTACTCTTTCTGTTTGCCTTAAGAATATTTCTTTATTATCCTTAAGAACAGACGCCTTGAAACAATATGTAGTAGTTTTTAACGAGGAGATGAAACACTGCCAAAAACTTACAAACTGAACTTCTATATACGTTGATTAGTCGGACTTAATATTGGAGAGATTGGTTATGTTTTTTAGTATTTTTATAGTTTTAAGACAACCTGCCAGGAATCGAAGGAAATTATATTTAAAGATTTAAGGAGAGGTTAAAAACTCCTGCTAAAGTATATAGGGGAGGGGTGGAGTCATGGATTTACGCATACAGGGTCGCATCTAGAAGTAAATTGACTCCCTTTCCGGGTCATAAACAAGTATTTACCTGTTACATATTTACATACTTTCTTGATAGCTTCTGAAATGCAAAAGGCTTTTTTAAAGAAATCAGTCAATATGATTATCATACCTACGAAGGATTATGGCAGGAACAGGTTAGGTATAGTGCAGACCACGTAACCGTGCACTTGGCCTTGAGAGATCGCAGAAGGCGAGGCGGGAGGTAGAGGGCTGAGTTACAAACATAATAAGGGCTGTCAAAACACCTTTGGTTAGTAATTACAAAACTACTACAGTCTCTTCGGTTTCCTTTTAAATTGATCGCTGATCGTAGCCTTCTGTAATATATAGGTTATTAGGCGAATTACAATTTGGTGAACCGTATAAGATGACTTATATAAGACGGTCGATATTAGGTAAAATCTATAATAAATTAGCTTCTACATGAAATAACAAAACAATCTTGAAATATGTGTAGACATATCGGATGCAGAAGTTGTTGATGTATAGAACGATATGAAAATGTAACAAGTTTTCAGAAATGGTAGTATATAAGAAAGCGGGAGTGAGCAAGTGCATGGTTAGCTGAACGCAACAGTACATAAAACTTACTGGGATAGATCGAAGTAACCATGCACTTGGTTTTGAGAGATGGCAGTAGTCGAAAAGGGAGGTAGAGGGCAGTATAAATACTTTCCTACAAACATGATAAGGTCTGTCAAAACACTGACTTGCACGAGACGGTCGATATTAGATAGACATATCGAATGCAGAAACTGAAACTTTTACAATATGTAACATGTTTTCAGAAGTGGTAGTACACGCAAAGCCTAGTGTAGGGCTGTGTATAGGACTCTATAACGGGAGTATAGAAACGTGCCCTACCGTTACACCCTCTTCAAAGAAGCAATTTTATAATTTATTTCCCAACTCGTTATGACTGTCTTCATAGCTCGGTATATTTTTTTGCTAAAATCGGTAACGTGGGAAAATGAAATAAATGTGCTTTAATTATATTTATTGTAATTACTTAATAAAACTAACTAAAATACAAGTTTTGTTTGTTGCCCCAAATAAGAATTGACTTTAAAAATGTTTTGTTTATATTACTTGTTTTACAAATGCGTTTAAAAAGCAGTCAATTGTACTAAAATAAATCAGTGTACAAATATTCTGTAGCATATTATAAATACGAGACATATAAAAATACATTTGTAATATTTATTTTTGTTTTTTTTAGAATCATATAAGAAATTAAAAACTATTGGGCTTCCATAGGCTCAAATAGTGCGTAAGACGGGCGTTATAACATAGTGCGTAAGACGACCTCGCATCCACGGCCTCCTTGAGTAATAAATAACCTCTAATTTATATCACCGTGTAATGTTGACTGTAACAGAATTTTCCGTTGACCGCCTCGACTTGCCCAATTGTTGTCGGATGTGCCTGTTTATGCAAGCTCTCAACCCACCGTATAAAGTTACACAAGCACAAGGTTAAGGAAGTGGTCGCCATTGTAATGACTTGTTTCCTGTGTCCTGCTCACGATTAGTCGCTCGTTTAATTTCTCAAACCGCCTATTAAACTGTCTCGATATGTGTTGCAACACTTTGTCAGTGAACACGGTAACGTACACCCAGGTCCGATTTTCGTGATTAAATCAAATCATTATTGTATTAAATATTATAATTGAGTAATAAATTATATTATAATTATTTTATGTTTTATAAATTATTAAATTGTACAAACTTTAAATTTAAATCTCAATATCAAAAACGTATATAAAACTGGTTTAGAACTAAAAAATTTAAAAATTTACAATTGTTATTTAAGTTACGAGCTGCGTAGAAAATGCTTTACCACTTTCTCAACAAAGAAGCCTTGAAACATTATAGGATTAGTTTTTAAATATCAGAAATGTAGCCTACCTTTCTTAACGCTTAGGGTTTTTCATATAACTGAAAAATTCGAAAGATCTTAGTCTATAGTGCATATATATTTATCAAGATTAATGTAATATTTTTAAAATAGCTAAAAATATAGAACTGCATGTAGGCCTTCTCTAACAGGTGTCTAAATGTTACAGCCATTGTGAACAAGTAAAATTTTAAAGCAAATTCCTATTTCTGTCAAAAAAAATAGTGTTTGTTTTAGTTACTTTTATTAAATAATTACAATTAAATAAATGAAGTATCATAACCTATGCGTTAAAACATCTGTTCTGCCACATAACCTATGACATAAAATCAGCTGTTTATTACGTTATCACATATTTTAAGGCCAAATGGGACGAAATAACTATATTGCATACCTTGCCCTTTTTGTGAAACGTTTATCTCCCATATAAAACTAAAATTAATTTATTGTTAAAATTAATTAATGAATTGATATTTGAAAAAAACTGTATTAACATCAAGTGTCATCCACTACAAGTTAAAAAAGTGTATTTCAACTTGAGAGAATGGATAAAATGTGTTTTATTAACGATTGAATATTTGTACAAGATATATATATATATATATATATATATATATATATATATATATATATATATATATATATATATATATATATATATATATATATAGGGAGAGTGTAAACTAATAGAAGGCATTGACAAAAAGATAAAGATGGGTACATAGAAGTATGTAGGGCTGAGGAGATAATACAACGATCCTCTTGGTAATGAGAATAGGGGATAATTATGGCAGGGAGGGTAGATTATTTAAAGTAAGCTATTCTCAACTGGTATGAAGAGAAGTTGAGAATGGTACTTCTTGTATTGATAAAGACAACTGAAATCACGGTGAGAAAGAAAGAGAGAAGGGGAGTTATAGAAATAGGAGCCCAAATGAGGATATGAAACAAGTAGTTGATTTGACTTAGTGTGGAGCCAGGACGTCGGGCACAAACCATGTCAAGGCGAGAAACTGCTCCCTGCGAAATATCAACGGCTAAGCTTGCTTACGTACCCAACAGCTACGTCACTACATCTGCATAAACTTTGTTAGACGCGGTGTGTTGCTTCTGCTTTAACGTTAATATGACAGCAAAGGGAAAATCTCATTCACGTCTTTCCGACAAAAATATAAGATAAACATTGATGAGCCAAAGTTGTAAGCCTTTAAGCTTCAAAGTGGACACATTCCAGGAGAGGTGCAATCTTACGAGACTATGACGTCTAACCTTTCCTTATCGAGCACGCATTCAGTTCTTGTTTTATCAACGTCTTCAAGTTGAAACAATAAACTTTAAAACATCAAAAAAACACAATATTTCATCACAATTTTTACTTGCAATTTCGCATCAACCAGCAGAATCTAAAAGGACTATGAACACGTTTTATATAAAGGTTTAAGTCAATTCCTACTTAGGTCAACAAAAAAAATTATTTTAGTTTATTTTTATTATAACCGTTGAGGGGCGCGGTGCGGTACTCCGTGCCGCAATTTCGTGCTATACATTAAACTGGTAACAAAAGACTATGAATTGTGCTGAGATGTTGAGTATTCTATGTACGTTACCTATTTATGTGATACCAGGGTTATATTGTTTTCCTTCTGTAGATCATTTGCTATTGAGCTAGGAAGAACACCACTACATATTGCGGTACTCTCTTCCACTGCGCGCTTGGAAATGTAACTACAATACTTTGCCTTGTGGTTACCGTGTGTCTTAGACTACTGTCTTTATGATACGTTTCTTTTGCAATTTGATCATTTTCTGTGTTGTATAATTATTATTTCTTCATAAATACTACTTATTATTCACATTTACTTTAATTCTCATGAATTATGATCCTTCATGAATCCATAGAATCCTTGTCTCCTGTAGACCAGTAAACAGGAGAATATTTCTTAACAAATTGGCAAGCCAGTTTATTGAAGATCATTTGAAATAACGAGCTAAACTCAGATCTCTTTCAAAAGACATTGTTCTCTATATTGAATTTCTTTGCTTGAGAATTTACATAATGGAACCAAATAATTAAAAAACTGGACCTTGTTTACCTGTGGAAAACACAAAAACAATAAACCTAAAGTTCGTTGTACCTCTTGCAAAATATTTGTTTGTAAATCGCACATTTAATGACAAATTCGATGTTTCGATTGCACTAATGAAACCTATAGTGGATAGTTTAAAATACATAATAGAATATAAGTAAGGCCTAATCATTTTTAGGTCTAGACTAGATATCTTTTAGGTTTTGTAACCCCATGAATTTTTCAATTTATAGAGCAGATGAATGTTATATTAGTCTACATTTTCTAAGAGAACTTTTACATTTTTACTCATATCTTAGTATTAGAAGATAATGGATCCTTGTTTCAAGCTGAACTTTAATATCAATTTATTTATTGTTAACAATAAATATTAATAGCTAATTATATTCTACTACTATATTATTATAATTATAAAATTGTTGATTTGTAACTCATTTATTAGATTCGTATTATAAATAATCGAACTCCATCCATAACATGGCTGTTAACTAAATATTGTGTTTAATTATAAATGTAATATATTAATAAAGTTATCTTTGATAACTGTCATTACTGAGCAATAAAACCAATAACCACACAAAATAAGACTAAAATATACGTTAAAAAAAAATTGAGACGTGCTAATGTTAGCCCGGTTTCGTTATATCAAAATACGCGTCTGCTCAACGGTTTAGTAATTACAATTAATATAAAGTAAGTAACATAGCATATACGTTAAAACAGCTGTTCTACCACATAACCTATACGTTAAAACAGCTGTTCTACCACATAACCTATACGTTAAAACAGCTGTTCTACCGCATAACCTATACGTTAAAACAGCTGTTCTACCGCATAACCTATACGTTAAAACAGCTGTTCTACCGCATAACCTATACGTTAAAACAGCTGTTCTACCGCATAACCTATACGTTAAAACAGCTGCTCTACCGCATAACCTATACGTTAAAACAGCTGTTCTACCGCATAACCTATACGTTAAAACAGCTGTTCTACCACATAACCTATACGTTAAAACAGCTGTTCTACCACATAACCTATACGTTAAAACCGCTGTTTTACCACATAAGCTATACGTAAAAACAGATGTTTTATGAGATCAAATGGCATCACTTATTTTAAGCCAAATGGAACGAAATAATTGTATTGCATACCTTGCCCTTTTTGTCAAAAGTTTTTCTGCCATATAAAACTAAAATTAGTTTATTAAATTCAAAAAATGAATTAATATTTTATAAAACCGTATTAGCATCAAGTGTCATCCAATACAAGTTTTAAAAAAATGTATTTGGCCTTCAGTGGATGAATAAAAAATATTTTATTAATAATTGAAAATTTGAACATGATTATATATATAAGGAGAGTGTGAACTAATAGAAGTAATTGATAAACAGAAAGATCTTTATAGAGAAAGATAGGTAAAAGGGCTCTAAGTTACTATTTAAGGCCGTGGCTGTCAGATGGTTTGTCTCCAGTAAAATGAATTTATAATATTTTTAGTATTTTTAAATATTCAACGTGATGATGGAAGCCGCTTACCAGACTTCCGGCTGCATTACCTACTTCACAACCGCTAGAAACGGCTCTGACGATGTTGCACATATTTAGACATAAGTTCCTCATGACGGTTTCTTCCTTCTTGTTCCTACGACGAGATTTCGATAAGTTTTCTCTCCTGATATTTTTTCGTTTCTCTGTCAACACGACTAAATAATTAGTTGAAACTATTCCAGTATGGTTTTTACGATAGGATACTTTCCCGCTTTAAGATTAATGTACACACACACACACACACACACACACACACACACACACACACACACACACACACTCACACACACACACACACACACACACACACACACACACACACACACACACACACACACACACACACACACACACACACACACACACACACACACACACACACACACACACACACACACACACACACACACACACACACACACACACACACACACACACACACACACACACACACACACACACACACACACACACACACACACACACACACACACACACACACACACACACACACACACACACACACACACACACACACACACACACACACACACACACACACACACACACACACACACACACACACACACACACACACACACACACACACACACACACACACACACACACACACACACACACACACACACACACACACACACACACACACACACACACACACACACACACACACACACACACACACACACACACACACACACACACACACACACACACACACACACACACACACACACACACACACACACACACACACACACACACACACACACACACACACACACACACACACACACACACACACACACACACACACACACACACACACACACACACACACACACACACACACACACACACACACACACACACACACACACACACACACACACACACACACACACACACACACACACACACACACACACACACACACACACACACACACACACACACACACACACACACACACACACACACACACACACACACACACACACACACACACACACACACACACACACACACACACACACACACACACACACACACACACACACACACACACACACACACACACACACACACACACACACACACACACACACACACACACACACACACACACACACACACACACACACACACACACACACACACACACACACACACACACACACACACACACACACACACACACACACACACACACACACACACACACACACACACACACACACACACACACACACACACACACACACACACACACACACACACACACACACACACACACACACACACACACACACACACACACACACACACACACACACACACACACACACACACACACACACACACACACACACACACACACACACACACACACACACACACACACACACACACACACACACACACACACACACACACACACACACACACACACACACACACACACACACACACACACACACACACACACACACACACACACACACACACACACACACACACACACACACACACACACACACACACACACACACACACACACACACACACACACACACACACACACACACACACACACACACACACACACACACACACACACACACACACACACACACACACACACACACACACACACACACACACACACACACACACACACACACACACACACACACACACACACACACACACACACACACACACACACACACACACACACACACACACACACACACACACACACACACACACACACACACACACACACACACACACACACACACACACACACACACACACACACACACACACACACACACACACACACACACACACACACACACACACACACACACACACACACACACACACACACACACACACACACACACACACACACACACACACACACACACACACACACACACACACACACACACACACACACACACACACACACACACACACACACACACACACACACACACACACACACACACACACACACACACACACACACACACACACACACACACACACACACACACACACACACACACACACACACACACACACACACACACACACACACACACACACACACACACACACACACACACACACACACACACACACACACACACACACACACACACACACACACACACACACACACACACACACACACACACACACACACACACACACACACACACACACACACACACACACACACACACACACACACACACACACACACACACACACACACACACACACACACACACACACACACACACACACACACACACACACACACACACACACACACACACACACACACACACACACACACACACACACACACACACACACACACACACACACACACACACACACACACACACACACACACACACACACACACACACACACACACACACACACACACACACACACACACACACACACACACACACACACACACACACACACACACACACACACACACACACACACACACACACACACACACACACACACACACACACACACACACACACACACACACACACACACACACACACACACACACACACACACACACACACACACACACACACACACACACACACACACACACACACACACACACACACACACACACACACACACACACACACACACACACACACACACACACACACACACACACACACACACACACACACACACACACACACACACACACACACACACACACACACACACACACACACACACACACACACACACACACACACACACACACACACACACACACACACACACACACACACACACACACACACACACACACACACACACACACACACACACACACACACACACACACACACACACACACACACACACACACACACACACACACACACACACACACACACACACACACACACACACACACACACACACACACACACACACACACACACACACACACACACACACACACACACACACACACACACACACACACACACACATATATGCAAGAGTACATACATATTTACATTAATTGTAATTAATTATTAAAAATTAAAAATTTTTGTAGACTTAAGTAGGAATTGACTTTAAATTTCTTTGTTGTTATTACTCGTACGTGTTTTATTGTAATAGCACCCTCTGATGATGAGGCAAGACCTTGGAAATGTAAATAAGGGTTTAAACTTATTAAACCTTATAAAATAGTTATTTTTGATTAATTTATGTAGTTCTGTGAATATTCTTAATAGTTTTATTGTAATATTGCCACTGTGTTATTATTGTATTTTGTGAAAAATAATTAATAAACGTTTTTCCAAAAATAGTCACGAGTAACTTAAAACAAAACCCTATTAGGAGCCATTTAGGTTGCCACTCCCAAGGGTGTCAACTCATGCTCGTACAACTAATTATAAAATTGCCGCCAAGAGTATAATGTTAAACAAATTACTATAGCAACACCAAACAAAACCTAATGTCGCAACATTTTTAGGGTTATGTTCGCTCCATTGTACGACTTGATTAGAAAATACTTGTTTAAATTTAACTGAGTACAATCCAAGTAGCACTGTATTTGTTTACCTACATTATCATATTTAAGTACTGCGTCTTGCGTAAAGTGTGCCCATGTTTCGCGGAATAATGTAGTTTTCAAATACGGTAGCCATCTTGGAACATCTCTTTAGTTACAAAGAACGTGGCCATATCAGTTCCAAGACCCGCCTTGTTTTGGAATACTATCATTACAAATGCCACACATTTTAAAATACTTCCTAACAGCTGATACATTCCGGTGTTTTTTGGTTTTAGGCGATCAGCTGTTGTAAGCTTTTATCGTATACATAACACCATATTATGGCATCACGTGTGCAAGGGATGCCTGCATAGGCATCACCTGCTGTCTGTCAAGGGAGGAGTGCAAATGTTACATTACATGCAACTCGCAGTCATGCACTAATATGCTTCAATTATCCTGCGCTAGTTAATAGAATAGGGGTTTTACTTGTAATACACGTTAAATGTGTACAAAATAAGCAAAACGTCTTTTGTGTATCTTGTAGTCGTATGTGGCTCTATTACACATGGTTTTACCATAGAAGCCTGGGTTGTGTAAAGGTGGCCGGCTCATGAACTCTATGATCTATAAAGGGCTGTGGTGAGGTGACGTGGTTAGAACATGAGAGGGATTACACACACACCCTGCCTGGACGGTACATGATATTTTCAATATGAGCGACCATCTGGTCATCAGCTTTGAAGTGATGGGGGAACAGGTTAAGAAGGGGCCCTCACGTAAAAGGACGAACCTTAAAGGATGGAACGCTAGTAAATTCGATGCGGAGCTATTCCAAGTGGCCTTCAATAGCGAAGCCATTACAGCAAATGATGCACAGAATGAGGTGAAGGAAGTAATGTGCAGAGTTGCCGCTGCATGTGACGCCACAATGACGCGAAAGCGTCCGAGAAATGATCACCCTCCCATGTATTGGTGGAATAATGACATCGCCAACAGTCGCCAGGAGGCCATCCGAGCAAGAAGAAGCGTCACTATAGGCAGGAAAAAACCGAACTATAGCGACCGGAAGGAATCCTATAAAGCTGCGCGGCTCAAACTGGTTAAGGCCATCAAAAGCAGTAAGGCACACTGCTGGCAAGAACTAGTGGAACAGGTAGAAGGTGACCCATGGGACAGACCATATAAAGTGGTTATGAAAAGAGTAAAACCTCAATCACAGACCTCACCCACCTGTCCGGTTCTATTGGGGAGGATTGTCACGGACCTCTTCTCGCCACAACAACAGCTACAAATAGGTAACTTCTGCACTGACGAGCCGGTCCCACCGATAACATTAGAGGAGCTAATGTCTGCGAGCTCAAGATTGAGAAACAATAAGGCACCAGGACCCGAAGGTATCCCGAACATTGCCCTAAAAAGAGCCATAAATATAGCGCCAGGGATGTTCCTACATATGTACAATAGATGCGTACAGGAAGGGCACTTTCCTACCAAATGGAAGCTGCAGAGACTTGTCCTTTTGTCAAAAGGAAAAAAGCCACCGGACGAACCATCATCCTATCGTCCACTCTGCATGCTTGACTTGGCGGGAAAGATTCTTGAGCGGATTATGTATACAAGAATAGAGGAAATAGTTGAAAAGCATCTGTCAGATAGTCAGTATGGTTTTCGCAGAGGAAGGTCAACGGATGATGCGATTAATATGGTAGTCACAGCAAAGGATGCGACTACAGGAGACAGATGGACTGATGGTGAGAAAAAATACTGCGCAGTAGTCACTCTGGATATGCAAAATGCATTCAACTCTGCAAGGTGGGGTAGAATAATGGAAGCACTGGACCAGTTCGATGTCTCTAAGTACATGCAGAAGTTGGTGGCCAGCTACTTCACTGACCGACTTCTGCAATATGACACAGATGAGGGGCAAAAAATGTATAAAGTTAGTGGAGGAGTGCCACAGGGCTCGGTCCTGGGACCGCTCTTGTGGAATGTAATGTACAACGGTCTCCTTGAAGTGAAGATCCCGAGAATGGTATCGCAGGTCGCGTTTGCAGACGATGTCGCCCTGGTGATTGTGGGAAAGTTCCTGGAGGACATACAAAACCTGTTTAACGAAACATTCAGGAAATATGCCGACTGGATGAGGGAAGCAGGACTCAAGATAGCAATGCATAAGACAGAGGTAGTGCTCATAACTAGCAGGAAGAAAAGGGAAACAACTACACTGCAAGTTGGGGAGCATGTGGTTGAGTCCAAGGCGTCAGTACGATACTTAGGAGTAATGATAGATGCACGTCTCAACTTCAAGGATCAAGTGGTGCATGCCAGCTCCAGGGCGGCAGCAGTTGGAGGAGCATTATCCCGCATCATGCCGAATGTGGGTGGTCCTAAACCAAGAAGACGAGCGCTCCTTGGGTCAGTTGTGAGATCAATACTGACCTATGGTATTGCCATTTGGGCAAAGGCACTAGAGCTACAAGAATGCCAAAGAAGAATATACCCAGTTGGCCGGCAAATGGCATTAAGGATCAACAGCGCGTTTAGGACTGTCTCTAGGGACGCTGCTCACGTGATCTCGGGACTACTGCCGATCGAGATTATTGCAGAGGAATATAAGAGACGGTATCGGCGAAGAACGCGAGAACCGGTGGAGGCAAAAGATTCCAGAAGAAGGGAAAACCGGGAAGAAGGGAGAAGAGTCTACAACGATGGCAAGTGAAGTGGGATGGTTCTGAAAGGGGCAGGTGGACCCACCAGCTCATCCCACGGATAGCGGAATGGACCAACCGTCAGCACGGTGATCCCAACTACTACCTGACGCAGCTACCTACTGGACATGGATGCTTTCGACATTACTTATATAAGTATAAGCAAGAGGACTCACCGAATTGCCCAGTATGTCATGGAGCAGAAGAGGACGCGAGGCATGTGTTCTTCACATGTCCAAGATTTGACCCACAGCGAAGAGAATTCGAAAGGCTAACCAGCGTGGCGATTACGCCAGAAAATTTAGTAGAGCAAATGCTCGCATCAGAAACTATATGGAACGCCACAACGGACTTCACCAGAGAAGTGATTACAGAACTGCGGAAGGAAGAAAAGAAAAGGAAAGTACACCCAGCTAATAGTTAGGGGGGGGGACGTAGGTAAGGAAAAAGATGGGAGAGCGTAAGCGCTAATGCCGCCCCGTGAAGTAGTGCCTAGCGGCGGTCCCGCGGGGAATTAAGGCTTTTGGAAAGAGGAGAAAAGGGGGGTTTTTTAGTCGGTAGGCGTCTCGGCTCCATACTGAGATGAATCCGACACTACCCATAACATCGGGTGTCTTTTGAAGATCTTTCCCCCACCTCCTTAAAAAAAACAACAACAAAACACACACACACACACACACACACACACACACACACACACACACACACACACACACACACACACACACACACACACAAATATATACATTGCATATACAGACATGGAGGGGGAAGGAAATGGAAGAGAGAGAGAGGGGGCTATATATGCGAAAAGAAACAGTTGTTTATAGCCTATATATTTTATAATTAGGCTATATATATATATATATATATATATATATATATATATATATATATATATATATATATATAGAGAGAGAGAGAGAGAGAGAGAGAGAGAGAGAGTATAAATAAAATTCTAATTAGATGCACATTTGGGGAGAATAAAAAACTCTTTCAATTTCTTTTGAGCAGTTTCTACTCGGAAGCTCATGGTTGGCACGTTTTCCGATTGATAGACGGATACAACCGAAATAGGAAGAGAGTGTTCAGAGATCTGTGATCATATTGTTAGGTTTACGGTAGTACAGAACCAAACCATCCGATGATAAGTTGATGATCTGCGAGAAACCTATGTACGACATTGCGAAAGAACATGACTGATGTTTATTTAAAAGAGGCTACCTATCTAAAAAACTTCAACAGCTGCCTGTTTCTGTAAAACCGGTTACATACATCATTATTAACAAAAGATAAATGTTAAGCAGGAATATATTCTGCAAATAAGGATAAAGCTAACAATTATTCTACTTAGGCCTACCAACTACAAAACAAAGTATAAATAAATTTCCCTTATTCGTTCATTATACCGGTTATACTATACAAAGTTTAAATTTTGTAATATAGTAATTTTATTTTATTTGTTTCGCTGACGTCTTGTAATATTTTCTGACGTTAGAAATATTTTAACGAAACTTAAAAATAACACTGTCTTTACAGTGTATGTAGGCCCTGAGTAATTAAAAAGGTTAAAAACCCAAGCCAAAAACATATAAGGCGTTAAAACGACAAGTCATACAATGAATGGATAACTATAAACCCAGATACAGTGAGAATAATATGGTGTTATCAAGTATCTGTGTGTTTATAAATGTTTATACATTGTAATGACTCTATGAACGCCTCAATTTATTGTTATGTCTAAAGATCTTTGGGTTTTTAACCCTTGAATGATTGAAAAGTTTTTAATTACATTATTTTAGCCTTTCTCTATAAATTGAATTTTCAGTCAATTCAGGAGAACTAAAAACAAAATCAGGACACCCTATTGGAACTCACAAATCCTACTTACTAGAAGACATTTCTTCGCACGTCCGATATCCTTAAATGGAGACAAAACTGACACTGTCTGATCTAACGTAGACTTTACTGACACGGCACAGACTGTACTGCGGTATTGCACAGATAAACGCACCTCTTCACGCAAATGTCTCGGCTACACTGGCGACACTCGACAATTCGCAGTCGCGCCTTTCTACTATCTTGATCCAGTGGTGTTTGTACAATGATAATAAACGTGAGAGTGTTATCAAGGTCATTGCACTGACCTCCCGCCGTCAACTGCCGCGCGAAACAGCTGTCGCCACAGCTGACACAAAGGGGCGTTGTTATGATAGCGTGGTTACACGAAATTCCAGTCAACAGTTGCCACAATGACAAACTAACTTGTTAGATAGAACCTAATGTAGAGCTAAAACGTCTACCGAAACTTTACTTAGTAGTTCATGCGTTAATTGTTTACCTAAAAACACCCCTTGTCGCTGAATTGTTGCGAAAGAATAAATGACAAGTGCTTCAATTATATGGTATAAGTCTTACATTACTAAACTTGATAACAAAGGGGCGTTGTTGTGATAGCGTGGATACACAAAATTCCAGTCAACAGTTGCCACAATGACAAACTAACTTGCTAGGTAGAACCTAATGTAGAGCTAAAACGTTTACCGAAACTTCACTTACTAGTTCTTGCGTTAATTGTTGACGTAAAAACACCACTCTTCGCTGATTTTTTGCGAAAGAATAAATTATAACTGTTTAATAATAGCATTTGGAACTACATTACTGTAGCACTTGGAACTCCCGTGAAGGGGCCGCCATATTTAGTATTTCTATTTTTAATGTATCTACATTAATGAAGGATTTTGGTGCCTATAAATCACAAGTTATCACAAAATAGATAAATAAAGCAACACAGGATCAGTAACGCAAGCAATTATCATGTAACTTTAGGCTGTTTAAAATTATTAAGTTGAATGTGGAATAGGTTAAGAAAGAATTACAGCAGAACTATATAACCAAGTAGACGCTCCTCCAGGAATGCGACTAGAGATGCAGAGCTTCAGGGGCTAGAAGTTTAGATCTTGAGAAAAGTGGCTAGATCGTAACAGCTTTTGGAAACGGGGCTTGAGTTTTGGAGCTTCAAAAACAGGGGCTAGAAATTTGGGGTTGCATGCAAATTAACCATATATTTTGATCTTAGGGAAAGGGGTCAGATATTTGGATCTTCAAAGGAAGGGGCTAGAATTTTTAAATTTAGGAAAGGGGAAAAATGTTTCGGAATTTCAGGAAATGTTCTAGAGCACGGGTCTCCAACCTACGGCCCACGAACATATATTTTCCGGCCCGCGGATAAGCATACTGAAACAAACATTATTTGGTAATATATATTTCCTTTTAAACATTTTTACCATTAAATATGAGTACAGTACTCGTCTCTCACTTGCCACTTCTTTTCTCAATGAGTGTAAAACTAGCTGTAAACAAGTAAAAAACTAAGCAAGACAATCTCAAAACCACTGAGCTCTTGATTAGAAAAAACTTCGTGGGTATATTTTAGACTTTCTGTCCTGAAATATTGCCGGCCCCCCTTTCCCCCAAAAGGTTTCTAGAGCATTGGAACGTAAAGGGAGGCGCTAGATTTTTGAAGCTTCAGGAAAGGGACTAGCAGCCACAGGATAGGATCTAGAAGTCAAAGCTCCAGGGAAGCTCTATGTATCTATCTAAATGTTTTAAATGTCTGCTAACCTTTCAACTTAATTTAACAATTTTATCTAAATCATTTTCCCGTTATGTTTCCGCTTTCATGGGTTCTTAAATATGTTAGACACCAATTTGTCATTTTGGTGTTTAAATATCATTTACTACCAATAAATGTGAGTGTGCACGTGCGTGCGTGCGCGCCTCTATCTTTTCAACAACTGTAATGACCGGAATATAGCACCATACCAGAGGGAACAAATTCTACGACTGAAATAGAACTAAAATAGGCCTATCCCGACCCATGATACGACAGTCAAAAGAAAATAGCTGACGGTAAATAACCAGAAATCCGTTTAGAGATTTACTCTGCAATTAGACTCTCACAGCGGTTTCTAGGATCACAAATTTCACAATTCCAAGATATTTTATGTTTTTTTGGAATCTAACGGTTTTTTATTAAGATATATCGAACATGATATAATACAAACAACTACGTCATGATCCCTCACCACGCCCCGTTTACGGAAGCCATTTCCGTAAAGATTTCTTATTGTGAGATTTTATCTAAGTTTATTTTACATCAGCTGTGATCAATAATCAGTTAACTGATATGAAACAGGCCATTTCTACTTTATCAGTTACGTGATAATACTTGTCACTGTAGATAAATACATTGCACATCGTATTTATATCGATGAAATTTTATAATATGACCATAATCATGTTTATAAATTTTTTATTCACTTGATAACTTTTGAATGATTATTAGAATAGGCTATATGTCAGTTATTTTAGAAGCATCTCCGCCGTGATCTTTCTATGACGTCACTGACTTATTTTTCACCTGTCGTAGGAATAGAGATTTTCTTGACAGTGAAATATAATGTAATTACTTTATTTGTATTTGATTACTTGAAAGATTCAAGGTTCGTATAACTATATTCATTTATTATGATTTTTATTTTTGTATCACTCTAATAAAATACATAAAAATGGTACAAATTACCCTCAAACTATACAAAAGGCCTGATTTTAATTTCTGCACCTGTAGAATGAAAATACATTATTAATAATAGACGGAATTTATGTATTACTCCAACACATATAAATCCGAAATTAAAATACAATACAGTATATGTATTTCCCAAGAGGCAGTTTCTTTCTTGAAAGTTGGTATGACCAAAATACAAACTCGGAATATAATATAGTAATTATTTCCTTTCTAAGCTTAATCGATACTGTATTAAAAAATTATACCTTGCGAAGGAGATAATAGGCAACATAGCTTTGATATAGGTTCCGAGACATAGCGAGAGACGTGAGATATGCAGGATAAGATTCGTAGAAGGCCAAGCAATTGTCTACCCTAGCTTTCTAATCTAGGCACAGTGACACAACGGTGATCGATACGAATAGCAGCAAAGTTCGACCAGCACTGAGTCAGCGGTTCCGCCACTGCTTTAAATGCCAAGCAACTGCGCGTCTCTTGCTATGTCTCAAGCGTTTCACGATTAAATACTTCACAGATGATGCAAAAAATACGATAAACCACGAGGTAAACACGCATCACTAACTCTTTTATTATTACAACATGATGCCGAGAGAGAAAGATGGGTGGAAATAACATGAGATGCAATGAAATAAAGCGTGAAGAGCGAACTATACCGAGCTATTCTCACTACCGTATGCAACACTCGTTCAACTATAAATATGAAGACAGTCACAACATTTTTAACGAGTATAGACGAGACATGGGCTTTCATAGTCGTCAAATTAAAAACGTGGAGGTTTTGTTGCATTTCTTGGAAGCGTCAACACCTGACAGGCACAGTATACAAACCAATCAGTATGCAACAGGAATACCTCTTTGATAACGGATGACACTCAGCGTTATTAGCAAGCGAATATATGCGATTGTCGTTATTAGTGTATTATTGGCAAGGAAGCCTCAAACGAGAAGTGAAAAATATATTTGAAATTTGTATACGGCAAAAATGTGCGTGCTATTTTGAAAGCACAGAGCAGTTAATAACTCATGTTGCATAGCATTCAAGGCGGTTTATTTGTACAGGAAGTCCCAGCTTGGCTGACACTTGACCGGTCGATAGAAATTCTGTACTAGCCTAGGTAAAAAGATTATCTGCCGTCATGCAGGTTACGTCAATTGACTTCGCGACCCTCGTGAAGACGCTCCCGTAGATGCAATACGAAATGCTATAAATGATGTATGTCTATAGAGAGGTCCATGTAACCATGGATTTGGCCTTCAAAGACCGCAGTATTCGAGACGGGAGGTAGAGGGTCAGTATAAATACTTTCCTAAAAACATGTTAAGGACTGTCAAAACACTAACTTGCACGAGACAGTCGATATTAAATTCCATGATAAATTAGCTTCGGTATAAAATAACAATCTTGAAATATGTATAGACGTATGGGATGCAGAAGCGCTTGATGTATAGAACATTCTGAACAGGTAACATATTTTCAGAAGTGGCAGTACAAGAGAAATAATTTCAAGTCCAAGTGCATAGCTACTTGGCCGAATTATACTTCCGTTAAAAGTTGGTTAAACGATCGCAAGACAGTATTTGCCTAATCTCCACCCACCCCGTGACTTTGCCCTTGATTATCACATCTATGTCATGGAGTATCAAGCAAAACATCGGAGGCGCAGCCGGCTAGAAAGGTCTGACATATCATTCATTCTTGGAGCTCAAGTTGCAGAGGGTGAACGAGAGAAATTAATGAGATGCTACGGCCGCAACAATGCCACAAAGTAAAGTACAGCCACGTTAAAAACGCCTGAAAAGTGTGGACATATTCTGAAAAGGCTGTCCTGATAAAGTTATTAGATTGACCGCTGGGTCATCTCTCTGCACAACAGTTTTGTTCAATTAACAAGAAAGGAGTACAGTTTTTACTATAACTGTTTCGTCTTCAAACGTCTCAGAATCGGTTTCTATTATTGTTATTTATTATTAAATCTACAGGGAGCTTATTTATCTATTTTTTATTCTGTGTTTCATTCCAATTCCTTAAAATTATGAAAGGTACATATCAGAATTCTAGATTCAGGTTAGAGTCATTTAAAAAGAGTAATATAGTGAGTTATTCTGAAACCAAAATTAATATTATGTGCAGACACGTAGAGAACTGCCTCTCTGAGTTCTAGAGGGAGGATATGTTTCACGAATCCGTTGTAACCTAGTCTATCCCGATTCGAGTCCACCCATTTTCTAGAATTTTAAAATAAATATAAATAAAACCAAGAAATTGGAATTGCACTTCCACTAAAATGGACGAAATACTTAATCTGAAGTAGGTCCCACTATTTTTGTAAGCATTCTACTTCTTACTCCAGTCAGCTACAACATTTAAGAATGTTACTTTTATAAAAACTTAATTTGTGTAATACTTCACCCAATAAAACTAACATAAATGAAATTAATAATCGTAAAAATGAACTATATTTTAATTAGGTCAAAATTAACATTAAATAATTAAGCAAAACCTCTTAACAATTGTGTGGTAAATGGATACGTGTATATAGTAAGAATAATTAATAAGAAGCCTTCCTCTTATTAATGTTACGGGGTGGACGCAGGAAGAAAGTTAACGGTTACATTATTAAAGATGCTGATGAATTATGTAGCTATTGAATTATTATTCAATATGAATTATTATTGATTATTAACACTATTTTAAACCTGAAACACAATAACACCTTCAAACAGCCCGCCAGGTTTATGGGTTCGTTACACATAGATGTTGCAATATGTACCCAAAGCCGGACGCATTACTAAACACATTCCACATGTTATGAATCATGAATAATGAAGACCGTACTTTCACACGTCGCTAAATATTCGAGTAGATTTTAAGTTTCACTCCTATTGAAAGTCTATAGAAAAATAATATTACACAATAAATAAGCGGCCACAAGTGCACTTTTAGAAATGACCACTTCCTTTGTCCACTCAACACGCAATCTGTGCTCAACCACAACTACTTCCTTGTTTTAATATTTTAATTGCTATTCTGTGGATTTCGACTGCCTGTGGCTCTATTGGTCAATCTGCACGGGGCGTATTGCATGACAATATCCCTGGGCGACGTCACTTCCGGGAATTTTAATCACGCCAGAAACTTCCGCTTATGAATATAAACAAACATGATTTCATTAGCCCACAGGGTGTAACCTTCGTCGGTTATGTGACAAGATGGAAAAGATATTGCCTAGTGTTATTCATTAAACTCCATTTATGTTGATATTTGTACATTGCGCGAGCGTGCGTGCTTGTGTGTGTAAAAAAGCAATTTGTTTTAATATTTGCGAACATTTTTTTATATAAACTAATAAACTTGAAACACTACAGCTGCAAATAAATATTAAGTCATGGTAGTACAGCAATATGTAGTCTAGTACCGTACATTTACTTCCTACTAGTAACAATTCAGTATGATACAGTAGAGTCTCGATAATTCGAGGCAGATGGGACTGAGAACCCCTCTGATTAACGAAAACTCAGATTACGCGGAAATACGTTCCTCCTGTACATTAGAAAATATAGGGGTTCTAATGAGCCCTAATCTATATTTAGGAATGCATAAAATACGTTTATAGAACTGTTCATACGTTTATAGAGCTTTGTAAAAAGTTATAAAGTGTCTTCTGCGTCTGCTTATGAGAAAGTTCTCGTGCTACGGTGTCGTTTAGACGTCTTAGCAGAATCACAGCAATCTGGTGTCTGTTATTAAATATAGCATAGTGCAGTTTCCAAGGCAGTCTTTCCGTCAAAGTGACTATTATTTTATTTTTGTATTGTCTCGGTCGAACCTTCTTCTTTATTCGCGTCCTCACTGCCTTCAGTAATTTATTGTATC
This sequence comes from Prosapia bicincta, assembly GCA_036971475.1. Lineage (NCBI taxonomy): Eukaryota > Metazoa > Arthropoda > Insecta > Hemiptera > Cercopidae > Prosapia > Prosapia bicincta. The sequence continues at coordinate 162,311,591 of JBAIZL010000004.1, forward strand.
ATTTCAGCAGTCGTAACATGTGTTATCGTTACTTACGATCATCCTTACTCATACACTGACGTACGTCCGTATCATAGACGTTTTCACAACGTAGAAATTTCTTGATAAGAAATGTTAAATCTGTTTCTTCTTGTGGATCAATGACACAGGCAATAGCTTTAATATGACTCAGGACTTTTTCCCACGACTTATTTGATGTTTCGCCTTTTATTTTGCTCCATGATTCGGCTACACAGTACACTGCTTCCTCAAGTATACATTTTTTTAAAATGCTTTCTTCACTTTCAGTCGCTTCCAAGAGAGATTATAAAAGGTAACGTCTGTACTTTTTCATACATTCCAGGACATCCATTAGCTGGAATAGGCCGTAGCATTTGCGGGTAGAAATAAAGCACAGATATCATCGGACCAAAGTCGATCTTCATCGGGGTGGGACAATGCATTGTCTTAGAGTTATAAATTTAAATTTTTTTTCAAATAGGTAAAATAGTCTGAAATAGGAATAGGTTTGAAATTAACGGAGCCTCGGAAAATCAGTAATCGGATTTCCGAGACTTTACTGTATTCCTATTTTCCAAACTAAAGCTTTTATAAGCAACAGTACAGTGTATCCCTATGTAAGAATTATTGATACTACCACATTTTTATAAACCAGAACAGTTATCTCGCGCGTCTATGGACTGCGCGGCACCTGGTGGCAGAAATATCAAGAGTGGGCGTTGGACGAAGAAGAAGAAGGCATTTTATAAATCTAAATTGCCGAGGACATACTGATTATTTTTGTCGGTGTAATTTGGCGTGAAATCCTAAAATACCAGTGACAAAAAAACAGCGTAACGGGTTACTTCAATGAGCAGCGCATACATCGCACACGTCAACGACTCCTCAACGCATGCATATTCATATCGGCATTGTCTTGCACCCAGGGTCATTTGTCACATCCAGACTTTCTAGTCGTACTTCTTCGTAGAACCCGTGCCGGACTTTCACTCGGTCATTACATCGCTAAACACTGTAATCACGAGGATCCTAGATCGTGACTTGATAACAACCCCACAATAGTACACACACCAAAACAATGAGTTCATGTGGACTGTAACAACTGCTTCAACAAATTATCCTGAGGAATCGTATACATGAGATGTTTATTTCATAACAAATCATTAAATTTCCCTAATGTCAGCCAATGGCAGACACTAAACTGTTTATCCATTAACATTATAAACAAAGAAACTTTATGGCATACTTGAGAGCAAAGTATTTTAAATAAACATCCGCAAGTAAAAGACAATAGAAGTGGCCATGGGAACAACTTCTTTATAGAGATTATGTGTCCAGATATGTGTATAGATTATAGAGTTTCTTTCATCAAAGAATTAGAAGTTTATGAGGTATGACACAAATGCCATTAAATCAGGGCGACGAAGTGACTACAAAAACAATCTGTTTTCACCCATAACTATCAAATTACAACTCTCGATGAACAAACATCAGCAAAATCCCATTAAAACTAAACAGTGTTACCAACCTTCACTCTTAGAGCAGCTCAACATCAATAGCTATCACGTGTTCTACAAACTAACACACTAATATGTGTGTCACGTTTACAAACTAACGCGTTCAAACCATCAACGAGCAGTCAATGGAACGCCCAGGAAACACAGACATTAAAGCAGTAGCAGTGGCAGTATAAAAACGGAACTGTTTCGACTCGTTCAACATAAGTTAAATCCTATCAAAGGAAGTATTTTTATTTTTAATATTTCGTCTATGACGTCATACAGATTGCTAAGAGACTGATATCGCCAAATTAGCTTTAACGGTAAGGCTATCTTTCCGCACTATTTATTGCTATGTATCTATGCAAAAACATGAGGTTATCACAGCCTGTTGTATAGTCGTACCCCAGCACGGCTAACTACAGCAAGTTCAATAACCGTCGGCTTAGACATAACAATAAAATGTGATTCATTTATCAGTTGGAACGGCCTTCATGATTGACAATGTTTCATTGTTGTAATATATCATATGTTAACACTACGATCGAAAGGAAAGTAAGTCAACAGTGTGTATGAAACTAAAGCGGGAAGTAAACGAGAATAAAAGAACAAGTAAATGAGAAAACTGTAAAAGAGCACAAAAAACGGTGAAATAACAGTCAACATCTTATTAAGACTACCAACAATAGGAAAAGATTGAATAAAATTACACTCTCTGAAACGGAGCAAAGTTGTGGGGCATTAAAACAAGCAAAGCTGATAGCACAGGTGGGAGGATTAGGTTCTACTTGAGTGAGGAGAGGTATACTCTGTGTAGGTCGGGATGAACCCTGGAGCTGGTATTACCTGCGGCTACCCTCAAAAAACCCTCCCCGACTCGGGGTCAGCCTGCAGCTGATTCGCCATTAAAACACCTATTAGTTATCTTCTTACGAGAATACACAGTTCGTAAAGGCAGTGAACTTGTCCCCGATACAAGGAATATATGTGTCCATTATCGTGGACAATGATTCGCAAAACGAAGGTCTCGTTTGCAGCATTGTCCAAGAGGTGGTACAAATATGTGCTCAGGAGGCTTGTACGAAGATGAAAGCACTGTTCTGGAGCTAGTAATAAATCTGTGCTCTGGAGACTTGGCTGAAGATGAAAGCACTGCGCAGGAGCTGGTAATAAATCTGTGCTCTAGAGACTTGGACGAAGACGAAAGCACCGTGCTGGAGCTGGTAATATATCTGTGCTCAGAAGGCTTGGACGAAGATGAAAGCACCGTGCAGGAGCTGGTAATAAATCTGTGCTCTGGAGACTTGGCTGAAGATGAAAGCACTGCGCAGGAGCTGGTAATAAATCTGTGCTCTGGAGACTTGGACGAAGACGAAAGCACCGTGCTGGAGCTGGTAATATATCTGTGCTCTGGAGACTTGGACGAAGATGAAAGCACTGCGCAGGAGCTGGGAATAAATCTATGCTCTGGAGACTTGGACGAAGACGAAAGCACCGTGCTGGAGCTGGTAATATATCTGTGCTCTGGAGACTTGGACGAAGATGAAAGCACTGCGCAGGAGCTGGTAATAAATCTATGCTCTGGAGACTTGGACGAAGACGAAAGCACCGTGCTGGAGCTGGTAATATATCTGTGCTCTGGAGACTTGGACGAAGATGAAAGCACTGCGCAGGAGCTGGTAATCAATCTGTGCTCTGGAAACTTGGACGAAGATGAAAGCAATGCGCAGGAGCTGGTAATAAATATGTGTTCTAGAGACTTGGATGAAGATGAAAGTAATGCGCAGGAGCCGGTAATAAATCTGAGCTCTGGAGACTTGGACGAAGATGAAAGCACTGTGCATGAGCTCGTAATAAATCAGTGTTTAGGAGATATCGACGAAGATGACAGTAGCCGAGACAGTGAGGAAGTAGACAACTTTGAAGTGTGTCTGCTTAAAATAAGTTCATTATTTCTAATTTGTGGAACCATATTTTTGTTACTAGTTGACTGGAATACAGTATGAATCCCAAGTACAACATTTACAGTAAATATATTTTTTAGTTAAGGAAATCGGACACTTTTTTTTATGTAACAAATATTAAAAGATAATTTTTAAACATAATAAAGTCGAGTGGTGTCGTTTTCCATAAAGGTTTCAGTAAATTTCAAGTATCTGATGAAAATTCTTATAATTCTTATAAACACAGGCTTATATATAGGCGATAATATAATATAGGCGATATATATATATATATATATATATAAACCAGTAGACGACTTATTGGGGAAACAGCTGCGGTTTATTGGAGGTAGTCTCAGAAGAAGCAACTAAAATGAACATATTAAAAGATCTGTACAAGTGAACAGAAATTTAGTACCAGTAGCATAGTAAAAAGGAGACAAACCTTAGAAAAAAGTTTGAGGTAATAATCTGATAATTCGAAAATGATTACATGATGAGTAAAATAAAGTCATGAAAATGAATTCCTTGATATGTTTGGAAATACAATCAGGATATTCTAACAACAATGTGACTGAGATTATGTTCTGACAAAAAGAGTAATATAACTCGGCTCCTAACAAACTCTATTACACTATACATACATTGAATATCGATGTGTAAACACTTATCTATAGTGCGTTCTTGTTTAAAAACGTTATAGGCGATTTATTGATGCTCATAATGCGTAGTTTATAATTATTTTAATCTTCAAGTGTTTACATGTCGATGGATTTTAATGAGTAAAAGTGTGAACTTGTATCTCAAGTTCAAGGTAGAACAAATTACGTTATGCCAGATGCCTGTGGTATTTGTGAAGCCTACGAAAAGACAAGTAGATGAACAAGTAGATTCCACTTATTCTACATCTAAAAATTTGAAATAGATGCTTCTACACAGGTATATATGAGTCACTGCCTCAATGAAACTTTCTTCAATTGATGAACAATTGACATAACTGGAGCGGAATTTCTCACGACCTTTTTCTAGAATTTTTTGTTCTATATTGTTGATCGCCAGGTTTGTCTTTCCAATATTGCCTTCCTCTTAATATTTTTAGCAAATGTTTTCACTTGCTACAATTCACGTGTCACCAAAATTATTCTTTACTGTACTTTTTTGTAAGAGCAAGTATTTCCTTGTGTAGTGTTGTCAGATTGTTTCTCGGCATAGATGCCAAATTGCTAAACTGGCTGACAACAAGGAGTTACGTTTCGTATTACTTTGCGCTTTGTTTTTAATTTATGTCGTTTTATTCGTGTCGTTTACAGCACCTCTAGACGCTGATTTTTAACTGTAATACCCAAGAAATGAATAATAATAATTTGTTTTGACTCGGCTTGTGGGATCTTAGCACAATATTACTTGTATAAAACACTCTAACTCAATTCTAACAATATATTTTACTGTCGTAGACATGTTTCAGCAACTATTCTGCCACCATCAGTGACAAACTAATTACATTTTAACACGATATACGATAAAATCTTTTTAACCTAAGTAATTAATTTAAACTCATCTCAGTATATAACGTTGTAGGCCTATATTCGTCAATGATAATGCCAGTGTGATTGTCGAAATATGCCTGACACATGTGTTTGTGAGAGTTAATGTGTTGTAGGAACTAAACAGCGAGATTGTTTTATCTATGGGCATATAATATATGAGGCCCAATTTGTTACCCAATTTAAGCGACATACTGTTGTTCGTTAAACGATGATGGGTTTAAAATGTCCTTTTTTCGTTTTAAAACGCATTTAATATACTTAGCCATGTTTAATAAACGCCTGAATAAAATACTGTAGAATGAATTTACTTTCTGGCGTACAACTTTCTAACCCGACTGTACCAGCTGTAATTCCTTTACGAAATACTCATTAAAAGTAATACAAATAACATTAACAAATGAGTTCATATTAAGCCAAGGTTGTTGCTAAGTTTATGCAATGAATTCCTACAGCCTAAAATACGTCCTTATTTATATAGCAATTCGTCACACAGACTGTCTTAGTAATAGGTTGTCAATACATTGAACGTATTGCGCTTCCGGCAATCTTGCGATTGGTAATCAGTTTCTAGAGGCCATGAGGGAGAAGATAGAACCCATTCCTGCAGCCATTGTTACTAATGCAACTAGTTAATAAGGTATTCGTAATGAAAGGCTTCTTACCCTTTATGTAACACTTTTCTAAGAGCGCAAGTTTTCCCGCAGATTTATTTGTGTAAACGTAATCTACACTCCTAAAATGAAAAACATTAAGAACCGAAACAAAGAGATTTACGAATGAACATCTTAAGGGTTGCGGTCTTTAATCTTTTCCAGATGGACCTATTCCGCCATCATTGTACCGAGGTAATCTTTAGTGGGATACGAATCAATGAAAACGTCACACCCACTGAGTTGCGTCGGTACTGAAAGACAAGTAGCACAGGACGTACATTGGAGATGCACTGAAGGATCTGTGGATAAAACCTTGTCTTTTGGGCGGAAATTAGACCCAAACGTGGTGCTATGGTTCACTAATGGGTTACGTTTGGAATGCGTTTGGGCTGTAGCATGTTTAAGGCTCGGTAGGGATATTCAGGAGTCCCTTTAAGTAGGCTGCAACTCAGAGTCATAGTAGAGTTGATGATAGACCACGGGAATCTGAGGAGGTTTGACACCAGAGGTCATCAGGAGTTTATGAAGTGGATACTTGACTAATACAAAGAGGTTATATTAAGCGAATCCCGTGGAAGGGATGGGGAAAGAGTAAAGACAGCAGCTTAGTGCTTTACACAGTAAGGTCCCTGTGATATCCTATATAATGATTAATCCTTCCCCTGAAATATCTCAGAAATTTTTGCAAGAATGTAAATAAATATAAACATTCAAAGCAAGCATATTGCATTGCTCAGTTTGTTGCGTATTGTTTCCTAAGCTTACAGGTTGTAATTTTGTTTATACTCATTTTCACTTCGGTTTAGGAATATTTGTAAATAATCGAGTACATTTTTCTGCTTTTCCTAACATTACAATATTTTCCTTTATTGACGCGTTTCGCAATGATTCTATTTTCAAAACTTAAATAATACCTAAGTATTATTACTTTTAACTTACTCAAGTACTACATTTTCATACTTAAATACTATTTAGGTTTTGAAAATGGAATCGTTCCAAAACGCGACAACAAAGAGAAATATTGTAATGTTATTAAAGGTAAAAAAATGTAACCGAAAATTTAAACCTTATGTTGAAATATTTGGACTTTTATTAGACTTTAAAAATCTGTTTCGAAGTTTCTCAATCGAATTTTCGTATTACAGATTTGAAAACTAAAGTGACAAATGACATCTTTTGTTGCCCTGGTTACAAAATGAACTTATAAATTACAAGGTTACCAAAATGTACAGTTTTATTATGTAAATTTAAGATTCTTCGAATTTCTTAACATTCAAGTGGTATACTTTATTAAATTAAATTTTGAATAAGAAATATGATGTGAATCATGCACAAGAAACTACGCTTTGAGTAGAAACTATTGACATTTTTAATATTCTTAGTTAATTTTTTAATCTCCTTCAGAAAAATCAAGAGATGCTGTTTTAAGAGAACCAATGTTTCAGTGAGCATTAGATTAACCATGATCTGATAAAATGACCACTGGCTGATCCAGGCGGAGGGCAAAAGGGGTACGTGCTCCCCAGACAGTCAAAATTTACATTAGATACAATTGAATTATTTCAATATAATTAAAAGTTTTATATTTTACCTAACCTATATTTATATTTACGTGGGAAACTAGCGACTATTGTTTGAAGACAGAATTGGTCTTTGAACTTTACAACATTTCGTTACATTGTTGTTTTGGTAAACACACACGTGTGATAAGCCACTCTGTGTGTCCTGCTAGAATACCCCCCCCCCCTGGTAGATTGTGCTCAATACTCACAGGATGTTTTAATTTTGGAGTTATTGTTGCTGAAATTTAATTTTTATTAAGTAAATTATAAAATGTATCAGGACTGACGCAGATTTCTCCTCCTATCTTGGCGTCAATTCTATCGTCAGCGTTCCACAAGTACACAGTGGCTAATGGGTCAGCGCACATGCACCGCAGCTTACTTTCTATATATGCCATTTTATTAGGTATGTTTTTGATAATATAATTACTAATTTCATATTATTTATATGTTTAACTTTAAATATGATTGAATAACCAATTGGCATCAATGTGTAACATTAATATTCATTAGGTTGATAATTTGTTATTAATATCAATGATGACTTATAGTTTTAAATATTAATCTGTAATAGTTACTAATCATTTTACTTAATATCATATTTATATTTATTTATATATATTTTTAGTAATTAAATCTATCAGCCATGGAGAGTGGAGATTTGGACGTGGATGTAGAATTGTTTATAGAGGAAATTAAACAACAAAGGACAATATGGGATGTGCGGAGCGAAGAGTATAAAGACAGGGTAAAAAAGCTTTTGGCTTAGGAGGAAATCTGCAAAAACAAAAATCTGATTTTAGATTTCCAAACAAATTCTTCAAAAGATCGAGTAGACATTCGAAAATAATTAAAGAATTTTTGTACATCTTCCCTTAAATCAATTAAAACAGTCTTGAGTGCACCTTTTAAATATCTCTCATTATTAAATGGGTCAATCCAATATCTTCTTCTTTTACTTTCCCTTTCACTAATGTATTTGTACACTAAGAACGAAAACACTAATTTCTTTTTGTAAACTTGCTTTTGTTTATGGTCCATCTCGTAGGAGAAACAACATAGAGCCAGTCCCCCAACATGGAAAATAACTATCAAAAAGATAGGCTTGAAATGACGCGCGCTTACATTCTAGCTCATGTGCGCTAAAACTCCGATAGGTATCAGATAGAAAACTATCTCGGCGTCCCGATTAACTTTCAAGCTCATGTGCCTTAGCACTCGGTTAAACGCTACATCGAACCTTAATCTCTTTCCAACGTTTAAGATTAGAATGCTCTTGGCATTTTCCTACAATGTATGCAATTAATTACATTTCAATGATACAATGGTTAAAGGCTGAATGATCCTCTTAAGGATAAAAATAAATGAGATATTATCAATGATAGTAAATTGACTAAAAAAATTGGCTATGAATATTACATGGGATCTGATATCTAAATAGATAAACACCCACTAACCACAATACAAACACCTTATTTTACTCAAATTACTTTCTGTACATTTCGATTACATAGTAATCATCATCAGAAGTACTATTGTGACGTACTACATGTAAAACAGTACTTCTAAAGAGGATTACTATGTAATCAAAATGTACATAGAGTAATTTTAGTAAAATAAATATTTTTGTATTGTGGTTAGTTGAAATTAGTCCACAGCGCTCAAAAATGTTTTAATGGTATTTGGTGTAAAAAAATGGGTCGGAAAAGGTAATAAATACAAAAAAGATGCTTTCAACGTAACTCAAGAAAGATGCTTTCAACGTAACTCAAGAAAGATGCTTTCAACGTAACTCAAGACGTAAATATTTCTTTACAGTAATTACAACATTTCAACCATACAAGGATTAAACACCCCAATGAACCTCTTCACACTTCTAAAATATAACAATATAATTATCTTACAATAATTAACTATCTAAATTTTGAATGCGAAAATAAACTCAAAATAAAATTAACAGTAACTATTTACTCATTGCAAGGACATAACCATAAAACCGCCAATGAAAAACTATTTACATAATTAGTGATGGTTTTATTTTGAGGTTAGTTTCACACTTAAAATTAATATTGTTAATTATTATAGATTATTTATATCGTTGTCTGGGATACTTAGAGAGAATTATTTGGTTTATAACCTTCGAGTGGCTGAAACGTTATAATTAATTACATATATTGTTAGGAAGATATTTGTTTAGGTCTCATTAAAAGCATCCTAATCTATAAATTATATAACAATAGTTTAGTACGACATATTTCACGAACAACTTTGTAATTTATTTAGACACTGAAAGAACTACGTTGACAGAGTTAAAGAAACGTTTAATGCATTTTAAATCATTTAATTTTATTTGTAAGTGCGTGTAACACAGTGGACCTGGATACATGGGCGGATGTGAAGGTCTGCAGAGGGGCTGGACATGAAGTCACTGCCTACTAATAACTTTATCAAAATAATTCGTCTTAAACTTGTTTACTGTTTTACTGTCCCCACTTAATGGACAAAAAAAAAAAAATAAACACAATAATCTAAACACTCGTACGTCTTATTGAAACCGAGTGATGTGCAGTTAGGATTTTGAATTATTATTCGTTTTTCGCGTTTGGAAAAGTAAAACGGTTCTTCCAACGAGGAGCCTCTATGCTTGACGTCACCGCCTGCAAATACTTTATCACTGGCAGACGCTACCCGTGGGTTCTCCCGGAAATAGAAATCCTCACAGAGACAATCGCGCTTTTGTCACTTGCTACAACACGTCTTTATGCCTCAGAACTAAACACCCCAGAATAGACGGTTGCAAAATAACTTTCTCAGTCACATTTTCCTCAAAATGATTCACTTTTCGTTTTCAATGTAAATAAAGCAACATACTTTAGTCGTAGTTCAATAGCTTAGGAAAGGTTATATTACAAAGAGAACTTTTTAACGGATGACAGCAATGTTGAGTCAAGAAAGATTACTTTCCGAATATTTTTATGCTTCCGAGGTATTAGGTCCCTATCGGAATATAACTGCGGAAACTCGATATCCAGGTACTATATTCACTTTAAAGAACTAGAAGATAAAGATTGCAAAACAAACACTTTAAACAAAAGGAGAATAAAGAATAACATGCAAGTGAATGGTTATCCAAAAATAACCACTTGGCGAGAAGCAAAGGCAAAGAGTTAACATAAAGGTAAACTACACTTGGATGTAACGACATTAAAATGTAAAAACTTCCAGATATTTTTAGATAAAGCTATTAATTAAATCTCTAAAAAACTGTTCAACACACAAAACACTATAAAACAATTAACAACAATCTAAATTAGTCAATTTATCAAACAAAATTCTAATCCGGGCCACAGTTGATAACACAATGCTACAATAGACTGATACTGTATAAAGTTATATAAAACGAACGTAAACATAGAGAATACGAATGAAAAATTTAAAATAAAAATTTAATAATAAAAATAACTAATATACTAAATTAATTTGGTACTAAATGTATAAACGTAAATAAACTAAAGAAATAAAACTAAAAAGAAGAAACAATTATTAAACGAAATTCACATGTTTACATCATTATCTGGAGTATAATGCCGTGAAGTTAACACTGTTCAAAGTTAAAAACCCATGACAATGTATTTACTCATTTCACCCTTATGCATATTTTGTCAACAACGTAGCACCTCTATTAGGTTTATACCCTGGGGACGTGTAGAAATTTTAACGAAAAGTACATAATGTGAGGAATAAATAAATGGTTCACATACTGTACTTGTGAGTTTTGTATTAATAAGTTATGTATTTATAGGTTTTTGTATTTAGATTTACTAATGTAAAGTTTTTTTTATATAATTTACTGTTGTATTTGTAAAGAAATAAGATTCATACTATTAAGCTAACTTGATATAACTTGAAAATACTTTAAAATTAATGATAAAGAAATATAAATATAAGACTAATATGAAATGTAATTATACAAGAATTTTAAAAATAATTTGTAAGATATTTATAATATATAAAGGAAAGGAAATATAAACAGAATAATAAAAAAAATAGAATGATCTCTGCATGATTTAAAATAACAGGTTATTATGTTTATATTATAAACAATCTACTTATCAAATTTGAACTAAAAACTTAATTAAATGTTATGTCACACCAAGAAGGCCTAGAATAAATAAACTAAACACACGAACAACATATATATATACGTGTATACACACATATATGTGTCTGTGCGTGTGAACATTTTGACACTCATTGTTTAAATTATTAACTAAAATTAAATAAGCAATACAACAAAAACGTAAATAGACACTAAACGCACTCTGTCCAACACATATAAACGTAATGAATGAAAACCAAAGCAAACACAAAACGTAACGTACCAGTGTGAGCGTTATCCAATGCGAGCGTCTCGATCACGACTGACTCGGGCCGGTCCAACAACGTTAACAACCACTTCCGCCGGCTTGCGACCTCGGCTTTATCAACTGTTGATAGTCCAAAGTCAGTATCAACAAACACAGTCGTGCATGGTTTACATTGCAAACTTAATCTACTTATGGATCCATTCATACGGGTCACTTGCACTTAGAATTCAGGGCCCTCCCAAAACAACTACTTCTAATAGATATTACTCGTTAAGCATTATTAAAAATGGTTGCAAATTAAATTTAAGAGATTTAAGAAAGACATTTTTGCTCCTAATGCTGAAAGTTCAGCACAAAAGTCCATTTTATTGTAATACAAGTTAAGACGTTAAAAAAAGCAAATCACATTATTCTATGTGAATTATTCTAAATATAGATCAGCTAATTAGATGGTGGAAAAATTTTATCCAACGAATTTAATTGAAATGTTCTTAAAAATGTCAGACCCGCTTAAGCAACTTTTCATTTGAAAATTTTTAAATACAAATATGTAATTCATTATCATTATATTAGGCTATTGTATTAGGATTTATTGAAATATAAATTAATATGTTTAATAACTGACAAAAAATATTTAATGACAATATTTCAACTTATTAATGTAAAATAAAGTAATGTATGATACGTATTAAAACAGCTAATCTACAACAAAATTTATACCATAAACTCACTGATTTAAGAAATTGTATGTACAAACATAGAATTATATAGATGTGTTTGTTCACATCTATAGGCCCTTAATACAAAGTATATAACACTAACACATCTATATAGATTATAAAACGTGACAAATCGAAAACGTTTCCCCATAAAATGTCTCTGTTCTGAGCGTCAAAAATCCATTTTAAAACGTTGTTATTTAAACTGAGAAAACTATGACAACACACTTAAAGAAACCCAGAGTAACTAAGTTCTCAGTGTGTGTAGGCCTACAAATACCTACCATTTTGACGCCATGGTATGCAAACTGATTACAGAGCTAACTGTAGAAACCGGTTTTTTAAACACTAACTAAATGTAGACGATATCTTATAAATATTTACCAATACTTACACAACCTGTAATTATACGATTCCTGGTCAGATTTATAATATTGCATTTCACGTGTGAAAATATTTGTACATTTAAATATTCGTCCTTCAACAAATCCACATTATTTGTAAACATTTACAATAATTAAATAACAAATGTATTCTGTTTTATGCCGCTCGTTAATATCATAAAATTTTAATACAATCGTTCGCTCTTTAAACTCAATTATACTGATTATTGAAGAAAACACTAAACAGCTGTATATATTTTTATTAACATTCCCGAAGCTAAATGCAAATTAGCAGACTAAAAATTTACCTGTGTTTATAAAAAACGTAACCTTTACGGACACAAGATTAATATGTTTATTTTGCGCCAAACAAACGTTAAGTTATTGTTTATACAGTTGCTTAAAGACAGCTGTTTAAATGTCATGCCTACTTCGTTGCTACGCAGTAATGCACATAAAATAAATTATTCAGGGAACAGAATAACATACAGGGAACAGGGAAATAAATGTCCAGGGAACCGAATTTTCCTAAAAATTTTCAACTGTTCCAACTGTAAGCTCTCAGCGATATTATACACCCTAAAATATTTTGAAAATCATAAAAACCAAAATGCTGAAAATCAAGCTTTAACCAGAGGTTAAAACCTTTAATTGTTTATAGATATATAGAAAGTAATAGGAGATGTAACCTGTTTTAGTCTGTGGGGAGCAGACAAAGAAAATCCCTTTTCATGGCCGTACGAATTATTATATAAAGCACTTACAAGTTCGTGACCTTTTTCGGTTCGTTAATATGAACTGTAAATAACGTATGGATAATAAGTAACTTGTAGCTAAATAGTGGTCACGCTTACTTAGGGTAAATTTATCAAAGGTTACTTGGTAAACTGTTCTCACTCAATAGCACATGAGGATGGAAATATCGTTACATCAATCTATTAGAAGAAATTACACAGTTTTTACAACTGTTATTTTTCAGCGTTTGAAATAATATTTTAAAACAAGTTAGGAAAAATTAAAGTTTAGTGATCTTTCTAGAGTTATGAAATGTGTAAGAACATATGCCTGTACAAGAAACTCTCGGTTATGCCGTAAACGGATAAACCGCGGTGTTACTATCAAATAACTTTTCTGAATTTAAAAGCTTATAGGAAGTGTGTGATCTTATTTTTTCATACGCATTAAAAGGAAAAATTGCATTTTATATTAAAAAATCATTTTAGTAGCCACGGCTACACACTCACACAAGATCTATTTGTATGTGTGTGTGTGTGTGCGTGCGTGCGGAAGCGTGTGTATTCAAAAAGATTCAAAATATTTCGGTTGGACAGTTCTAACTTTGATCAACCCTAATAACTATTACTACACCACAACTCCTATACATACAATTAATCAACCCTTTAATATTTTTTGATCAGCTGACTAAACGTTTACACACGACCAAAACGTCCGTTAACTTCAGTATACGATTCCCTTTTTCTTAATTTTCAAACATTAGCTTTCTAATATCTACCTTTTTTACCATGAATTTACCACAAGCTTAAGTTTTAAATTGTTTACTATTTTTTGTGTACCAACTCTCTCTTATTTAGATAGCTTACACATACTGTCCTTGGATTTTTTACTGTCCTAGGATACCCTCTGGCTCTTTATACTCCCAAGCTCTTTACTAATTTACAATAATATGAAGTAATTGTTTCTCAACTTCGCCTTGTAGCATTGTTTTCTTACCTCTATAAAACTGTACTTGGATCACAGTCTATATATTAGGGTAGAAATGTACAAGGGGGTTTTAAGACCCAGCCCTTATATATTACGTCATTATAAATCTCATTACGTCATTATAAATGTCAAACGATAATATGATTACTTTGATGGCAGTCCATCGTAAAACTACAAAAAATCAAGACTTAAAAACAATAATTGCACTTTAGTTCAGTTTATATTTGACAGGTCTCTAAATACTTTTATTACTCAAAACACATTAACCTAGATTCCTTTTACAGTTTTATTTGTTTATTATTATATTTTTATTTTTGTAAAACTATTATTTCACTATTTGGTTAGTTTAATTTTACTATAAAAATACAGAAAATATATTCTAATCTTGTATAATTATTGTTTTTTGTGTATTACAATTTCGTTTCGAATATTTTTATAATTTATACAACCTTGTATTACCCATTTATTATAATTTCCTTGACGAGAGATGGAGCTACACTTAAAGCTTTCATCCAATCAGTGAATACCATTACAGACGTTGCGACATCTACAATAAACAATTGTACTGCAATTATGTTGCCCGTAAATGTTGGCAGATGTTGCAATCCAAAAGAAGACAATACTATGGTTGTCTGACAGAATTAGCTTCGTCGGTCTAAGAATATCTCGCGAAGAGCTGTGACTTGTTAATTAGAGGTTTGGAGTAAATTTGAGACCAAGACATTGCTAAACAAGCTGGAACAGTTTTGTTTCTATAGCAGTACGTTTTAGAAGTTTAAAAGTATTCAGATTTAATTTTCACAAGTTGGCAATTTCATAAAGTTTGGAATAACGTACTGTGTGATTGTTTGTTTTCAAGACGGGAAGTGCTAACAAAGAATTTATGGATAAGGAATTACGAAACGCACCTGGGACGTGTGTCAAACATTGTTAATATTTATTACCTCGAGCATCTGTGGAGTGTAATTACTCAATACCTACAATGTGAAAACCAATTTATTAATCATACATCAATATCTAACATACACAGAGACAAAACATTACTAGATAAAAGCAAAATTTCACACACGAAAAATCTCCGAGCATAAAAATAAAATGTAGACGAACTATAATTAATATAAACCAAAATTTAGACAAAGTTAAATTGATTGCAAAATAAAATGAGAATATTTAACGGTTAGATTGTGTTATTATAGACAGAAATAAGAATAATAAATTACTGGATAAAGACGGCACCAATGTTCTCATCTTGTGTTATATATGCATTAGTCTGGCTGTTTTTACACGCGTAAGTTGCCGTTCCATCGTTTTTGTGATCTTCCAACTGTTTATCTTCCTATTGGCGAGAAATGTCTTGCTTTTTTAAAACTCTATCTTCATTCATTATGCTTATATGGTCTTTCACTCCAGTTTTCTTTTCACCACCAATTAATTATGTATTCCACCACGCATTTCCTTGTTTCTTGTTCTTTTCTTGAGTGTTTCTCATCCATTTTACTAAGGAATTTTTTGTGTTTTCTAGCATGCTCTCTGTCCTTGCTGTATCAGGCAGTGTTTCTGCATTTTATGCCATTATTGGTCTAACAACTGCTTTGTAAATTCTGATTTTCATTTCTCTCCCCATATTTTTATTCCTCCTTATTGAATTACTCATACATACTTCTGTTTGCCTTATTCACTTCTGTATCCAACCTTCTGTTATGTAAGATATTGATGTCCAGGTGTTTGAATTCTTTTACTTCTATTACCTTACCCTCTTCCTCTAATTTCCATCTTAAAAGATATTTTGTCACAACCTTCTACGTTTCCTTCTCTGTCGAGATGGTGGTTACTTCTGGGCGTTTGTTTTGATGTTGAATGTTGCTGGAACATTGTATGTAGATGTCATCACCTCAGGTAATTAATATATTGTCTCCGTAGCTATTCACCAATGTATTGATTCATTATTTTATGAAGAAGTATAATTGTTACATATTTTAGTTTAGTGATTTCTATGTTGAGTTTTACTTTTGTTTTTTATATTATAAAGTTTGTATTTTTTCGTGATTGGTAAAATCATTTAGCAACAGAGTTTTGTGATTTAAACACATCTGTAAATTAATTGCATAAGTAAGAATCTCTGAAGACGGTTGAGCTCCTTGTAACTGAATTGTACATTAGATGCTGATTTATAATTTAATAAATTATTTCCAATTTTGTTTTTGGCGTGATTAATTATTTATTGTTATTATTTCATCCTTGCATATGTGAACGACTATTTGCATTTAAATATTTAGTTGAATCGTTTGTAACCCACCATACAATTCTCTAAATTAACTCGTTCCTATGACTAAGTACGATCCACTGTCCTGGTAAATTCATACGACAGGTCACGAAGACCTCCGCCCCATGGACACCTGCATGGGCGTGGCTATGACGTCACTGAACATCCTGTACCTGTAAGAACGTTTCCCATTCGTAACACTTGTTAAATGGTCACGAATCTCATTCAGTAAACCGAACTGTTTAGAGACAGAACAAGAACTGTTACTTTGGGTGAAGGTACGGATTACACTAATGAAAGTTATTCTAGTGTAAGTAGAGCTTTAGTATCAGATCCTAGTCAGGTGGCTAAAAAAAACCTAAGCGCAACAGAGATGGGTAAGAAATCCCTGATTTACTTTATACAACGGCCGCATTTAGTTCTGAACAATTCAACTTCGATCCTCCCAGTAACGCTTGATATATTGAAGTTCTGATTCAACGGAGTCTCGTAGATGTTCACTGTCCATTTTTGCAAGACTGCTCAATGGGGAGGTTTCTTCAGCAGTTAGACCAATGCGGTATAGCCTGGGTTGCAGGTATAAGTCTGAATGATGTAACCTGTCTTGTAGACAACACGGATGTGCCTTGTCACTTACTGCCGCCTTCAAACGTCTTGAACCATTTTCTTCAATTCGTTTCCAGATTTTCGGGACTTGCTTTTGGTTTTACAGCGTTTAGTCTCGAACCACCAGTACGTTTCGAACAATGGTTTTGGATTTCCAGGACTTGCTTTTGGTTTGACAGCGTTTAGCCAGAAACAGCCAATACTTTCCAAACTATGCTTCGGATTTCCAGGACTTACTTTTGGTTTGGTAGCGTTTAGCCACAAACACCACCCAGTAATTTCAGAACCATGCTTTCAGGTTTCCAGGACTTGGTTTCGGTTTCACTAAGTTTAGTTTACGACCCTATACGACCAGTCACCATTCCAACATCCCAAAGTAACCAAAATTTTCGACTGCTTTGCGTAAACTCTTACACCTCAAAGCGTGTCCCAATATCTATGCTGTAAACTTTGCATTATCTTTATAATGTTTTAGTTTTCTTTGAATTTCTTAATTGTTTTATAGATTCTGTATGAAAAAAAGAATTATTTGCCTAAAATCCGTTTAATAATAAAATTGTTCAACAACTACTTTAATTTACATTAGGTGATAACATATTACTTCCAAAAACATCTGATTTTATGATATAGGTTATGTTGTTAAACAGCTGGTTAATGTTAATTTATTTATTGTACTTTATTCAGTTAAAATATTATTTATTTTGTATTAATTGATAAATATATTATATTTATATTTCAACAAGTCCTAATACAATAATGATAGGTAATTCAATAATTTACTTCAATATAATGACAATCAGTTACACATTTTTATTCCAATGTGTAGTTTTTTTTGTAGTGCAGGTTAAAACGTTTTGTAGTGCAGGTTATAGGTTTAGTGGAATATCTAGCAAGGTTTCGCCATCCAGTTGACATCCTATAACTGTCTATGAATGTTAGACATTTTGCTTTGAGTTCCAATAGTGATACTCAAATGTTTGATAAAATCCAATTAGTCAAACAATAAATAAAAATGTTATCTTGTTTGAGTGCAACAGCACTTCGCTAATAGGCTTTCATGTCTCCCAGATCGTATTGATAAGCTCTTCGAAGCATGGAAACACAAGAATGCAGTACAAAGAAAAGCAATCAGCATAACATGCTAGAAGACGGTTTCCTGTGACATTTACACTTCCGGTACTTAACTTACTACAATGCGACGTGGCGGTCTATTATTGCCTTATTTAGTCGTGTGTGTGTGTGTGTGTGTGTGTGTGTGAGAGAGAGAGAGAGAGAGAGAGAGAGAGAGAGAGCATTAAGTCTCGCCATCATACAGCTAAAAGGTCGAGTGCGTTTTACTGCGGATGAGTAACGTAAACAACTTCAATGTCTGCCATCGATATTGAATCGTCTCAACTATCGATTTCTCAAACATCGACTTCAAACATGGATTTTGCTGGGGTAAAACATCAAAGTTTTACCATAGTTATCAACATTAATTAAAACAATCGATATCAATTAAAACTATATATGTCTGAAACATCGATTTTAGGCATTAATTTTTCTGAGGTAAAGCATCGACTTTTTACCATAGATATTAACTGTCGATGAGTCAAACATCCATTTTTCTAGTCGTGCTCCTACATGATACAACACCTACGACACGTAACGTGGCCAATACAAAGGTTACGGCGTGGTCTTTCTGTATGCTAATGGTGTTCCACAGGAGTGGGGTTTGTGCCGGCACGTATTAATGTGCTATCGACGCATAGGTGCGTGCCATCTTTGCACTGCTACTTCTTAATATCAGGCATTTCCATGTGTAGAACACACACACACTGGTTCGTCAGTGGTTGATGTACGTTTTTGCGTCAAAGGGTGAAGCACATGGGTATGTCGATGGGTGAAACACATTGGTATGTCGATGGGTGAAACGAATTGATTGGTCAGTGGAAGAAGCACATTGAGTACATCTTTAGTAAAAGAGTTTTGTTATTGGATACCTTAATTACATGTTGGAAAATTTACTGAATACAATTTTTATTCAGCCATTTTAATTGAAATAGATTCTTGAATGTGTCAATACATTTGAGAATATATTCATTTAAAAAAATGGAAAAAATGCATACTTATTGCCATTATAATAAATAAATTATAGTGAGGTTTATTGAAATATAAATTAAATTATTTATGAAATGATAAATATTGTATTGCTGTTCTATAACATAACATAAAATCAGATGTCGTATGAAATCGTGTTATCACTCAACTTAAACTAAAACACTTGTATACATTACATATATACAACTATATATACTACTGTTGAAAGAAATATAGTGAGAGGGGGTTTTTAGTTTTCTGTAAATAAATCAATAACAATAACAAGTTAAAATATAACTGTAGATACAGTTTTTATGTATTAAATACTGAGCTAATAATTACTACATTTTATTAATAAATGCAAACAAGATAGATTATAATGTTTTAAGGGTGTTACAAATTTAGGGGTGTCCGGACAACTAAAATCCTCCGCCGAGGAAGTTCCTGTAGGCTATTTGGTGTAGTTATAGGAATAAAATATATAGTATATTTTAACAGCCTTCATTTTGGAAAGAATTGGCATATTCTGTATAACTGCAAATTTTGGGCAAACACATAGAACCCTCCCAATATGCCTTCTGTTGCTAGGAACGTTTAGTAGCTTAAGCTTTTCATGTTTATCTGCTCACCTGCCAAAATATATCTAGCTAATGCTCTCTCTACACTTTCAATTTGACTAGTCTCTCTCTCTCTCTCTCTCTCAACAATATATAGTAGTATTGTAAAATGTTTTAAAGCAAATATCTTGATACAAAACGTAATATTAAGTCGAATGTTTTAACATCTTTTATTCAAATATACGTTCCAGATTATTTTAAAACTCAGAATTGATTTAATTTTGTTCAGTTCTGTGTATTATAAGCAAAGTGGAAAGTGACTTTGGGTAGGAAAGATTTCATTTCTATCCGCGCCTTGGAATTACCAACAACAAACCGACATAAAACGTTTCCTTATACATTATTTAATTAAAAATGATTAGCAACAGATCATAGCACAAACTGGAAATGTAATGCTTTAACTCTGACCGTGTCAATTTATACCGTTCATATTCATTCCAAACCTTAAGTACGCCCTGACGGTTAGTGACCTCAACGCCGAGGATGTATGTTTCAGTCGGCATTTATTGATACGTTCAGGTGCTTCGGTCATTTCTTTGTAGGCTTTCACAGTAAACATCTGTTTTTTCACATACATGTTTAATTAATTGTTTAAAGGTTAAAACCCAATTCTGAAAGTAATCTATGTACAAGTAACGACTAACTGATTTTTGTTTACTTTTATTAACGCGATAGGAAGGACCGTCACATTGCAAAGCACACAAACATTATGTTAGTCAAATCACTTGCTCCAACAATTTTCATGTAGGGAGCAGAATCCTCAAAAAACAAAGACACTGATGATTAACATTATTTTATGCCCACGTTGAACGTGAATTGTTTTAACAAATTAATGGTTAAATGACAAAATGTTTTGTGATCATCGCTCCCTTCAAACTTTTACTGCCATATACTCGGTAAAGCTTAAGTTTTAGCTGAAAGATACGGTAAACGTTGACCTTAGAACGTGGAAGATATGTATAAACTAACTTAACCTTAAAACAAATAAAAGACGTACATAAAACGCACAAATTAATCATTTATTGACTCATACGCGTTTCAGTGTAGTCATCATCATCAGTGAGTGTTGCTACTACAAACTCTAATTTACAACTAAGGTGAAAGTAAGGTTACACTTTTGTATTTATACCGTAGGTGTTGCCACGCCCACCTGTCAAAACCGTTATTAACATTACTTCGAACATGATACATCAAATAGAAATGTTTTACCGAACTCATTAATTACAATAAAATTCTTAACCATACAACATAATTACTTAAACAAAATAGATAATTAATATTTCAGTAACCAAAAAGTGGCAATCAATTTTCTTGTGTCACAATAATTACATTACATAGAATTTCGGATAGATAGGGCCTGACTCATTATTTACAGTATTATTTTTATTCTTTTTAATAAACAAAGTTTCCTAAGCATCCAATTCACTACACTTAACAACGTTTTTTAACAGGGTTACATAGTCTATTTTGAATTCGTGCTTTTCGTCTAAACAATGTTTTTCAATCGCTGAATTTTCTGATGTTACATTTAACGTGGGAAATATGATCTTTAGCTCTAGGTTTAATACTTCTTTTTGTTTGGCCTATATATTTCAGAGGACACTTGCTACATTTCAGGCAGTATATTCCTCACTTTTCTTCGTTAGGTTCCCTAACAACTTCTTCAGGTTATTTGCAGTGGTTAATTGTCGCGTTCAAATTAATATTTTTTCTCAGAGATTTTTATTAGACAGTTGTGGATGGTGTGTTATTTTTACTCATTTCCCCCACTTTCTATTTATTATTAAAGTACTTCTCGGGCTTTTTATTTTAATTTTTTTCACATTTTTGTGAATTCCATCTATAAACACAAACGTTGTTTTGACCGGTGGGCGTGTCAACGCCTACGGTATAAATACAGAAGTGTAATCTTACTTTCACCTTAGTTGTAAGTTAGAGTTTGTAGTAACAAGGCTCACTGATGATGATGATGACTTTGACATTGAAACGCGTATGAGTAAATAAATGATTAATTTGTGAGTTTTGTGTAGGTCTCTTATTTGTTTTAACATAACCTCACAGGCTAAGCTTAAAGAATAGCTGTACAATTTTACTTTATTTATTAAATACCAACAAAGTAACATAAATACTGATTAAGTTTGTGAGAACTAAGAGAAATATGTAAGGCTTTGATTGATATGTAATTTAAATAGATGACAAAATTACTCATTAGTTTATTGATTAAAAAATACTCAATATGTTATTCCTAAAATAAATATTTAGCAACCTTCGTTGGTAAACCAAGCATCTTCCAAAACGGCAATGGTAAAGCCCGAAACGTTACCTCTTATTTAGAAATTATTACGTTTACCCAGTCGTGTTGGTAAATCCTATGATTTACTATTAAAGTGAGAAATATGTAATAAAATCCACAACAAACCTGAGTGAAATATGTATTAATTTATACTGTAATCTGTTTTCATCATACATAAGCTCATGTAATATCATAATGAAATCTATTTCTTATGTTTTTTGTTATGAGCCTAGAGTTTAAATCTAAATCTGTATCTTCAGTTGGTTAGCCTAAATGCCAAGTCTATTTAATCTTGCTTCCTACTCTCCCCACTGTAACACCGAGAGGCAATGATATGCAGACATTTATACTGACGTCACGCCAATGTTGCCGTATTTTGTAAGGAAAGAGTGATTTGCCAGTGCAACGCAAACCCGACAGTGAACTATCTTACATCACCGCACCCCTCCACTGATCACACTGCTCTTGACCCTGTTTAGAAAGGACCTTAATATACTAAAGAGTGGTACATTTAGTATTAAGTTACACACATATCGTGATCTATCAAGTTTTATAAGAAATTCTATCTACGACTCTTTTCACTAAACTCGGATATGCGACCAAAAAAGGGTTACGTTTCATCCCTTCATTACAGTCACCAGAGGTTAAATCTAAATCTATTTATGGAAAACACGATTTCAAAGGTTTAAAAATAACACTTTAGACATTTAGAAGTTATTTTTTTTTTAAATTTAATTTACTAAATATTGAAACAATTTTTTAAAATAAACTAAAGTTTAATCTGTGAAACTAACAGTTCAGTGCTTCGGTAATATAGCGACCTCACAGATATAGGGAATGTAGGACATTACAAATTGAAAATATGCAAAAGTAAACCTTTACAATTACATTTCTTACAACAAAATCTTTCCTAACCGGGTATATCATACGTATATAGTTATGTTGTATAAAATCACAACCAAATC
This sequence comes from Prosapia bicincta, assembly GCA_036971475.1. Taxonomy (NCBI): domain Eukaryota; kingdom Metazoa; phylum Arthropoda; class Insecta; order Hemiptera; family Cercopidae; genus Prosapia; species Prosapia bicincta. The sequence continues at coordinate 162,334,809 of JBAIZL010000004.1, forward strand.
TATCCTGACTGGATACTTCACAGTTAGGTCTATATTTTAATATAGGTGTATACTAATGGTGTAAAAATAGTGCAATAATGTCCTACACCCCCTATAGGTGTGAGGTTGGTATAATACCAGTGCACATGCCACATACAATTATGTATGCCACATACAATTATTAAAATAAATCTAAGAGGGCGAGAACAGCTTGCCCACCACACAGCTACAACATTCATGCACAACTGTCACTTTTAAGCCTACCTGCAAAAGGTACATCCCCGACATACTCCTCGACAGCGTTGTTATCCGTGGACACACTCTTGTCCGACAAGGAAACGCTGCTGGACAAGCTGCCGCTGGAATGGTCAGCCGGCGGGAACACCAATAGCAGCAGCTCTTCGTCCGTCTCCGTCTCCATGTCTCTGGACCGCCTCTTCATCATGTTGCAGTACTCCTGTGAACAATTAGACACAGATAGTAGTTCGTGTTCCTCACCATCGCTGGCTAACCATAGGCTGTCGTACCAGACAGCATCGTCTACCCAGGTGGCGTCGTCGTCCGTCGAATCGTCGTCGTCGAAGCTAAAACGTTCGGAACGGCGCGGACCGCTTCCGCTACTGCTCCATTTCAGGCAAGCTATGGTTTGCAATATCTCGCTACAGAGCGAAAGATTAGTCATTTTTACTAACACGAATATATTCCGGTGAATGTAAAACTATTGAAAAACGTATTTCTTACATGTTTATTTCGATATATCGTAGTGTTTGTAACATTAAGAGAACTATAAAATGTATCATTAAAACACGAGTTTATAGCTCACGAACTGATATTAAATAACGCGGGTGCTAAAAGTAAATTGGAAACCAGTTCCCACTAAGGAACTGATACACCGCGACCGTAAGGAACAGGTTACAGTTCCCAGAACAGCTGCCAAGACGCGACTGATGTTCCTGCAATGCGGCGCCTAATACGCGGATTTGATGACATTTAAAGGTCTCGGATGGCGCAGTCATAAAAAGGAAATAGGTCAAGTCTGGACTTATACCTTCTTTGCAATTATTTATTTTGTATAATTTCTTTCCATTTTTTTTTTTTTTTGATTTTTACAGATTTGTTTTTATAACTAACATTTATTATGTCTCATTGGTCGGAAATTGTAAAATTCTGTCATTTTAAAATACTGATATTCAACACACAGGCACACAAACGCGTGAGCGGGCGCACACACACAAACTATGTAAGAATAGTGTATATCAATTTATCCATTTATTAAACTACACCGGGGTTTAAGCTTTCAATTTGGTAATTTACATCCAATGCATTAGATTTTCCATTTGGTAAACTACACAAGTGAACTAAGTTTTCCATCTGTTAAACTACACCCAGTGATTTATACAACGATTCTTTGAGCTCAGCTTGTGAGGTTATGTTAAAACAAAAAAAAGACATACACAAGACTCACAAATTTATCATTTATTTACTCATGGCTGTTTCAATCATCATCAGTAAGTGTTGCTACTACAAACTCTAACTTACAACTAAGGTGGAAGTAAAGTTACAATTCCATATTTATAGAGTAGGTGTTGCCACGCCCACCTGTCAAAACAACAGTTAATAACATTACTTCAAACATAATGCATCAAATAGAAATGTTATACCTAACTCATTAAATACAATATAATTACTATCCATACACATAATTACATAGTAATTACAAGATTTCATTGTAATTAATGAGTTAGGTATAAGATTTCTATTTGATGTTTCATATTCGTAGTAATGTTAATAACTGTTGTTTTGACAGGTGGCGTGCCAACGCCCACAGTATAAATATAGAAGTGTAACCTTACTTTCACCTTAGTTGTAAGTTAGAGTTTGTAGTAGCAACATTCACTGATGATGATGACTCTGTCATTGAAACGCGTGTGAATAAATAAATAATTAATTTGTGAGTCTTGTGTATGTCTTTTATTTGTTTTTTCATCCAGTGAATTGGGTTTTCCATCTGTTAAACTATACCCAGTGAATTAGGGTTTGCATCTGGTAAACTATACCCATGAAGTAGGTTTTCCATCTGGTAAATTACACCTATTGAAGTAGTTGTCCATCTGTTAAACTAAACCCAGTGAAGGAGATTTTCCATCTATTAAACTAGAACCAGTGAATTATGTTTTCCACCTTTTTACTCTGCCCTCAGTGAAGTAAGTTTTTCATTTGTTAAAATAAACCCATTAAATTAGGTTTTCCATCTAGTAAACTACACCCAGTGAAGTAAGTTTTCCATCTCTTATACTACACCCAGTGAAGTAGGTTTTCAATCTGTTAAACTACACTTGGTGAAGTAAGTTTTCCATCTCTTATACTACACCCAGTGAAGTAGGTTTTCCATCTGTTAAACTACACTTGGTGAAGTAAGTTTTCCATCTCTTATACTACACCCA
>JBAIZL010000004.1:162342231-162507231 GCA_036971475.1 Prosapia bicincta
TAGTATTACATAAGAAGAAAGAGAGTTTTAAGCAATATATGTATAAAAGGAGAAAATATCAATGTTATACTAAGAAAACGTTATACTAAGAAAAAGAAATATAATATATTGCACTAGTAAATAGAAAAGTTCAATAATTTTGCATAATAATGACGAATGCAGAAGTGATTAATCCAAGGAACAGGAAAAGGATTCAAAAGGATATTTCAAGTTGATGACACTTTAACAGCTATTTGAATAGCAATATAAATAATGGAAATATTTTTTTAAAACTTTTACATAAACTAATAGGCTATAGGCTTAATAAGAAATGGAAAGAAAAATGAATATCTTAAGGCCTAGTAAGATATAGAAAAGAAATATCTTAAGGTTGAATAACGAAGGAAAACAAAAATAAATATCTAAAGCCATAATAAAATGTAAAAACAATAATTAATATCTTTTACAGGAAAATTTTCTAACAAATAATTAAAATATAAGTCTTAGAAAAGATATCAAAACTAAAGTTTTAAAATATTAAAAATATATTGTAAAGAGGGTGTCTTGCAAAAACACTTGAAATAGGTTACATTTTAAAAATGAACAAATAAATAAGAACAAAATAAAAAATCTTTTCAAGTAAAACCTAAATAAATAATCTAGTAAAACTATTAGTTATAAATTCATAGTGTGCTAATAAGTATGAAAAAATTTAAACTAGAAGACAATGTCAACAACTAAACTTCATAAAAATTAATTAACATCAATCTGATAGCGCTCACGGCTATAAATATTGTTTTTAATTAAAAACTCCAGAAATGGTCAAGAAAATATTTTTATTTAATAACAAGTTGGACATATGCTACGTTTCTGTATTTTCTCATTTGCCATTTTCTAAAAACAAAACGGGAAAATGGTAATGCAGAGAATAAAACAAACAATACTTTTATTAACCCTCCTAGTATCAGTCAAAATATACGTATATGGATAGTTATATTATAGGTACAATATAGGATTTACAAGTTCGTTCAACTATACTGTATTACACTTACAATGACGGTATATAGAGAATAAACGAACGCCGTTAAAACCACAGCAGACTACCCGCAATACAGAGCTGTATTGCTATAGGTATCGGAAGAGCCTGTTATTACCTGTTATTTGGTGTTCAGGCAGAGAAAATAAATATTGAGTAAAAATTTAACTACGGCAATTTTAAAAAGTTTTCATTAGAATCTCCAACGATTCAGCTTAGAAATATAAACAAAACACTAGGAAGTAGATTAGGGCTAAAACTAACCTGACTTAGTGGGCGTATCCTGTCATGAATACTCTTCTCGGCGGTCATCGCCGACGGCGGGGGGTGATCCGGTGTCGGCGGTTGCTGGTAGTGCGTCGGACTCAGCGGACAGTTCGTCATGCTCCGCTTAACGTCACCGTTCAGCAGACTCTCCTGCGACGACTTCAGCGTGATGTGCGCGCTGGACACGTACAACGTTTCACTAGCCGCCGGCGAACTCGCTTCCACTTTGCGGAAAGGCAAGTCGCCTCGCGACAATATCACAGACGGGTCACAGTTTTCGTAGTTTTTGTCGTGTAACCGGCGCAGCTTCCTTCGCGGATTCGTTGTTCTGACGGGGATGTTTTCGTAGAGCGACGTGATGGCGACCGGCTGGTACTTGTCGTACGGATCGGAGTTCTCCTCGCCCGTCACGCTGTGCCTCAGCTTCATGTCCACATACTGGTCGGCTGATTTGCCTCTCCTCAGCTGTTTAGCCGAGCACATCAGGTTGTCCAGGTCTCCGTGGCTGCGGACACCGCTTCTCGCGAGGAACAAGTACTCGTACGCCCCGCCTGCGGGTGCGCAATCAGCTGACATCGACATTAACGGCGTCAGATGTGTTGGCGATACAGAGAGGTTTCTGCGTGGCGGCTTTTTCGGTGGGGTAGGCTGTAAAATAAAATTGTCAACATGAGGTTTTGTGCGAAAATTGCTTGTTAGAGTTATAAGAGTTACACGGCAATCTGATAGTAAAAGCAAAAAACACACATGTACATGCATACTTACGTATGTACATGTGCATGCATACATACATACATACATATACATATATATATATAGGCCTACACAGACCTAAATACCTTACTTGTTTTTATTTACAACTTGTAAATGGCAAAGCTTAACTTAATAAACTTTTTAATAGGCCTGTCTTTTTATAATTTCCATACAATATTGTGATACTCATGTATTTGGATAAAGGGTCTAGTGGTACTTAATTGTTTAGATAAAGGGTCTAGTGGTACGTTGTTATTTAGATAAAGGGTCTAGTGGTACATTGTTATTTAGATAAAGGGTCTAGTTGTACATTGTTATTTAGATAAAGGGTCTAGTGGTAAGTTGTTATTTAGATAAAGGATCAGTGGTACTTAGGTATTTGGATAAAGGGTTTAGTGGTACGTCGTTATTTAGATAAAGGGTCTAGTGGTACGTCGTTATTTAGATAAAGGGTCTAGTGGTACGTTGTTATTTAGATAAAGGATCAGTGGTACTTAGGTATTTGGATAAAGGGTTTAGTGGTACGTCGTTATTTAGATAAAGGGTCTAGTGGTACGTTATTATTTAGATAAAGGATCAGTGGTACTTAGGTATTTGGATAAAGGGTTTCGTGGTACGTTGTTATTTAGATAAAGGGTCTAGTGGTACGTTGTTATTTAGATAAAGGATCACTGGTTCTTAGGTATTTGGATAAAGGGTTTAGTGGTACGTTGTTATTTAGATAAAGGGTTTAGTGGTACGTTGTTATTTAGATAAAGGGTCTAGTGGTACGTTGTTATTTAGATAAAGGGTCTAGTGGTACGTTGTTATTTAGATAAAGGATCACTGGTTCTTAGGTATTTGGATAAAGGGTTTAGTGGTACGTTGTTATTTAGATAAAGGGTCTAGTGGTACGTTGTTATTTAGATAAAGGACCACTGGTTCTTAGGTATTTGGATAAAGGGTTTAGTGGTACGTTGTTATTTAGATAAAGGGTTTAGTGGTACGTTGTTATTTAGATAAAGGGTTTAGTGGTACGTTGTTATTTAGATAAAGGATCACTGGTTCTTAGGTGTTTGGATAAAGGGTTTAGTGGTACGTTGTTATTTAGATAAAGCGTTTAGTGGTACGTTGTTATTTAGATAAAGGGTCTAGTGGTACGTTGTTATTTAGATAAAGGATCACTGGTTCTTAGGTATTTGGATAAAGGGTTTAGTGGTACGTTGTTATTTAGATAAAGGGTTTAGTGGTACGTTGTTATTTAGATAAAGGATCAGTGGTTCTTCGGCATTTGGATCGCAATTGAAAGTGGTTGTCCAGCTTAAATTTACAAGATGTTGCATTAGAAAAGATTTAAATATAACGTTCAAATAACTATCAACTGAAGTCGGAACAGATATCGGCGTACACCTAATGCCTTGATTTTGGCCTATAGAAAGGGTCGGGACTAGCTGGTAGAAATACGGAGAGATGGACTAAAGGTATAGACAGAGAAATTAATACGCATTATCGTTAAAACTAAGCGAATACGTCCCTTCCTGCCCATTCACTGTCCTGTAGTTTCCTTTATGCGCCGTGTCATTAGAGGATATTGTCCTACTTAAACATACATTTCCTTGTCACTATGTGTATTGTAGATCGCAGTAGCGCGGGTGTGTATGTTACAAGCACGTATACAACATAAAACTAAGCGAATACGTCCCTTCCTGCCGATTCACTGTCCTATAGTTTCCTTTATGCGCCGTATCATTAGAGGATATAGTCCTACTTAAACATATATTTCCTTGTCACGATGTGTATTGTAGATTGCGGCAGCGCGGGCGTGTATGTTACAGGCACGTATACAATATAAAACACTTTTATGTAACTGAGAATGTTTCCTAAAACAAACACAACTGGAACTCACCGACACTTTGTTGTTGGCCGTTGGACTTGGAGTGTGATGGCCAGCAGGGTTCATCGGGAGGTAGATATCTCTTGGAGAAGGACCGCCCGTGCTAGAGGCTGTGGAAGACACGCTCATCTGGTCTACGTCTCTCGATCTAGGGTACAAGGACATGTCGTCGGAAAGGAAGCTGGACTCCATTAAGGACTTGGAAAGACTACCTCCTCCGTGGTGGCGCAGGCTATCGGATCCTCTGAAACAAGTAATATAAACAAACATTTGTTAAAGTCAATTCCTACTTAGGTCAACCAAAAGAATTATTTTAGTTTTTTTTTATAAAATAATTACAATTATTATAAACAAAGTAACGTAACCTATCCGCTAAACCAGCTGTTCAGCCACTTAAACCTATAACAAGGTCTGCTGTTTTATGAAATTATATGTTATCACTTATTTTAAACCAAATGGGACGAAATATCTATATTGCATACCTTGCCCCTTTTGTTAAAAGTTTTACTCCAAGATAAAACTAAAATGAATTCATTAAATTTAAATATTAAATTAATATTTGAAAAACGGTATTATCATCAAGTGCCATCCATTACAAGTTTTTAAAAATGTATTTGGATTTGAGTGGATGAATGAAAAGTATTTTATCAACGACTAAAAATTTGAACTATATATATATATATATATATATATATATATATATATATATATATATATATATATATATATATATATATATAGTGTGAAGTAATAGAAAAAATTGTATGAAATATAAAATTGATTGTGGCAGGTGATGAAACGCTGAAATTAGTTTACAGAAATAAATTCTTTGTTCCTAAAAACTCCCTCAAATCAAAAAAGCTTTACGGCAAGCAATTCTTTTATACAACGTTTCTACAAGCCACAATAAGTCACTCTTTGTAACGTGTTGAAGATCTCTTCTGATGACGAATTTTGACGACAAAAGACATTTCGGGAAATTTCTAAGCCGAGCATATGCTTGAATGTTCGATACGGGAAATGCAATCTAAGTGAAAGAAATGTACACGTTACATCAATGATGTTTACGGCGGGCAAACGTCGAAGCTTTCAACAAGGAAAATATTTAGCCCACGAGTTCAACATATGTTTGTATGATACGTAGTACAGCCTTTTAGAAATTCAAATCTTGTGAGCCTAATGAAGTCAGAGTTAAAGACGGTTCTAAGATGCAAAACAGGTAAGCCATAAAGGTTAGCCTGGACATTCTGCTTCCAAAACACAAACGATATCATTACAGATTAACTGTGAGATGGAAAAGAATGATTGTAAGAGAGAAAAGAGCCTATTAAAAGCTCGGATAAAGTTTGTACAAGTTGCGAACATTTTTATATTATTTTCTACAAGGGGGTTGTCGGGGGAGGAGAGGGTCTGTGTAGAGCATTAATCAAAAGTTTAATGTTATACATTACTCTTTACATGAGAAGAGTTTTTCATGAAACAGAAACTCAATAAATGCTACTAGTGAGTAACTGCTCCACAACTAAAGTACAGGCTAGACAGTATCGGTGGTTTGTTTTAAGTAAGATGAAATTTGTTCCTGAATATTTTGATATTCTTTTGCGACGGAAGTACAAAGTACTGTATGAGGGCAAAGTTTTAGTCTCTTGAAATGATGTCATCATTTTATTAATTTAATACAATGTAAAGTAATTTACAATGAGGAAAAGTATACACACATAAGGAAGCTGAAGAATAAATCGCACAGACTGGAGTTCGACTTCAAATTTAGTCTTGAAGGCTGTTTAATTGAAGCATAATTTATTTTTAAATAGACAAAAGTGGGCCTTTACATTACATAAATATACACATCATACTTATGTGGTCATTTTGCAAAGGCATAACTTCAGGTAATAACGTCGGGTGAATTTAGTTGATACACATTAATTCTGTCAAGTTGCATTCATGCACTTTGAAGGCTTTGTTTGAATAGGATTTTACGAAGTACTTAGAGTTTGTAGAGATGCTCGGCAGAGTGCACAGCGCTAATGGAAATGGCGAGCATAAACTTAACTGTTACAATAGTTCCAAAATTAGGATTAACTTCCAAGAAATTCTAAATCTACTATAAATGTAGGTAGAATATATTAACATGCTTTAAAATAAATATACACACTGTTATATACTGGTTCTTATTTTGACTGCTCATTGTTGATACTTATAATTTGTGTTTTTATGATGTATGCCCGAATTGTTGACAAACGTTTATGTAATTTTCGTCAACTTTATCTATATCCATTTTCACCAAATTAATTGATGTTTTTTTGAAGATTCCTCTTGTTATATGCAGCTTATGGCATTCATGCTGTTCGTTTCGATACCAGTGTTTGTAAAGCAAAATAATTTATGAAGTTATAAGCTGTGCAGCTCTCTGCAGCGTCCATTCATGTCGCAAGGTCAAATATTCAGTAACAGACACAAATTATCTTAAGTCATTCATAAGAATTTGAATCATTCACCTTCGTCACTTATAAATTCCTCCAGTCTCTATACATGACCTTTTTAATAGAAACTCGGACTGGTGATAGCATATTCTTTAACGTCTAACAAGCGCTAAACTTTGGTAGTTTAAAGTCAAGAAATTATTATTTTTTGCATATATTATTAAATTAGACTAGATATCGAAGATTTAAGAAACTTAACTATACTGGCGGTGCCTAAAATCTTATAACTTAACCGATCTGCAACGATTGTTTGAAATTAGCGTTTCATATATGGAAAATGTTGTAGCATTTAAACTCCGTATTGAAATTTATAAAAACAGAAAAAGTGTTGAATATAACACAGAACACCCTGCAACACTGGGATTTGTTTATTAACCTCTAGGCAACCCTATTATCGTGGATGGGGGGAGGGGTTTGTGTGTCTATTTTAATTCAACACAGTTTGTTTTAGGATAGTAAACAAATGTCTAGTTTTGAGTTTCAAAAGATAATCTCAAAATAGCTGAGGATAATGTTCTATGTTCTTTCTAAACAGGTCACAAACTCTTCTTCCCTAAATAGTTGGTGTTCGTTACATCTTTAAAGAGCTAAAAAATATAATTCCAAATTCTAATAAATTACTTTTATTTAATATTAGATAATTCTGAAGATAATACTTTTCTTCTAGTTTTGGATAGAATAAAGACATTAAAATATCTTGTTCGTAGTAGCAATCATAGTGGCACTGTGGTGAGTAATCGTCGTGCGACGGAATCAGCGACACTGATCCATTAGGCAGCGGTTCTTAACTGTTGACAGTGGTACCAAGCAAATATATTATGTTAATGAAAAGTTCAAGCATATTGTTTTATAAACACTGTATTCTTGTTAATGAAATATATACACACGCAAACACACATACACACTTACGGACACACTCACTCACGCCCACGAGCGAGCGCGCGCGCGCGGTGACACACACACACACACACACACAATCTATATTACTTACATTGATATGGCAGACGAAGCCGAAACCCGTCGATCCCATTGCGTGGGCGAATGACTTGAAGGCACCCGTACGTTTTCATAGGGACTGCCAAGGGACGGCACTGGTATAGGCGGTAACGTCTGCTCTCCACTTAGCGAGCCTTCGTCCCCGTTTAGTGCTCGATGTCCTGTAGAAAGGAACTATATATTAGTGTCTTAACGAAAGAAACAATTAACCCTATAACTAACCACTATAATGGCGAGGAGTTTTGGGTTCTTATAGTAGTTACATAAAATGCTTAAAAATTGATTTGTAATTACCTAAATTAAGCATATGTATACATTTTAAACAACTCTTTTATAAAGCTCGCAAAATGTGGGTTTTTCCTGATAAATAGAAAAACAAGAACATTTTTAGTTTCTTCTTAACTATTTAAAAACTGATTTTAGTTTTAAAGAGTGTAAAAAAATATAATTTCAACGTATTTTTTTAAAAACATCCACAATTGCCAACTAGTCTGAAGAGATAACATCTACTTACTGGCAATAAGAGCAACAACTTACTGTGAATAAGAGCAATAACTTACTGGCAATAATAACGGTGATATCATGAACAACGTGAGGGGGGAACTGCTTTAGAAGGTCGTTGACGGTGTTGCGGTGCTCGTCCCTAATACCAAGGTCAACCCCGTGGTCCAACAGCGTCCTCACTACTTCTAGTTTTCCGCAGAGAGCGGCTTCGTGCAGTGCCGTGCCGCCTGCGGTCCTCACGTTTACATCCAATCCTGCATTCAGGAGGACCTCTACTACAGACCTGTAACAATGAAAGTTCCCAGTACAAATTAACGTATCGAATGTAGCATATGGTACCCTATTGTAAAATTAAAATTAAAAAGGTATTTGGAAGTCGAATGAGTGGTAGGACATACATAGGTGTAGAGATAATACCAAAATAAACTGCAGACTGTACAAAATTGAAATAATATCGGCTGCAGCCGTGTAATAAATCATTGAATTGTACTAGGTCAGAATTTTTTAGTTGTGAACCATTGCTTCTGTTGCTGAGGATAGGTTGTTTTCATGGTGTCACCAACATAGTAATGATGTGGACTTGAAATATGTTTTAAACTCTGCTGGAATTTGTAGTCCAATTTACAGGGCTTTTTAAACATTATAAATTAAAAGCACGTGTGTTTTAGTGCGATTTGTTATAAGGAAATACATTTTGTATTTAATTATAAATTCTAACCCTCATCATTATCGTCAAATATAATATATCTTTTCAATCATAGAAACAAGGTTTTTTATCAAACAAAAATCGTACATCAAAGCGGCGGTATTCAGCCATTCCACAGTACAAAAATATGTTCACAGCTAAAAACGCGGTCTGTCTCGCTAATTGCTGGAGGTAAAATTGACTGTTCTTTATCCAAGTGTAGTGTTACGCGGCGGTGTATCGGTATTGGATTTCCGGCCGAATGCGTTACGATTGCACAGATGCCGCTTCGCCACACATACTCCGCCGACAGTGTAACTGCAGGCACTAATCAGTATACAATATGGAAATCCCCCTCCCGTACCTAACTTGCAGACATTCAGTCCCAACAGGATCGCGCTTAGATTTATTCAACAAAGCTTAATGAAGTGTCACTTCCTAGTAGCCGGTGGATTTCTTCCTTTTCACAAGCGTGAGCATAAAGGCAAAGCAAACTTGAGTAAGTATGTCCTAAATACGATTTATTTCAATGTTTTAATATGACTGAGGGTTATGTTAGCATCAACAACAAATTTCATATACTAGTGCTATTTTAACATTTTGTGTAATATCGTCATATCCTTTTCTTTGATAGTGCTTCAATATTTATAAACAATAAGTGTATTAAATTTTAAATTTGGAAACTATAAAAGCGTCCTGAAGATGCGTGTAGTGGAAGCAGTAGAAACGAAAAGCCAACCAAAACCGAAATCAAAACTTACCAGACACAAAAAAATACTAAAACTATGATTTCCCCGTTTAGAAATATTACTCAAAAGTTACATTAAAACAAGTGTTAAGTACAGAGCCTAACTTATCCCAGGTATTGCCTATGACGTCATTATGTGGTCTGCACAAGCCCACTTTCGCAATCAGCTGACTACAACTCACAGTACGTTCGCCAAGACCTGCGTAAACCGTCCGATAGACTGCGTCTACTACACCAAACTTGAAGCATCCATCTATATTCTCCTCACGTAACTGTGGCACTCTTGACCTCTGTGCTTACCCTTGATCTCATGGAACCGTTCGTCCAGTACAGTCGAGCCTTCGCTCATAAACGCAGTTCTTGTCAACACCAATGGGGGATCTTATCCGACACGATCCATCTACGTATTAATTTCGATTTCAAACACATTTCTTAAGGAAATTTAACCCCTTCCATCTGTGTTGTATTAATTCAAGTTTATTTGAGCACTTGAAATAAGTATTGAATAAATAACAAACCGGTTGAATATCGAGTCAAAGAAGTTTATTGTATCGATTAGGTAACCGGTTTGTTGTCCTTATCAAGCCTCTGCTATGAAAAACCAACTCCTTGTGTGTAAATGTGCAAAACAAAATGCAGAACGGAAAGTCAGTAGAGCTATAGCACAAAGAAAGTTCTTAGGGAAGTGTAGGGGTTTTTATGCTTTACCTCCTGACATTACACATTTGTACGTTAAATGTAAGGACTTTGTTCTTTATAGCACAACAGGCTTGATAAGGGCAACAAACTGGTTGCTAAAACATTGCACTAATTAAATAAACCTCTTTAACTCTATATTCAACCTTTTTATAATTTATTCAATTTTTATTAAGTTTATTTACATGAGAATGAAGTCCATTAAAAAATCGCAAATCATAAATAGTGTTTAAATCTTATATGAATTATCACCATAAACACAATAACATCTTAGAAACATTCCCTTATTAAGCAAACAATTAGCCTTTACCATTTAGGTGTATTGTACTAAAATAGTGAGTGTCCGGTGACGAACATTAACAAATCAAAATTAAACTAAACGATTGCTGAAGTGAATCAGTTGGAACCTTTCTGGTCTTTAGTGGGAACTTACAGGCCATGGCGAAACTGGCTATGCATATTTCGTGTCTTCTGCGTTTTTTACTGAATTTATTTTTTACATAATTTTATTGCAAGTTAGGAATTGTTTGTTCGGGGCAAGTTAGGCAGCGCTATCTGGCCTCTAAGCTATCCTAATGGTATAAAAGTCATTATTACAAACAAAACTTATGGTCAAAATCAGAAATCGCAACAACACATTGATAGTCTGCCCTTAAGGAAGTGTTCGTTGATTCTATACACAAAGGCAAGCTCTCGCCGTGTATCTAACTTGCCGTTTTCACTCTCTTTCCCCATTTAAAAAATCTGTTTAAAAAAAATCTAAAAATATATTTAAAGGGAAATAAAAGTAACGAAATATATACATTTTCTCTTCCCCCTTTGCGGCTTTATTCCACCAATCCCACAGCGAGGAAATGAATCAATTTCGGCCAAACCTTCGCAAATTTGTTCAACATTTGCGATCAAAAGTACAAAACTCCATTCGGTCACATTTGTACTTAATTTCCTGTCCGGCCACACTAAATGTTGCGCGTTTTATACGCTTAGGAAATCGGTGCTGTCAATAGAAGCGATTGCATTTTGTTGTTTCTGATGGATACGTGATCTAATTTTTAGACGATCTCGCGCGGTTGGATATTTACAAACGCTTGTCAGACTTCTGATGGAGGTTTTTATTTATGACATTTGTGGATTTCAATCAGGTTTCGGTGAAATGTTTTGTTCTTCAGAGGGCGCTGACAAAGTTCGAATCCTGCGTCAACCAAAACACACATCCCACGAAGCACCCTGCGTCAACCAAAACACACATCCCACGAAGCACCCTGCGTCAACCAAAACACACCCCACACGAAGCACCCTGTGTCAACCAAAACACACATCCCACGGAGCACCCTGCGTCAACCAAAACACACATCCCACGAAGCACCCTGCGTCAACCAAAACAAACATCCTACGAAGCACCCTGCGTCAACCAAAACACACCCCCACGAAGCACCCTACGTCAACCAAAACACACATCCCACGAAGCACCCTGCGTCAACCAAAACACACCCCCACGAAGCACCCTGCGTCAACCAAAACACACATCCCACGAAGCACAATGCGTCAACCAAAACACACATCCCACGAAGCACCCTGCGTCAACCAAAACATACATCCCACGAAGCACCCTGCGTCAACCAAAACACACATCCCACGAAGCACCCTGCGTCAACCAAAACACACATCCCACGAAGCACCCTGCGTCATCCAAAGCACACATCCCACGAAGCACCTTGCGTCAACCAAAACACACATCCCACGAAGCACCCTGCGTCAACCAAAACACAGATCCCACGAAGCACCCTGCGTCAACCAAAACACACATCCCACGAAGCACAACTACCAGACCAAACTATCATCACAATGAAATCCGAAAACATACGTCACTCAAACATGTATCAAACATTTTTGATTGAGAAGAAGCAAAACCTCACGGTAAACCGGAATAATGTTGCTCTTAGGTGTGCACATATCTTTAGGTATGTGATTTTGCACATAAAATTTGTTATGTGTTATAAGTAAAATTTTCTTTGAAAATATTATGTAACTTTTAACAAAATTTCTTAATAAGTTATGTTAGGCAAGGTTAAGTAAGGTTAGTTTAGATTAAGTTAATTTTTAGGTTATTTTAGGTTAGGTGAGGTAAAGACAGAAACGCTCCGAAGAGGATATGTTAGGTAAGGTTAAGTAAGATTAGTTTAGGCCAAGTTAGTTACGTTAAAATCTGTTCATTTCGAAAATTTGATTAAAAATTCATAGCCTATTATTATCGTTGTATTGAATTATTTGTATTGAGACTTAAATATATTTGTATCAAAATATAAATAAATTAATATATTTATTAGCTGATCAAAACTATTTAATAATAACCTTTACCTTAACATTGTTCAATAAATAATGTAACATAATCTACGTGTAAAATAGCTGATCTACAACATAACCTATAACACAAAATCAACTGTTGCATGAAATCATACGTTACCATTTAATTCACTTTAACTTGATGGAAATTATACTGCCGCGAAATTGTGTGTTATCTATATCCCTACATTACGTTTTATGTGGACATCACTATAAAAGTTTTCATTTAAAAAACGGCAATTAATCTGCAATTGTATAAAAGTGTTGATACTTGTGGTGCGAAAATCTATCTGTTCAATGCGCAGTTTAAAAGCGTATGATTTTGTCGGGCATGGCTGTCAGAAGATATTTTCCGCGCTGTACATCTCCAATCAGCTGACAGATTTCCCCTTCGCAACAGCAATGTACTTTCAACCCCTTTCCAAGTAAGCCTATATGCTTACAACGTAAAAACGGATCCAGTTTATAAAAATGTTTTACATCGAATTAGGTTCATAATATGCTGTAACAGGTAGGCCTACGATAATTTACAAAAATACCACAAATGTCCTTTTTTTGTAAGTTTCAAGTAATGTTTTATATCTGTGTGCTGGTTGACTTGTATTAAAACAATCAGTCTGCATATGATTCTTACACTTTCAAGTCTACATAATAGATAATTCTAATAAAAATAGTCTTAAAGTGTAATAAGTAACAATTACAAATAAGTTTTTTTTAAAATACAAATTACGGAAAATGATTACATAGTCACATATATTAACGATAAAAATCTTAGATTCAAACGTTCTTTTCAATCCCTGCATAACGCTTTTGGCCCCGTCACACACAACGCAATCTCACCGCGCGTTCTAATTTCGCTGGTCGTTGCAATGTAATACACAGGAAGGAATCGTTAAAATCAAACTGAAGGCGGGAAGACAAAGCGATCTTTCAAATTGGCGACGGGCAGGAAAGCAGTTGACTAATTTACACAAAACGCCTGATTGAAAAATTAATTGAAGCAGCGAGACCATTTGTTTTTTTATCTCCTTCAAATACAAGGTCTTTAAGTAAATTTAGTTGGCTCAATTATTTGTGAAATTAAATTGTAATGCTTGCAACCAACCTATCCACTTACCAATTATATTGGTTTTCGTAAGAAGTTATACTATCCTCTCAAACCTCCCAACCAAGAACTGTCAGTCCAATTCCATTTGAAGAATTTGCTATACCTTCCGTAAGAAATAACTCTTTTACGGAAAAATCCACAAAATGGAAACAAAACACGATTTGGGCAAAATTTAGGCCACGGAATAAATTATGTTTTTATATTATGATAGATATGTAATTATTATTTAATTTTTGTTTATTTATAATTTAATTAGTATATAAATTATGTAATACTGTTTATAATTTATAAGATAATATTCGAATTTTTTAATATTTTTCAGTTCCTACAACTAATTTACCAACTATCTGTGTATTTATTTATGTATCTTATTCAAGTTTTCAATCGTTAGTAAAATACTTATTTATCAATTCAAGTTTTGTAATTATCAAATCTTACAACCACGTTTTGTAAACTTTTAGTGGTTGACGCCTGATCTCAATTCCGTTTTTTTCAAATATTAATTCACTAATTAAATTTAATTATAACAATTTAATTAATTAATTTCGCTTTCTATTTTGCCACTTAATATTGTGATTCTGTCATATGCATACACATATTTTTATAAATTGTAATTATTTCATAAAAAGTAACTAAAATAAAATTTTCTTTGTTGACCTAAGTACGAATTATTTTAAACCTTTTTATATTAAATGTTATAATAATAAAACTTCCAAATTATCTTATCCTACCGGAAGCGATAATAGGATTTTAGAAGGAAAAAATAACAAGCCATGAAACCGATTATATTTATACTATTATATTTATTAAAACAGGTTATATCTATGTTTTATGAAAGAGAATACTTCTCTAAGTAAAATTAAGCAAAGATATTTTTTTAGGAAGGGTTAAACAAAAATCTACTAAACGAGTTGAAATGTGTATCTCAAGTAGGACCGCATGCTGGAAAAAGTTATAAATTAAAAATACTGGAACCTTTCAAAAAAAAAAAAAAAAGAACTGATGATGACAAGGGCAATGAAAAAAAACCTTACAATGGAATGGAGTATAAGCAAGGTAAAAACATTATACCATATTATACATACCATTGCAAAAATAAACCTTAAGTAAAAAGTAAAAGGTTTGTTTTTATAATCCAGTTCTTCTAAGACCAAAATATTATTTTATTTTGCTAGCATTTCTAGATACAATATTTAATATTTTGAGAGAAATATGTTTCAACATTACAAATTTCCGTTTGTAGATACCAGGGAAACCTGTACACACTGATGTAGCGTGTAGTAATATGTGTTTAAATGTCCAATAAAGTGATATCGATAGCGGAATTACGGCCAATCAGAGAGCAAGTATTCAGTAAACTGTCATTGTTCTAAAATCTACATTTAATTTTAATTCAATGCCTTCTCATTTGCTGATTTCATTTGGCCAATTGGCGTGATTGGGCAACATCTAACAGCTGATTCGTCCCCGGTGTTTGTGCTGAAATTATTCATGCAACAAATGGAACTATATAAAATAATTGCCACGTAATACCCTGCTTTCTAGCGACGGTATAGTAACGAAATGGTGCATGTTTTAGTGTTTAATTGTTGCAATGGTATTCTAACTTTTGCTAGATTTTTAGGTTTTTAATTAAATTTTCGAATATAAAAACATGATTGTAAAATATTTTGCTTGAAGTAATAACTTTCTACATTACTTAAAATAAATGTAACAAGGATTTATTGATTTTGTTCAAAATTGATATTAAAGCCTATAAATATAGACCGTAGTATATATATATATATATATATATATATATATATATATATATATATATATATATATATATATATTTTAAAACAACATTGGTTATTCAAATACAAGAATATTTATTAATTTATATCCAAAGCTTTTCGTTGGTAAACAGTACCAACATCATCAGGAATGAAAATTACAATAATGTAAGCTATATGCCTCTTAGTTGTAATAATTATAATGTATTAGTAATGTATTACAATAATACATTATTGTAATTTTCATTCCTGATGATGTTGGTACTGTTTACCAACGAAAAGCTTTGGATATAAATTAATAAATATTCTTGTATTTGAATATCCTATGTTGTTTTAAATTATTAAACAAGAAAACGTATTTTATATTTATATATATATATATATATATATATATATATATATATATATATATATATATATATATATATAGGCCTATTACAATAAAAATATTAACAAAATCTCCAATACCACAAAAATAATTCAAAATAATTCAAAATAACTAATATTACAAGCTTGTTAAGGTTAAACCCTTTATGTACATTTCGATGACCATGTCATTAACATCAGAGGACCGTACTACGAAATTACAATCTAGAACACAATACACAAAAGTAAAAATGAAAACAGTTTATGCTGAATATCTCTACACAGTAGTTTAATAAATCAAACAGACGAGTTTCAACGACAATGTCTACTTCATCAGTGTTTGGCATGAGTACCCAGGTACTGATGAAGGCGGCATCGTCGTCAAAACTAGTCTGTTTGTTTTAATAAACTGTTGTGTTTGTTTTAATAAACTAGTTTGTAGTGAGATTTAGAGTAAACTGTTTTATATATTATTGTTGTGAATTGTTCTCACTACCTAAGCTCTAATTAACTTAATTAGAATACAATAATTTACAAGGTCAGTATAGTTTGTAAACTATATTGTGTTCTAGATTGTAATTTTGTAATATGACCCTCTGATGATGACATTTTCATCGAAATGTACATAAAAGTTTAATCTTAGGCAACTTAGTTATGTTTTATTCTTTTTGTGGTATTGGGGTTTTTGGCAATTACAGTATTTTATCGTAAAGTATGTGTTTCAAATAGCTTTTTTTAATCGTAAAAATTGATTAAAATATAATGTACAAGTCACAGGAAATAGCAACTTATGGAATATCTAAATGTTTTTCTGATGATGGCATGAAAACTTTTTTATTCTTTATAATACCCTACTCATTGAATACACTTTGAGAAATAAATTAAAGGTTACAATACAGATTTGATGATACTTGTCAGGTTACTGAAACCAGCTATTCTACAATAAGTATCTTACGTAGAAACAGTATTAATAAATGAAAGCATATTTGGGACAAGGGAATAGCTCAAGGACTTCAACTGAGCGTGTGACTTAGTTTCGAACTTAGTTAGGGGGGGGGGTGGAGTTATACAACATTTTGTAGAAGAAAATTTGTTAATTTTTTACTGACGTGAAAACATTTTTGTACTTTTATAAAACATTCACTGTAAGAGACAATTGGAAAATCACAATACAGATCTGATGATAGTTGTCAGGTTACTGAAACCAGTTATTGTATTAGACAGAACAGGTTTTCGTCTTGGAAAGGAAGAAAAGTAAAATCTGATCTTACTTTAATTATATAACTTTAGTCATTGAATCTTTGGAACTAGCTTTATGCTAAAATATATTGATAGTGTAATGTTTACAATGTGTGAACACTTACTTATGACCGTTTCTACTGGCTAAGTGGAGGGGTGTATGGGGTAGGTTGCAGCCGCTGGCCCCGTGCGGCATGTAGGCTTGCAGCAACTCTGGGTGCGTCCTGACTAGCATCTCCACTGTTTCTAACCTGAAAGTAAAATAAACGAACATTCAGTGACTACAACGAGAACACAACAGCATCCCTAATAAACACATCTAGAAACGTTTATATCCGGTGAATGTTGCGAGAAAAAGTCTTACTCCGTTGATTTTTAAAGAAAACTCTTAGTGATTCAAACAAACGTTAAAGCGAGCAGACGGTATCTGTGATTCACTACCAGTGACCTGGAGCTCTTGTCCCCATTTCATAATCCCTACTAATGTCTGTGATAGTACATATAATGCCTTATTCTTTTAGAAAGTACTCAATAGTATTTAGGTATTTGTACTAAACCGCAACTTCCCTCCAGTTATCTACTACTGATGATCTATTAAAAACCGAAACCAACCAGTGTGTTTACAAAGACAGGCAAGTCAGAAAGAAGGTTTGATTTATATGAATCTTAATGGGAAAATATAATACTAAAGAACCTTATCTATATGCCATAGTAGAACCTCAGGTAACTGAGGCAATGTGGACCTACGGTAAGCTGGATAATAAAAAACACGGATAACACGAATTCTGTTTAAAAAAAAAAGGGAAACCTATGTTAAATAGATGAAATGGATAAAAATATAGCCAAAGATGTGAAAAAAGACATCAACAGTATTATTAAATGTAAAAATAAAATTAAACTGAGAATAGTAAATGAAAAAAGACATACATAAGTTGAAAACTTATTTTTAGGCCTTTACTTTAAAAGCATGCTGAGATCCAAATAGTACTGTATATTCCTTTTACTAGCTCTGTTAATCAGGAACTCGGATCATCATGGTTCGGATAATAGAGGTTCTAATGTAATTTGTATAGACGTCTTACAAAGACACTCACCTTCCGTACTGTGCAGCTAAATCTAATGCAGTCTCTTGTCTACTATTTCTTATGGAAGGATCACAGGAATGCTCCAACAGCTGGCTAACCACTGCCGTGTGACCGTACTGGGCAGCACAGTGTAGTGCCGACTCTCTGTCCTTAGTCTGCAACCAAGAAAGACGAGTTAGTACGCTGAAATAAGCAGTTGCCTAGTGCACACTAAAGAGCGTAGGAGATAGATACGGTAGCACATAAAGAAAGAATAATACTTACAACAAAGATAAAAATAAAGGGCATACAAAAATAGAGAACGAGAGTTAACAGCTATTTTAAGCAGATTACAGCGCTCCACTGAATGTAATATATTTAATAACTGCTGGAAAATAAACAATCTGCAAGAAGTACACTAGTATACCCCTCCATGTTAGGTTACTCAGTTACAATTAAGTATTGAAATATCTCAATAGCACAGTGTTATGTAGAATTCCTAAAAGATTGTCAGATTAATTTGAGGAAAATTAGACACTTGTGGGGACAGACAGGTATATGCTAGGGTAGAAACGACTACTTAGGTGTGCTGGAGAAAACTGTCTTTTCTATGTAACCGTTGGATGATACGATAAAAACTTGAAAAACAATACATGATTTCCAAATGTTTTTATGCCGCAAACTAGTCTAAAGTGGATGATAACGCCTTAGTGTTTCTTCATTTCTTTAAAATCCCACTGTTTAATATCTACACCAGTGGTTCCCAACCGGTGGGCCGGGGCCCACTTGTGGGCCGCGGGCCGCTTGCTACTGGGCCGTGGTGAAACTTAAAATTATATTAAATTCGTGGAAATTAAGTACGGTATTGGCAAATAGGTCGCCGCGGATAAAATATTAGTTTAGGAATTGTCTCCGATCGTGTGTTGTTGTAAAACACTATCGGCAAGGTCATCGCTCTCTCCTCCCTCCTACCCCATCCCCCGCCCAACCCTTACTACGGTCAAAACATCAAAACCGGTTCTCTGCAGTCTGCACTCAGTGCAGTGGTTGTCACCTTGTCACGTTCAGTTCAGTTGTGGTAGTAGTGTTGTGTTGGCATTTGGATTAATAATTATGCGGAAGTAACATTTTTAGTGGCAGTGGTTGTATTTACGTGTCGAATTTTACTGTGTCTGCTGTAAGATACGTGCATCTTACAAGTTAATATGGATGCTTGGTTTCGGACGGGATCTTGCCGTAAGAGAAATGTGTCAAATGGTGAACCTTCTTCATCCACTTCTACAACTAGTGAGGCAGTAATTAAGCCAAGTTCGAGTAGTACCCCAATGGCCAAGAAAGGTAAAACTTATAGTCGAAAATATAATCCTGATTTTTTGAAATTCGGATTTGTGTGTTCTGGTAATGAAGAAGAGCCTTTGCCTCAGTGTGTAATTTGTTTTGAAATGCTATCCAACGAATGTATGAAAGTCTCAATACTTGAAGGCAACTATCAACTAAACATCCAGAATGTGTAGGAAAGTCTCTCCAATATTTTCAAATAAAGAAAAGAAATTTATCGACGACTAAATCTACCACGGAAAAATCTTCCAAACAAAACAAAATAACTACCAGAGTTTCATATGAACTATCTTTGTTAATTGCAAAGAAGGGATCAGCTCACACAGTGGGGGAACACCTAATTATACCTGCAGCAAAAATAATAAGTAATGCTTTGTTTAGTGAGAAAAGTACCAAAAAAATCAATGAAATTCCATTATCCAATACTACTGTCAAAAGACGAATTGATGAAATGTCACAGAGTGTAAAGGAATCTGTCATTAACGTTTTGAAACAAAGTGAATATTTTTCTGGTCAGGCAAGAAAATTTACGCAGCTATTTACGTAGCTGGTCAGGCAAATTTATTAGCTTTTGTTCGTTTTGAACTCAATGGAAATATTGAAGAAGAAATAACTCTTCTTTAACTCTTCAGGGCAAGGATACTCATATGTTTCTTGTACAAGACAAGATAGAAGCTATGATAGTAAAACTTCGACGATGGGATCAAAAAGTGGAAAACAATGCTTTCGATGCATTTCCTGTACTACACGATTTCCTAGAAACAAACGAAGTCAAAATTGATGAACCAACAGCAGCAACCATAAAAGATCACCTCTCATCTCTGGTATCTAATCTCAGGTAATTTGAAGTTTAATTTCACACTATAAATGTATCAACATTTTTATTTCAAATTCGTATATTATGCTTTGTGTCTCTGTACTTTTTATTTTGATCTGAGAAACTATAATTAAGAAACTATAACTAAGAAACTAAGTCTTTTCATATTTTTTGTAGGCGCTACTTCCCTAAAATCGATGATGAAGTTCAATGGATCAGAAACCCTTTTGATGAAGATAACTTAAAAAAGGCTAACATGCCTTCAAGTGAAGAGGACTCTTTGATTGAGCTGTCTTGTGATCAGGTTCTGAAATCAAGTTTCAAAACAACCCCATTGATTCTTTTTTGGATGAATGTGCGAAAAGACTATCCCGCAATCAGCAAAATAGCACTAAGACAACTGATGGGATTTTCAACAACTTATCTATGTGAGAGAGCTTATCTATACTCAAAAATAAGTATAGGAATAAGTTAAATGTGGAGAGTGACTTAAGGTTGAAATTGTCAAGTTTCGTTCCCGATATTGATACATTAGTACAGGATAAAAAATGTCAAAAATCCCATTAAGTTCGGCCAGCCTTGATAATGTACTTGTAAATAAGGTTTCTTCAGTAAAAAGTGTTTTTTTCTTTTTTACCCAATATGTTTTAATTTAATGACCTATCTAAAACAATTTAAATTTATATTTAGAAGAATATATATATATATATATATATATATATATATATATATATATATATATATATATTCTAGGTGGGTCTCGAAATTTTTAAACAATATATAACTGGGCCCCCAAGCTTGAAAGGTTGGGAACCACTGATCTACACTATTTACATGCACTTCTTCGAAATTTACAGTTCTATTATGGGAATAAATTCTTCCCACGCAAATATACTAATTTAGACCAAAATCTGTTTAACAATTACTAGTAATTAAGTTAATTAGAGCTTAGCTAGTGAGAACATTTCACAACGGTGAATATTGAAAGAGTTCACTCAAAATCTCATCACACACTAGTTTAATAATACATACAGTCTAGTTTCGACGACGATATTGCCTTCATTACTGATTGGTTACTACTAACAGTTAATAGCATCCAATAACTGATGAAGGCGACATCGTCGCCGAAATTATTATATATGTATTGATAAACTAGTGTGTAATGAAATTTTTGAGTAAACTCTTTCAATATTTATCTTTGTGAATGAATAGTTAATTTTTATTTTGAGTTGTGTTTATTAAAGATTCACGGTTTTTCGAAAAGTTTTGCGAAAATATGTTCATGAGTCTTCTTTAAATATTTTCTCGTTGGTCCAAAAAATAAAAAGAACTTAGCTCTTGCAGAAACGTTTAAAACGGTTTTCGTTAAGTGTGGGTTACAAATCACTGCTTCTGCCATTCTTTAACATACGGCAGTGTGTTATGCGGAGACGTGTAGAAGAAAGAAACGTGGTGGGAAATATGTTGATAAGGCCTTCTTAAAGGACCCGCCCCCTGGGACGATACGAACTCCAAACAGACACTACGTTATTGACCGACTTTCCAGAACTACTATAGTTTGATTTAAAACGGAATAGGATTCTGCGTGGCTGCACTCGACCAGAGGGAGTGGGGATTACAGTCGTCTGAGCTAACAGGAAATTCACATCTTGCTGTGTGGATGAGCCTTGTTGCCAATTCGACGTTAAACTTCCGTTCGTCACTCAGTGAAATCGTAACTGTGGTGGAGTGATTTATTAGTGGTGTAGCTTGCTTCGTTCTGCAATTTCAGTCGCTGGCAGCGGCGGGTTGACTGTCAATGCATTCGAACTGACAACATCCCATCCCTACCCTGTCACAGACCTATTCCTATACCTACCTTAAATCAAAGTATAGAAGTAGAACCTTCCGAACGGAGTTCGGTTCAGGTAGTGCAATCGGACCTTTATCCACTCTCGGTTGGTACTACCTAAGGACCACAGCTTCGGACTCGGGACTTGGTCCTAGGTGGGCATAAATCCATCTCCAAAGACCACGAGAGCGTAATGCTTTAGCAGTACCAATTTTCCATATTGTGTATTAAAAAATTATAAAGAGAAAATATAAATTACTTGATTATTTCGTAAGTTATTAACACACGAGGGATATTATTTTACAATAATACTGACTCTTGACAGTCGTATGTCTCAAGATTACACAGTCAACGATATACAACTTTAAAACCTAAATGGCCTTCAGTAAATGCAATCTAATCGCGGACCTATAATAGAGCGAATAGCCAATTAGGAAAGTAATTGGGAACAACCAGCGTGAGACAACAGCCTATCACACTATTTGGTGCAATTAACAGGCCGAGAGACACTTAACCTGAGGGTGAGGCATTGATTGGACTTCCACCGCACATCGATTGCTCTGTCAATATTGTCCTTCCGACGATAATCTTTGCTGGGTGAGATTATTTTTCTCGGGAATTATTGCACTCGAAGAGCCAATATGAACAAACAATAAACCGGTCAGAGGGAAAATCGGGAATCAATACGGGAACAATGCACAAACATCGGCTATCGCCGGCTTGTGCAGTAGCTCTAGCATAGAGTGGTAAATCAGAAAAAGGTTTTATATAAAGGAAATATTGATGTTAGGAAAAACAGAAGAAATGGGATAAACTGATTTTATAATTTTTAAGTATATTAGCGGCCAGCAAAATTATACCTTGTGATGTACCAAGTCCTCAAGAAAAACGCCCCAAAAATTAAAACGTTCGCAAAAAATACACATTTAACTTTAATTCTATAATAATTGATATTTTATAAAATCAATTGAGAAAATAACCTTAGATATATGAATCAATTAATATTTATTTCAATTAAAAAGAGACATTTCGACCGCTGATTGGCTACCTTCTTCAGGTTTAGAATAGACTACATTATAAAAATAAAATGGAGATGAATTTTTTTAACTCACAAAAACTATAGTCAATATGCTATAATATAAATAACATTACATAAATTACAACATACATTCGAAAAAATGACAGTACCCTATTACAAAAACGTTAGAAGGTTTTAATCAATTACTTAAAGTGGTTGCAATATTTAAGTGGTTGTAATACTTGAGTGACTGTAACATTAAAGTAGCTGTAATATTAAAATGGCTGTAATATTTGAGTAGTTCAATTATTTAAGTGGCTGTAATATTAGATTCACTGTAATATTGAAGCGGTTGTTAAGTGGTTATAGCATTTAAGTGACATCAGTGTTTGGATCGCCGTAGTATTCAAATTGGCTTTAATATTTAAGTGGTTGTAGTATTCAAGTGGTTGTAATATGCAAGAGGTTGTAGTATTCAAGTGGCTGTACCATTTAAATAACTGTAATACAGTATTGTATTTATGTGGTCGTAATATTTAAGTAACTGTAATATTTAAGTGGTTGTATTATTCAAGTGGTTGTAGTATTTAAGTGGCTGTAATATTTAAGTGGCTATAATATTCAGGTGGTTGTAGTATTTGAGTGGTTGTAGTATTCAAGTGACTGTAATATTTAAATACCTGTAATACAGTATTGTATTTTTGTGGTCGTAATAATAATGTGGCTGTAATATTTAAGTGGCTGTAATATTCAAGTGGCTGTAATATTTAAGTGGTTGTAGTATTTAAGCGGTTGTAATATTTAAGTGGCTGAAATATTCAAGTGGCTGTAATATTTAGGTGGCTGTAGTATTTAAGCGGTAGTAATATTCAAGTGGTTATAGTATTACAGTGGTTTTAGTATTCAAGTGGCTGTACCATTTAAGTAACTGTAATACAGTATTGTATTTATGTGGTCGTAACATTTAAGTGGTTGTAATATCTAACTGTAATCATTTTTAATTTTTCAATATAGAGTAATATATCTATCGTCTTTATTCCTAATAGAACACTTGTCAGTGTATACACAAACATAAATAAAATCAAGTTTTTGTATAAAACAAAGAGCAATACACTACAATGTAGGTACAGAGCTATAATAGGCCTACTCTTTACTAAAATAAAGGCACGAAAACACCTTAAATAATAAGAAACACCCATTCACAATCAAGAATTTGCTCAAGCTCGTTTTAATAAAAACGGCATCATTACCACTGAGATTAGCTAGTATACGATAGGAAAATATAACATATATGTAGGCCACGTTAGCTACGCCACTGTTTGTAGCTATATTTTAGTGTAGGATTTTTAATTATATATGTAGCTTA
This sequence comes from Prosapia bicincta, assembly GCA_036971475.1. NCBI lineage: Eukaryota > Metazoa > Arthropoda > Insecta > Hemiptera > Cercopidae > Prosapia > Prosapia bicincta. Next base: position 162,366,517 of record JBAIZL010000004.1, read on the forward strand.
CTATCTGTTTACAGTACATTATAAAATCAATAAATGAAGTATTATTTAAAAAAACTTTGATTATATAGTTTTGTGTATTGCCAAATGAGGGTTTTGTATTTAAAAAATATTTAACTTTTGGGGCGTAATTTATTCAAGGTTTACTATTTTTTTTTCACTAAGGATCTTCTACATCACCACGTAGCCTATTTTTTTACAAAACCGAAGACGCCTGTTTATCCTGAATTTCTACAGAGCAGTTTGCAATTATATTGCATTTACCTATTTAATTACACTTTAGTGTCAGAGTCACTGACTTTGCCATTTACATTTCTCGACAACTAGTTTTTCGATAATACATTTTCTGTTTACAAGCACACAAAAGTACGTATTTAAAAACATTGGTAACACATGTGAAAACTAACACTACCCGTGTGGCTAGCAATCATACACAAACAATAATCTAGTAAGCGTATGTTTTACCCATTTTCATATTATTATAGTGATATATTTACTATCAACGTATTTATCACTTCATGCACTTCAAAACTCCCAAACCATCTTTGCAAAAATATTTAAACTAAATCACTACTTTGTGGAAAAATTATTTATTAAAAAATAGCTTTTTTGCCATTACGTAAACCGATATCCTCAAAATATTTGACTCTTAGTTCCATCGTTTCTAACGAAATCCAGATAGTTTCTCATTTTGCTTGCCATTTAAATAAGTACCAATCATTTCTGAACCGCTGAAGTTCACTTCTTTCTTCAACACAATAACAAATTTTTAAAACGTTTGAGGTGCTTTTCCTTCAAGACCTGATACTATTCCACCTTTTCTCTAACTTTGTTTTCAGTGCTTGTTTACAACTTGGTTTTACAAATCATTAAGACGCTATTTAAGTAATTGAATTTGAAGGCTATGCTACTGCATCACTAAATTTCAGTCTAATTAAAATGCTAGTTCATCACAAAGATGTATAAAGAATATAAATTTAAATTCTATTCTGATTTATATAAACATTAGAGACCGAGTAATTAACAAGTTCACTTCTTTCATTAAACATAAACATTAGACTACAGACCGAGTATTTAACAGGTTCACTTCTTTCATTAAACATAAACATTACAGACCGAGTATTTAACAAGTTCACTCCTTTCATTAAACATAAACATTACAGACCGAATATTTAACAAGTTCAATTCTTTCATTAAACATAAACATTACAGACCGAGTATTTAACAAGTTCACTCCTTTCATTAAACATAAACATTAGACTACAGACCGAGTATTTAACAGGTTCACTTCTTTCATTAAACATAAACATTACAGACCGAGTATTTAACAAGTTCACTCCTTTCATTAAACATAAACATTACAGACCAAGTTCACTTCTTTCATTAAACATAAACATTACAGACCGAGTATTTAACAAGTTCACTCCTTTCATTAAACATAAACATTACAGACCGAGTATTTAACAAGTTCACTTCTTTCATTAAACATAAACATTACAGACCGAGTATTTAACAAGTTCACTTCTTTCATTAAACATAAACAATACAGACCGAATATTTAACAAGTTCACTTCTTTCATTAAACATAAACATTACAGACCGAGTATTTAACAAGTTCACTTCTTTCATTAAACATAAATATTACAGACCGAGTATTTAACAAGTTCACTTCTTTCATTAAACATAAACATTACAGACCGAGTATTTAACAAGTTCACTTCTGTCATTAAACATAAACATTACAGACCGAATATTTAACAAGTTCACTTCTTTCATTAAACATAGACATTACAAACCGAGTATTTAACAACTTCACTTCTTTCATTAAACATAAACATTACAAACCGAGTATTTAACAACTTCACTTCTTTCATTAAACATAAACAATTCGGATCGAGTATTTAACAAGTTCACTTCTTTCATTAAACATAAACAATTCGGACCGAGTATTTAACAAGTTCACTTCTTTCATTAAACATAAACATTACAGACCGAGTATTTAACAAGTTCACTTCTTTCATTAAACATAAACATTACAGACAAAATATTTAACAAGTTCACTTCTTTCATTAAACATAAACATTACAGACAAAATATTTAACAAGTTCGCTTCTTTCATTAAACATAAACATTACAAACCGAGTATTTAACGACTTCACTTCTTTCATTAAACATAAAGATTACAGACCGAGTATTTAACAAGTTCACTTCTTTCATTAAACATAAACATTACAGACCGAGTATTTAACAAGTTCACTTCTTTCATTAAACATAAACATTACAGACCGAGTATTTAACAAGTTCACTTCTTTCATTAAACATAAACATTACAGACCGATTATTTAACAAGTTCACTTCTTTCATTAAACATAAACATTACAAACCGAGTATTTAACAACTTCACTTCTTTCATTAAACATAAACATTACAGACCGAGTATTTAACAAGTTCACTTCTTTCATTAAACATAAACATTACAGACCGAGTATTTAACAACTTCACTTCTTTCATTAAACATAAACACTACAGACCGAGTATTTAACAAGTTCACTTCTTTCATTAAACATAAACATTACAGACCGAGTATTTAACAACTTCACTTCTTTCATTAAACATAAACATTACAGACCTAATATTTAACTAGTTCACTTCTTTCATTAAACATAAACATTACAGAGCGAGTATTTAACAACTTCACTTCTTTCATAAACATTACTGACCGAGTATTTAACAACTTCACTTCTTTCATTAAACATAAACATTACAGACCGAGTATTTAACAAGTTCACTTCTTTCATTAAACATAAACATTACAGACCGAGTATTTAACAAGTTCACTTCTTTCATTAAACATAAACATTACAGACCGAATATTTAACAAGTTCACTTCTTTCATTAAACATAAACATTACAGACCGAGTATTTAACAACTTCACTTCTTTCATTAAACATAAACATTACAGACCGAGTATTTAACAAGTTCACTTCTTTCATTAAACATAAACATTACAGACCGAGTATTTAACAAGTTCACTTCTTTCATTAAACATAAACATTATAGACCGAGTATTTAACAACTTCACTTCTTTCATTAAACATAAACATTACAGACCGAGGATTTAACAACTTCACTTCTTTCATTAAACATAAACATTACAGACCGAGTATTTAACAAGTTCACTTCTTTCATTAAACATAAACATTACAGACCGAATATTTAACAAGTTCACTTCTTTCATTAAACATAAACATTACAAACCGAGTATTTAACAAGTTCACTTCTTTCATTAAACATAAACACTACAGACCGAGTATTTAACAAGTTCACTTCTTTCATTAAATATAAACATTACAGACCGAATATTTAACAAGTTCACTTCTTTCATTAAACATAAACATTACAAACCGAGTATTTAACAACTTCACTTCTGTCATTAAACATAAACATTACAGACCGAGTATTTAACAAGTTCACTTCTTTCATTAAACATAAACATTACAAACCGAATATTTAACAAGTTCACTTGTTTCATTAAACATAAACATTACAGACCGAATATTTAACAAGTTCACTTCTTTCATTAAACATAAACATTACAGACCGAATATTTAACAACTTCACTTCTTCCATTAAACATAAACATTAGACTACAGACCGAGTATTTAAAAAGTTCACTTCTTTCATTAAACATAAACATTAAAAACTGAGTATTTAACAAGTTCACTTCTTTCATTAAACATAAACATTACAGACCGAGTATTTAACAAGTTCACTTCTTTCATTAAACATAAACATAAAGACCGAGTATTTAACAAGTTCACTTCTTTCATTAAACATAAACATTACAGACCGAATATTTAACAACTTCACTTCTTTCATTAAACATAAACATTAAAGACCGAGTATTTAACATGTTCACTTCTTTCATTAAACATACACATTACAGACCGAATATTTAACAAGTTCACTTCTTTCATTAAACATAAACATTACAAACCGAGTATTTAACAAGTTCACTTCTTTCATTAAACATAAACATTACAGACCGAGTATTTAACAAGTTCACTTCTTTCATTAAACATAAACATTAGACTACAGACCGAGTATTTAAAAAGTTCACTTCTTTCATTAAACATAAACATTAAAAACTGAGTATTTAACAAGTTCACTTCTTTCATTAAACATAAACATTACAGACCGAATATTTAACAACTTCACTTCTTTCATTAAACATAAACATTAAAGACCGAGTATTTAACATGTTCACTTCTTTCATTAAACATAAACATTACAGACCGAATATTTAACAAGTTCACTTCTTTCATTAAACATAAACATTACAAACCGAGTATTTAACAAGTTCACTTCTTTCATTAAACATAAACATTACAGACCGAGTATTTAACAAGTTCACTTCTTTCATTAAACATAAACATTACAGACCGAGTATTTAACAAGTTCACTTCTTTCATTAAACATAAACATTACAGACCGAGTATTTAACAAGTTCACTCCTTTCATTAAACATAAACATTACAGACCGAGTATTTAAGAAGTTCACTTCTTTCATTAAACATAAACATTAGACTACAGACCGAGTATTTAACAAGTTCACTTCTTTCATTAAACATAAACATTACAGACCGAATATTTAACAACTTCACTTCTTTCATTAAACATAAACATTAAAGACCGAGTATTTAACAAGTTCACTTCTTTCATTAAACATAAACATTACAGACCGAATATTTAACAAGTTCACTTCTTTCATTAAACATAAACATTACAAACCGAGTATTTAACAAGTTCACTTCTTTCATTAAACATAAACATTACAGACCGAGTATTTAACAAGTTCACTTCTTTCAATAAACATAAACATTACAGACCGAGTATTTAACAAGTTCATTTCTTTCATTAAACATAAACATTACAGACCGAGTGTTTAACAAGTTCACTTCTTTCATTAAACATAAACATTACAAACCGAGTATTTAACTACTTCACTTCTTTCATTAAACATAAACATTACGGACCGAGTATTTAACAAGTTCACTTCTTTCATTAAACATAAACATTACAGACCGAATATTTAACAAGTTCACTTCTTTCATTAAACATAAACATTACAGACCGAGTATTTAACAAGTTCACTTCTTTCATTAAACATAAACATTACAGACCGAGTATTTAACAAGTTCACTTCTTTCATTAAACATAAACATTACAGACCGAGTATTTAACAAGTTCACTTCTTTCATTAAACATAAACATTATAGACCGAGTATTTAACAACTTCACTTCTTTCATTAAACATAAACATTACAGACCGAGTATTTAACAACTTCACTTCTTTCATTAAACATAAACATTACAGACCGAGTATTTAACAAGTTCACTTCTTTCATTAAACATAAACATTACAGACCGAATATTTAACAAGTTCACTTCTTTCATTAAACATAAACATTACAAACCGAGTATTTAACAAGTTCACTTCTTTCATTAAACATAAACACTACAGACCGAGTATTTAACAAGTTCACTTCTTTCATTAAATATAAACATTACAGACCGAATATTTAACAAGTTCACTTCTTTCATTAAACATAAACATTACAAACCGAGTATTTAACAACTTCACTTCTGTCATTAAACATAAACATTACAGACCGAGTATTTAACAAGTTCACTTCTTTCATTAAACATAAACATTACAAACCGAATATTTAACAAGTTCACTTGTTTCATTAAACATAAACATTACAGACCGAATATTTAACAAGTTCACTTCTTTCATTAAACATAAACATTACAGACCGAGTATTTAACAACTTCACTTCTTCCATTAAACATAAACATTAGACTACAGACCGAGTATTTAAAAAGTTCACTTCTTTCATTAAACATAAACATTAAAAACTGAGTATTTAACAAGTTCACTTCTTTCATTAAACATAAACATTACAGACCGAGTATTTAACAAGTTCACTTCTTTCATTAAACATAAACATAAAGACCGAGTATTTAACAAGTTCACTTCTTTCATTAAACATAAACATTACAGACCGAATATTTAACAACTTCACTTCTTTCATTAAACATAAACATTAAAGACCGAGTATTTAACATGTTCACTTCTTTCATTAAACATACACATTACAGACCGAATATTTAACAAGTTCACTTCTTTCATTAAACATAAACATTACAAACCGAGTATTTAACAAGTTCACTTCTTTCATTAAACATAAACATTACAGAACGAGTATTTAACAAGTTCACTTCTTTCATTAAACATAAACATTAGACTACAGACCGAGTATTTAAAAAGTTCACTTCTTTCATTAAACATAAACATTAAAAACTGAGTATTTAACAAGTTCACTTCTTTCATTAAACATAAACATTACAGACCGAATATTTAACAACTTCACTTCTTTCATTAAACATAAACATTACAGACCGAATATTTAACAAGTTCACTTCTTTCATTAAACATAAACATTACAAACCGAGTATTTAACAAGTTCACTTCTTTCATTAAACATAAACATTACAGACCGAGTATTTAACAAGTTCACTTCTTTCATTAAACATAAACATTACAGACCGAGTATTTAACAAGTTCACTTCTTTCATTAAACATAAACATTACAGACCGAGTATTTAACAAGTTCACTCCTTTCATTAAACATAAACATTACAGACCGAGTATTTAAGAAGTTCACTTCTTTCATTAAACATAAACATTAGACTACAGACCGAGTATTTAACAAGTTCACTTCTTTCATTAAACATAAACATTACAGACCGAATATTTAACAACTTCACTTCTTTCATTAAACATAAACATTAAAGACCGAGTATTTAACAAGTTCACTTCTTTCATTAAACATAAACATTACAGACCGAATATTTAACAAGTTCACTTCTTTCATTAAACATAAACATTACAAACCGAGTATTTAACAAGTTCACTTCTTTCATTAAACATAAACATTACAGACCGAGTATTTAACAAGTTCACTTCTTTCAATAAACATAAACATTACAGACCGAGTATTTAACAAGTTCATTTCTTTCATTAAACATAAACATTACAGACCGAGTGTTTAACAAGTTCACTTCTTTCATTAAACATAAACATTACAAAACGAGTATTTAACTACTTCACTTCTTTCATTAAACATAAACATTACGGACCGAGTATTTAACAAGTTCACTTCTTTCATTAAACATAAACATTACAGACCGAATATTTAACAAGTTCACTTCTTTCATTAAACATAAACATTACAGACCGAGTATTTAACAAGTTCACTTCTTTCATTAAACATAAACATTACAGACCGAGTATTTAACAAGTTCACTTCTTTCATTAAACATAAACATTACAGATCGAGTATTTAACAAGTTCACTTCTTTCATTAAACATAAACTTTAAAGACCGAGTATTTAACAAGTTCACTTCTTTCATTAAACATAAACATTAGACTACAGACCGAGTATTTAACAAGTTCACTTCTTTCATTAAACATAAACATTACAAACCGAGTATTTAACAAGTTCACTTCTTTCATTAAACATAAACATTACAGACCGAATATTTAACAAGTTCACTTCTTTCATTAAACATAAACATTACAGACCGAGTATTTAACAAGTTCACTTCTTTCATTAAACATTAACATTACACACCGAGTATTTAACAAGTTCACTTCTTTCATTAAACATAAACATTACAGACCGAGTATTTAACAAGTTCACTTCTTTCATTAAACATAAACATTACAGACCGAATATTTAACAAGTTAACTTCTTTCATTAAACATAAACATTACAGACCGAATATTTAACAACTTCACTTCTTTCATTAAACATAAACATTATAGACCGAGTATTTAACAAGTTCACTTTTTTCATTAAACATAAACATTACACACCGAGTATTTAACAAGTTCACTTCTTTCATCAAACTGATCATAACTGTTAATCCATTTTACAACAAAAACGTTTCAGTACGCTTCTCGCATATTCTTGAATTTAGCACCGGATTTAAGCAAAATAAATTAACCTACTTGATACTGTGTCATTAATTAATTTATTAATTTCATCTAACTGGTACGTCCCTCGAGTGTAAAATATTTAATTTTGTATTTTCCCATAACTCCATTTGAATTAATCGGAAATTTGTCTTCTTGCCTCAGTTTGTTGAAAACAAAATGAACGAATCCAGTTTTCGACTTCGCTGAAGCGTTAAATTCTCCAGACGTTAGCAGAATATGTTTCATGTAGCTTCAGGTCGTTGCTTATTGACACATCCTCTTCACAGAGTCTTACTCGGGTATTTTCCCATTCAGTGATTACATAATGCCGTTAGTAAACTTGCGTTTGCAGATCTATTTAAATCGCCTTTATTATTAGCATTACAGTCGGAAGGTTTAATCTTTATTTTCTTGACTTTTATCATTTTAGGAGTTTTTCAGGTGAATAACAACTTTAGCAAACTCCAAGTTTGTGATGATTTGAGATAACAGCTAAGTTTGTTACAAGATAATACATTCACAACAATTAATCCGACTGCCATGCACTTAACACACACAACAATTAATCCGACTGTCATGCACTTAACACACACAACAATTAATCCGACTGTCATGCACTTAACACACAGAACAATTAATCCGACTGGCATGCACTTAACACACACAACAATTAATCCGACTGGCATGCACTTAACACACACAACAATTAATCCGACTGGCATGCACTTAACACACACAACAATTAATCCGACTGGCATGCACTTAACACACACAACAATTAATCCGACTGGCATGCACTTAACACACACAACAATTAATCCGACTGCCATGCACTTAACGCACAGAACAATTAATCCGACAGTCATGCACTTAACACAAAACAATTAATCCCACTGCCATGCACTTAAGACACACAACAATTATTCCGACTGTCATGCACTTAACACACACAACAATTAATCCGACTGTCATGCACTTAACGCACACAACAATAATCCGACTGTCATGCACTTTAACACAAACAACAATTAAGACCATTTGTGAACCCTTTTTACAAAATTCAATAAATAGCATTTACCACCTTTCAAGTATTTAAAAACTACAAAATAAAAAATATTAAACTCTTGAGTTTTGTTCTCTTAAAAAATATTAGAACGGAAAAGAATTAATACTTAAATAAGTGAATAATTATTGTCTTTTACCCAACACGAACAGTATAATTCCAAAGGGAAAAACAAATATAAATTTAATAATCCCTTAACAAATTATACTAAATTGTCATTCAAGTAGCAAAGAATCATCAATATACATACATAGTAATTTAAAACGTAAAAAAATTTCAAAAAATTAATATTATAAGAAAAAGAAATAAAAATATAGATATTAAAAAAACCTCAGCCCAAGAAGACTCAATCAATATTAAAGTAAGTTATTCTATATTAATTCATAGGCTTTTTTATTTTTTATTTAAATTGTTTTCCTTTTAGTAAGATTGCTAAACAGTCTTTCCATAATCGTGTATTTTCCTTACCTTTTAATACATCTTCCTATTATTATGAATTATTACAGATTGCCTTGCTGCATTATTATCGGGATTTTATTGTCCAACAAGCTCGACGAAATGTAGACGTTTGGACTTGACAAATTCCCAACTTGCCTAACGCACGAGTATATGTTAGATAAGTTGTTAATTTGTAACCTAAAAATGTCACCAATTCTCAATTGACAATAAAATCTATGAGTGCTAGGTGGCAAGTGTGCCATATGGTTAATATATTATTTTTGTTTACGAAAATATAAACATTATTAAATTACTATTTATATATATTTAACCATTTAGATAAGTAGGATTCAATTTAAAGTGACAAAAATTAAAGTAAGAACAACATAAGAGACTTTACGGATGGCATAAACAGTTGTTAATATCTTCCTAATCATCTCTGTCGAGTATTTCAGTCATTAAAATCACTGGACACTTCAAGACCAGATAAAACTGCCCGATTTTCGCACCTAAAACAGTTTATAACGTCGAGATAGTTTTACTAATCTGTAAGATGAAGTTTCCGCTAGCATGAGCACATTTAGCAAGGAACCCCGTGTGTTTTAATACTATTGGTCATGACATTACTGCAAGGTAATTGGATAAATAGCCTGTCCACCCTCAACCCCTGAACGGACGTTAAAGCCAGGCAATGTTAAAAGTGATTAATTTCCTACCCCCGGACCCGATCTGGTAATGACAATATTGCATCGTCCGACCAAACTGTTGTACAAAGTGGAACAGCTATAATTTCTTGTGAGACAATTCAGTGAAAGTGTGAGGTTTTCCTTCCTTTGACAATATATTTATTAGTTTTTTATTTGTGTTATCATCCAACACTTTGTAATTTAGTATAACTTAATCTCTATAAAAGTGCTACAATACATACTTAAAAATGTTGCACACGGTATTTCGTAAGCTAACACAGTAGTTTCGTAATCAATTTCCAAGGAAATATTAAACAAAATGAGAGTTTACGAACTCCTCGGGCTTGGTGTGTTTTTATTATTATCAATTTTTTAAATTTGCTGACCTTTTTCCAAATTTGCAGCAAAAGGCAGTCATTATGCAAAACATCTACCAAGAGTTCAAAAGTCAAGCACAAATAAAGGGGTTTTCAATGGATTTTGTTCTGCATTGAATATTATATTCTGTTATTGGCAGTTTATACAATAGACATTCTTATCTGGCATCCTTATCTTCCCCTAATCGTTAATTCTAAGAGCTCATCAATTGCAGGTAACAATTTTGGCTAAAACGCAAAATAATAAAAACAAACTTTGACATAAGCATATGATGGCAGTTAACATAAAAGTTTGTTTGATTCAATCTAACATTTCCTATTTCACTTGAAATATTTTATACTATAGTTAAAAATGCACGAAATAAGTTTATAGAACATTTCTTTTGACTCATTTCCTTTGCACACAGTATTAATATAAACATTTTTCGGTAGCCGACTCATTTCCTTTGCATACCGTATTCATATAAACATTTTCCATTAGCCCGACTCATTTCCTTTTCATACCGTATTGAAATAAACATTTCTTGGAAGCCCGACTTATTTCCTTTGCATATTGTATTGATATAAATATTTCTTGGAAGCCGGACTCACTATTTTCATTCAAATAGGTAAAATAAACTCGAATTTAACAGAAGTTCGAAATAACAGGTTTCCCATATAGTGATTACATATTTCCTAACACCAAGATAATTTTACCTCGCACCCCGATTACATAATTTAATGTGCAATTATTGGAAGCCTTTTTACTTTATAGGAAGCCTAAATTTGCAGCTTTTAAAATCTTAAGTTACTACTGCCTTGTTTTCTTTATCAAATATTTCATTTATCTAATTTTTTTCAAAAAAGATATATGTGTGTGTGTATAAATAATATATAAATTTATAAAAATAAATATATATTTGTTCTTCATTATAAAACTTTGTTACTCTCAATAACACGTTATAATTACCTTCAAAAACTTGAAATAAACACCGTAATAATAGAATATAGACTAATAACAGAGATCATTTTTGAAAAAAATAGTTAAACTTAATATTTGATAGTGAATACAAATCAGTAGTAACATAAGATGGTATTTAAAAGCTGTACCTGTAAATATGATATATATTACAGCTTATAAGATAAATTGCCTATTGTTTTATTTAGGCCCCCTGTAAAGTAAGAGGGCTTCCAAAAATTGCACCACCGATTATATAATCGGGGCGCGAGGTAAAATTATCTTGGTGTTAGCAGCAATGTCCTCACAATACGATCCTCGAACATTCTGCTCCCCGAGACAAGGATTGTGTTTCGTCGGAAATTCATGGCCTTTAATTATAAGTTAGTTCCAACGTGTGGTTGAGAAGTTAGAAAAAGAGATCATTTTTCCACTGATTTTTCTATGTTTTTTTACAATTTTCTTACGCCAGTGTAAAAATGAAACACTAATAATTAAATATTTTCATAAAAGAAAAACATTTTTAATTTAGGTTTGGGTAAAATAACAAATTTATTGGTGCTGCATGAGTACAGCGGCATCTTACAGCAGAAAGAGCAACTACGTTACCAAGGGAGTTAAAAGCAGTAACGTTGTATTGAATTAAAACTGTAAATCTCAATAAAAATAGTTTATTTTTTTCCCGCACTGAATCTAAGTGAAAAGTCATATAACTTGTACATGTACTACGTTGTCTATATATATGTTTTGAAAAGAGTCTAAAGCAGTTAGCTTTTTCATACTTTTCAAATATATTTGCTCAAAATGAGCATACCTTCCATGTATAGATATAATAAATCTGTGCCATATGTTACCATTGTGTGTATATGTACATACAAATGTAAACATTCATATATAAATATAAAAATGTTTTCTTGTATAATAATAAAAAAAATAACTAAGGTTTATTTAAATATAAAAATTATGTATTAATTTTTATTCTAACAAATATAAATTGATAAAATTCTTGTATTCGAATGAATAACCCTAGTTGTTTTGATATTCATATATATATATATATATATATATATATATATATATATATATATATATATATATACACACACATTTATATGATTATGTACAATTACATATAGTTGTATAGGTATATAATATAGGTAACATATACATGCCTGCATACATATAAAAGTATAAATAAATATAAATGTATAGATATATATAAACATAGCCTATAAGTACGTATAGATGATATAAGTATATAGAGATGTAAAAATATATATTAATGTATAGGTAGGGTCTACACATAGATGCATAAGTATACATAAATGCATGTATGCATAAGCGTGCAGGTGTGATGGATATTATAGAGTTAATATTTTTTCATTTCAAGAAATTACTATTAGTTAAGCAAGAGGTGTTCTAATATGATGTAGGCCTAAACGTGGGAAACGGTTTATGCAAAACGATCATTTAGATTTCTTATATGTTCGTCAAGATTTACACTTCATAATATTTTTGTATACATATATATTTTTCTATAAATGAAATAGCCACAATTTATGTTTAAAAAATGTGTTTAGAAAATTTTTTTAATTTTTTTGCTTCGGAGTTGCTTTTTAGAAGTTACATTTCCATCTTATCATTGATGCCCCCTCACACACTAAAAAGCAATTAAAAGGTCGACAAAACTAGGTTTAACAAACCAACGATGACTCAAAACATATTCGTAGCGCTTGGCATAACATATAACTTCTGTTTCTGTTTGGTCATTAAGCATTTTAATGTCAAACCGCTCTGGAGAACTGCAGTGAGAGAGAGAAAGACAGACTGGTAAAGAAAAAAAAGAGAGCAAGGCAGGGGCAGGCCAAAAAAGATTAAGAATGGGAGAGAGTCAGACAGACCGAGAAAAGAGAAAAAGAGAGAGAGAGAGAGAGAAAGAAAGAGAGAGAGGACATTAAAGAGGCCGAGGGAGAGACAAGGAGAGAAAAAGACAGACAGTACGAGGGAGGCAGAGCAAGAGACAGACAGGCAGAGAAAGAGAAAGTCTGTATGTGTAAGAGAGAGAGGGGGAGTAGAGACCGATAGAAAGACAGAGTTAATCCATATAGTATGGGTTTCAGCTGCTATATCTATGTAGCGTTCTTGTTGTTACTAATTAATATATTAAGAGAAAAGAGGAGGCTCAATGTTTCACAAAGCTTTTGTAAAGTGACAACATTTGTAGATCAAAATTGGAACATATTGAGATATTTAATGCACTTAATAGTTTTGTATTACTTATGCATTCGTGATAGATAGGTTTGACAGGTAATCGATTGGTAGTCTAGTAAATGTTACAATAACCTGGCGAATGAAACGATAAATCAGCTTTGCTTAATAATATAAAAACAAACTTACCAACAGGTTTACGTTGGGTACGGAAGGACCATGACATAACAGAAGCCGGACTATATCCACGTTGCCCCTCCAGGCGGCCAGATGTAGAGGAGAGGAACCTTTGCCGTCCACAATGTTTGTGGAGGCCTCGTGTGACAGTAGCAACTGGACGATGTCTCTGCAACAAAACAAGCAACATCTATAACGCATACACAAAAAGGGTTTATTGAATATTTAAACCCCCATTTTAAGATATTGTACCACTACTTCTAAATATGGGTCACTGGGGAGTAGCCATACAAATGCAGAACAACACCTCCGTTCAAAGATGGTTCTAAATGAGTAGTCCATGCGGAGACAAAGGTACTATCACCTCGTCCTACATAAGGATCAATGTGGAATAGACTATAGAAAATCTAATAACAACTTTTGCGTCAAACGTGGTTAAATTATGGAGTAGTCCTTGCGAAGTCAGTATACTGCCTTCTCTTCGGTACCATAGAAAATTCCACGAGACTAACAAATTTCCTCATCTTTGTGATATTAAAATCCATAGCTTATTTTGTTAGCCTCGACTGTTTTCTAATTAATGTTCAATTTCTGAAAAATGTAGTTTTGGAAATAGCTTTTTTAAAAAAATTAATAAATCTTGATCTTTTCGAATATTTCTAAAAATTAAAAAAACCAATAAAAATTATTTAAACACGTTATTTTTATATTTGTTTGCAATTCACATTTATAATGTTACCCAATACATATAAACATACTATAATTCAGTTTAAGATTGTCTGTAACAAAGAGAAAAACCTCTTTGCAATCAAAAGCAACCGGTCATAAATTAAAAATTTAATGAAAAATCAGTGAGTTCATAAATTTTGAAAATGTATTCGCCAACCAAGTATTTTTAATCCGATTTTTCGTGCGGATTAAATTCGCCCAATTTGTTTTCGTGACATCTAGATCAAAATCAATATCGATAAACAGAAAATCGATAGAACACGCGCAACACCCTGTAAGGCGATTGGATGTTGATGGCGTCATTACGTCAGTGTTTTACCGACTGGAGTAGGTTGAAATACATGATTCGATCAAAATATAAACAGTCAATAAACAGCGACCTGGATGCACACCTTGGTAAGGTCGCCTATAAGGTATAAGGAACAGTCAGTGGATACAGACGAGGTAGATGGGGGAAATGATGCCCATCACAGTCGTGATGTAGACATGGAAGAGTCACGGCTGTAAAGGGTAGCTTCCTTAAAGCAGAGCTACTCTTTATCGTGGACATGGAAAAGTATTTACACTCTGCAGTGCCGTGTTTGAATCCAGGAAGAGGGTGTATGTTTGGAGTATGCGTAGGATTATGAAAAGGAAATTGTTGCGCTAACAGGGGACAATCACAGCTCGCATTGTCAAGACCACATCCTTAAAGCAGAGCTACTCTCAATCGGGGACATGTAAAAGTATTTACACTCTGCAGCGCCGTGTTCGTATCCAGGAAGAGGGTGTATGTTTGGAGTATGCGTAGGATTATGAAAAGGAAATTGTTGCGCTAACAGGGGACAATCACAGCTCGCATTGTCAAGACCACATCCTTAAAGCAGAGCTACTCTCAATCGGGGACATGTAAAAGTATTTACACTCTGCAGCGCCGTGTTCGTATCCAGGAAGAGGGTGTATGTTTGGAGTATGCGTAGGATTATGAAAAGGAAATTGTTGCGCTAACAGGGGACAATCACAGCTCGCATTGACAAGACCACATTCTTAAAGCAGACCAATTCACTATCGAGGACAATGGAATGACTCCTTTTTTAAATATTCTAAAAACTTTAGAAATACCGTGACCAATACTCTGTTTTAATGTGTTTCAAATCGTTTGTAACGCCAATAACGAGTCTATAAATAGCCCGCTATTTACGGAAAGATAAGGCAAACTGATAAGACTAACCAATGTTAATTGCCGCAATTAACTGAATGACTACTATTATCCTGGTTGGTTTAGCAGAACTAATGATAAAGCAAACAAACCGATACGATAACACTTCTGTTATGTTTTCATTGCTTTATTAGGCGAGATTGGAACTCGCGAAAGTTTGTACACCGCTTTGGCCACGTTACAACCTGTGAAGCCTAAACACAATTTAATGAATTAATTTTAGTTTTATATGCGAGAAATAATATTTACAAAAGGGGCAGGGTAAGCAATATAGCTATTTCGTCCTATTTTCCATAAAACAAGTAATAACATATGATTTCATAAAACAGTATGCTATAGGTTATATGGTAGAACAGCTCTGTTCCAACTCTAATTTTATTTTACTTTATTTATATTAATTGTAATTATTTAATAAAAAGTAAGTCAAATAAAATTTTTCCTTGTTGACTCAAGTAGGAATTGACTTTAAAATATTGTTCGTTTATATTAGCCTACTTGTTTTTATATGAAAAGAGATTTAGCTTTACTTACTTGTCCACTGTCTCTTTTACCACAAGTTTGCCGTCTACCACGTCTCTACATTCATTCACGTTTATGAGATTCATTTTTCAATCCCCATTTATAATTAATAGTCCCTTCCAATTCAAACCCTCATTTTTTGTTTTATTTGTTTCTATTTCCAAGATCTCAAAACTATTCGTATTTCATTCATTGTTCGTATATGTCTAAAAGTAAGTATTTTTCTGCTTTCTATTTCTTTTTTTTCTACATTAATTTGTTTCCTTCTTTTTTATACTTATGTTTTCGAACTTATTTCTCCAAAACAAATTCCACCCCATGTATTCTGTTATTTATCACCCACGTCACTAAGCCGCACAGTGAGCGACTTTCTATTTGTTTAAAGGTTTCATGTTTAATATGCTTTGTAGTGTCATCAATCCATATGGCTGGAATTGTTAGTTTTGCAGTGCTACACTGAAAGTTTTCTAGACCACCACCTGATACAAATTTCCATCCTCCCAATTCGTGAAAGACACAATAACTGAAGGGTTTGAGTCAACTACAGTTTAGGTTTATGTTTTCACCTCTTGAAGGGTTAAAAACAATAGCATAGTAGCTTGCGCTAAAATATGCGACCACGTGTTTACACAATAAGAATAAACGCATGTTGGACGCACGGCATAACAAGGCGTTAATTTTAATCAAGAACCCGTCGCGATAGAGAATTCATTCCGCATTCTGTTATGCTGGAACCAAATTAAAAGCACACAAAGCTCAAAGAGTAATCAGTAAATCTAATATGGTTTGCAGTTAGGTTAGCCTTTTAATTGGAATACGCAAAATTCAGTTGCTGCTGAATAACGCTAACAAAAACAACGCGGTTCTCTTCGGAAGAAATACATTCTTGCGGAAAATATTTCTTTTCAATTACAGGTAAAACAAAAAAACAATTAAACATTCAATTTCAAAGTCCCAAACAAAGTGTAATGTTTTATTACAAAATAGAATCTAATGTATTTCCGAATTTCGTGTATTGAGGTTTTAATTCGAAGAACTAAGAAGAACTGACGAGGTATCTGACGTTCAAGTAGGAGGGACGTGAAACACCTCTTTAAAGTTTCGGAAGAGCTCTCTAACCTCAAGCCCTCAAAATGCTGCCTGGCCGTTCCTACTAACTTTGTACCAACCGTCCTCGTACTCCTTGACCTGGCACTCACATATTTTGTGCTTCAAAATAAAAACTTTTTTTTTATTTATTCGCCAAAAATGTCAATAAAATTTGAAAGGACAAGTAATAAAAACAATATGTCAGTCAATTCCTACTTAAGTCAATATCACAAATTTAATTCAGTTTCTTTGTGTTAAATAGTTACAATCAATATAAATAAAGCAAAATAACTTAAAACTGTTCTACTACATAACCTGTAAAATAAAATCAGCTGTTTTATGAAATCATATGTTATAATAATTTTTAAACAAAATTTGACAGTTTAAATATATTGTATACCTTTCTCCTTTGAAAAGTTTTTCTCCCATATAAAACTAAAATTAATTTATTCTTAAATTTTATAATGATTTATTATTTGAAAAAAAAACTGTATCAACATCAAATGTTATCCGGTACAAATTTAAAGGAATGTATTTGAACTTGTGTGAATAAATAAAAAGTATTGTACTAACGATTGAATTTTTTTACAAGAAATATATATAGGGAAAGTGTAAACCTAGGGTTCGAAACATGAAAAAAGAATTATCATGAAATCAACAGCATGGGTTTTAATTATAATATATTAAAATTTTATTAAACCCTACTCAGACACACTTAGGCAACGTCCTTACGTGACAACTGTCATAGAACACTGTGTCATAGTAGTCCCCCCGTTCTGCAAAGAGTCATTGTTGAAGTGGTCCAGAATGCTACAGATGGCCAGAAGATCAGCCGTCATCATTTACCTTCATCTCTAAATCAGAGAGAACAGGTGGACGAGATTATATTAAAGTGTTTGGCATCGTTTGTATTTATTTTTCCATTCTTACTATTAGCTCACACTCTCCTTATATATATATATATATATATATATATATATATATATATATATATATATATATATATATATTCAACCTGTATTAGATGACAATTAATTGGTGTTAATACAATTGTTTCAAATATTTATTCATTAATTAAATTTTAAAAAGTTGATATCTCGGTCGAATTCGAACTGAATGACTAAATGCATAACTGAGCTAACTTCCCAATAGCTAGAAATTCTTTAAGTTGTGTATGAAATTGCCGTGTTATGTCTTGCAGTAATGAAGCATTGCAAAAGGTGGATGAATGAGAAATTATAGATCACCATCGGCTTTATAAATTAGAAACGGAAAAAACAAATAAGTAATAAAAAAAAAAAAAAAAATCATAAACCAATTTTTTCGCAAAAAGCAAGACAACCATTTTGTTTTTGATTTTAACTCCGTTAATTATTAACCTAATGACTTTTGTAAGCGCTGAAATTAAAGATCAGCTCAAGCAGGCCTACTTTTAGTTTTTTACAAAAAACCTTTCATTTTCCGCTAAATGACATTGACAGTTTCGATCTCAGCTACTTTCAAATCCGACTTCAACTTACGGCCAATTTTAAACGCCCATATCGTAAAAAGTATTGGTTGTACAACAAATGCATATTGAACATTTTTTGCTTCAAATTTGTCCCTCTGTCGGATGGTGACGTTATTTTTCATAAATAATTCTCTAACCTCTAGAAGGGGTGAATTCCTTTCCGTAGGGTAAAAGAACACATTGGTACTATGTAACTTTTATTTCTTGGGCAACTCCTTAGCTACTGTTCAAATTTCAAGCCGAAAAAGTTGGTATAGCCAATGCTTCAGTTACTGTACTAAAACAAAATATTGTAGCTGAGTACGACCATTGCGATGGAAATGCTGTCGAGACTTGCTACAGCTGTTGTTATAGCGGGACGCAATTGTGGAGACCGGAATCGTGATGGACATGTCTGTCATTCACGTGCGTTGCGATCTGAAAGTGAATGAGATGACATAAATGATCGATTTGGAAAACCAAAAGTAAGACAAATAGCGCTCGTTTTGTTCAGTATTTTGGATTGAAATCATTTTTAGGTTGTATTTGTTTAAAATCTATTTTAAAGGCTATAAATAATTACTGATGTATAAAGATTTGTTGAATAATGAAAATATGCTTAAATTTTATTCTTCGATTTTTTTAAAGTACCGTAAAAGCTCTAATATCCGGAACCCTCGGGATCGGCATGTTGCCGGTTATTGAAAATTTCCGGATAATAGAACCTAACCTATGTACCCTATATACAGTACGTACTGTGCATAACGTTATGCCACCTATAAAGGAATATTGAATGTACTGTTGAAATCTTTCCTTCTATATTTGTTTGCGTCCAATTATTGTATTTAGGCACGTATCATTAAAAGCACACGCTCGTGAATACAAAATGTATAAGAGAAAAATTAAACAAAGAGAATAAATTTACCATTAAAAAGTTTTCTATTTACACAACGTTAAAATAAAACATACGCTAGAACACTTAACTATACAAAAACTAATGATTTTATAATGTTTTAACGATTTTTAAATCCTCTCAAATATCTGTCTGCCTGATACACGATGGCAGTTTTGAACAAATTTTGAATGAAGCATATGCAATAGCAAAACTTCCTGAGCCGAGTAGCATTTCCCACCTTCAACAAACGTTAAGAGCGTTGTAAAAGCGGCCGCAGCATTACCCCATGACATGTTTGCGTTTTCCTGAACTATTTCTTGGTTAGGTTAGTTAACTTACCTCTGTTTTGTGCTGTATTTCCGATGAATCACATCTTGTAACAAGAAAAGATAGCAGTATACTGACTCGTTTTGTAAATGTGCCGGTTAATAGAACGTTCCCGATGATAGAATGCCGTATAAAAGAGCTTTTACAGTATAATAACAACCCTTAATTCCCTTATTAATAAACGTTTCTAGCGCCCCACTTCAAGAAAATCCCAGATCCGGCTTTTTCCTCATTACTTCCATATTACACTGAAGAGCTCCAACAAATGCTACGTTGGAAATGTTGTATTTAACATCTAACCGGAAAAACGGAATTAAAAACCTTAACACCTCTGAAGTCGAAAAAATAAAAGTCTGAAGCCTACCTCTGAAGCCTAAAATTGAAGTTGTAAAAACTCATCTTAAATAAAATTACGACTTGTTTTTAATATTGTATTGAATTGTTTACCGTGTGCGCCAAAATAAACAGTACTGAAACTGAATCAGCTGTAGTTATAATGATGTAGGAAGCTTCAAGGGCAGTATGAGTGTTACCTCAAATTGAACGGAGGTCATATAGAACATGTTTATATCCGAGTCTAACCGATTTAGCTTATTTTTACTTGTATGTGTTTGTAAAACTATATAAATAAAATAAATGAAATAAAATCTTACAACTGTTTCAGTACTGTTTATTTTGGCGCAAGCGATATTCTTGGCAGTCAAAGTCACTGACGTAGCTGTCTAAGAACCTAGTATGGCCGATGATAGTACCATTTAACTGGTCTCACTGTTAAGCCCCCCATATACGGACGAGCATGTTCGCGAGCATGTTGGCGAACCTGCCTGGCGTTGCCCACAGACGATTGAGCACGGCCGCGAACATGCTAGGCGTTGTCGACAAACGATCGAACATGCTCGCGAACTTGCTCACCACCGCCGCACAGTACTCTTGTTTTTCTTGGCGCTGTGACAGTCAAGTTTTGTCAGTGTGTCCGAAATGGATGCTAACGCTGTGGTGGCTATTTGTGGTGGTTTCGTTTGTTTGGAAGATGAGAAAAAACGCAAGCTTTATGGTGCAGGAATTCGCTTAAAAATAGGAACCGGTTCAGTCACATGTCTCTGTTCGCTGAACTAGCAGCAAACGAACCAAATTATTATAAAAATTACCTGAGGATGACTGAAGACTGTTTCGAAGAAATCCATCGACAAATTTCTCCAGAAGTTGGGAAACAGAATACTACTATGAGGGAGTCGTTCAGCTGTAAAGAGCGCCTTGCTGCGACACTTCAGTGTTTGGCTAGTGGTAGAAGCTACGAAAACCTAAAATATTCGCGAAGATGTTGGTCGTCTCCACAGACGGCCGAGCATGTCCGTGTTGGGGCTCGGGCTCGCCAGGTCCGACGAGCCGAGCGCCGAACCGAACATTTTCGCCGGATGGAATGCTCGTAGACCCCACACACGGGCGACCATTTTCGCCGCCAACACCGTCGCGAGAATGCTCGCGAACATGTATGGGGGGGAGGGGGCTTTACATATGTGCGTCAGTACTATGTGCCTATTTGATAATCCTAACAGGGTTGTGTTGAAAAGCATGTCGTTGTTTTTAGCAAAATGAAAACCGTTAATAAGCGGTAGATTTTGATTATTCAGTGCTCTTGTCGTCTCCAATCAATACACAGATCAATTTGTATAACTTGCGGTGGTTTTTTTTAAAATTAGCACTGGCTTATCTTTCCTTTTCGAACAACTCGCCTAGATATTCTGACCTAGGCAATTTCACCTTTAAGTTAATATTCAAATGTTCTATCTGTATTTAAAATGTCGGTGTAACAAATAGACTTAGAATAAAGTTACGGACTCTCGGACATAACATGACAATATAAGTATGACTTACTCATGGTTGTTAAGAGAAGCATGGTGCAAAGCCGAGTAGCCACTGTTGTCCTGGACGTTCGCTCCGGGGCCTCTTCTCAAACTGAAAACACAAGACACTTATCAATAGCTGATACATCGTCAAACAAATCGGGTTTGTGATAAAATATAGAACAGGAACGCACTCTTGAAAAGTCGCATTCATTGTAACACACACAAACAAAGGTACGCACAAAACTCTTTGAAAGCAAAATTTTTATACTTTCTATAATGGAAAATGACAAGATAAATAAATATTTGTTTTAAAATAATTAACAAATATCACTTTTTGTATGATTTTGATTGCATTAATTTCAGAGACAGGTTGCCCTCCTTAAAATATAAGTTATTTATCGGTATTTGGCTTATCGTTATTCCAGGGAGATAATGTGGCCAGTCCTCCCTGGAATATTAAGCTTCATCCTCCCATAATGATGGGAGAGATAAAACTCTGTGCATAAGAGTGGAGATAGATAATGTGGCCAGTCCTCCCTGGAATATTAAGCTTCATCCTCCCATAATGATGGGAGAGATAAAACTCTGTGCATAAGAGGGGAGATAGCAGTCTCAGAGAAAGCTTAATCAGCCTGAGTGGGTTGGCTACTGTTGTACTACCCACTCACCTAACATTAATTTATGCTATAAAGCCTAGTAATTTTCCACCTCTGCTGTGGATCACTTTTCTATAAAAGTAGTACAACGTAAGACCTTTTTGTTGACGTGTTATGTGACAATGACGGCTCATACATCCTGCAGGCAACATTGAAATGTTTTTTGAACGGCCTCAATACTAACGACAAGCACAATAAACTAAGTTTTGTTGGTCCGCGCATGCCCTAACTTTCTCTTTGCCCCTGTCGATCCTAAGAGTGTTTCACACATGCTATACTCTATATTCTTCTTTTTACTTGCTTAGTCGACCTGGGTGCTGAAAAAGCAAGCAGAAAAGTTTTCCACTACCGAGGGTGGAACCAAAAACCTCTAGTATAGTAGTCAAGCACTCAGCCCACTAAAATACCCAATATATTCCACTAAAAATTAATACTTTGTTCTCGGATATATATGATGAATAGTTATTATCACATCCGTTCATTCTGCAGTGCATAAATTCGCAGTTCCGACGTTTCGCTAGAATCTCATCTAGCATTGACAAGGTGAACCCTCGCTCTTCAACTGTTGGGTTCACCTCGTCAATACTAGATGAGATTCTAGCGAAATGTCGGAACTGCGAATTTACTGCACATCAGAATGAACGGATATACTCTAGATAATAACTATTCATCATATTTTTCCATCCGTGAAGGAATACGTATCAGCATATATATATATATATATATATATATATATATATATATATATATATATATATATATATATATATATATATCCTAACTTTCCATATGATCTAACACTACATGGTTACAGAAATTAAACAATTTAACTAGAATATATTTTAAAAAAATGCAATTCTGCCATTTTTAAAAATGTTTTCAACAAGCCGAATAATGTTATCAGGAAGGCAGTTCACAATAACAAAATCATCTAACACTTGTCAAGTCATGCTTTCCTAAGACGACACAAGCTACTCGCATAAACGTGTGAAGGCGCTGTCATCGGCACACGAGAAGAGCCCTGGCCCAAGGCAGGCCAGAACGATAAAGTCATTCCCAAAAACATTTCTAACATAAAACGTCAGATTTACAGAAAATTAGAATGTAGAAACGGGATCATAAATAATTTATTTTGTGCTCCCTTTATTATTAAAATTAGTACTTTTGCCTATATGTAATTACTCATATTACTAAAATACAACTACTAAACAACTATCGTACGTCAGGTTATGTTTGTAGGTCAGAAATACATCGACAGCGCATGCGCAGAACTATATCCGAGCGTTTTTACACCAGGGCTCTTCTAATGCGCCGTTGACAGTATTTACCTCGAGGTCGAGGGATTAGTTAAAGGGATGGTCGATCCAGAAACCTGGCACAAATCGTCCACCCTCACACGACGTAAATGAGTAGAACCAGTGACAGGGACAAATCAACCAATGACAGCCGTGGTAAAATATCAGTAACTTTTCAGTCGCCACAGCGACATTTTCCCCAATCACAACAGAGACAACCGATGCCGTGAGCTAAGCGGTGAAAGCAGAGCCAGTGACAGCTACAAATCAACCAATGACAGCCGTTTCATCTAGTAATGCTACTTTTTGCGCAATTACAACTGAGGCAACTTCCGGTCGATCCATTGTCACTCTAACTGGCATTCTCCATATTTTATCACTATTACCACCAGCGACAAACGAATATCAGTGACACGTTACCGTGACAAAAAATATTGACCATCCCTAGGTTACCATTACATAATTTTAACACACGATTAAAAATTCAACAATAATTGTTATCTTATTAAATTTTATATACTGGTAAGCAAAAATTACAAATTTTTTTAAGAAATGCTGAATCTGTTAATTTACGTTTTACGGCTTTATTTTCTTCAAGGAAAGCTGAACATGACGACTTTATATATGCGTAAGTTGGTTCCAGGTGTCAGCTTAGTCCCTACTACGGGAACAAGGTTTCCAAATGACTCCGGGAGTAATGCTTTATGAGTATTGAGTTTTTTATTACTTTCAGTGCGTCGGTGCTAAATCTGGGAATGTTGGTTTAAAGCCTCACTTTCGTCGAGTTTTTAAACGCTATTTTCATTGTAAACGAAAAGTTCTAAACTGAAGGCGTTTTCAAATTCAGAATTCAGTTTTCGAATTGAGGTTACACACTACTACACTGAGTTAATTACAGTAATGGTTAATTAAATAATGAGGAACACCAAATCACAATTAATAAGTTGATCCTATTTGACTTTACCTAATCACAGAATTTTTGCTCACAAGCGGAGACAACTTTTTTTATAATAAAAGTAATTGAGGATTTTTAAGATTAGTATTTTCTTTATATAATTTTTGTTTAACAATAAGTTGGACAAATTCTAAAAGGCAACAAGTGGAAAAAAATCAAAGAACAAGTTAAAACAACAAGAACTGTAAAAAAATACAAATACTGTATAAGTTGAACAGAATTTAAAAGACAATAATTTTGAAAATAAACTTAAAATAAGTTGAACATTAAATGAAAAAGACAGTAGGATGAAGAAAACATGAAAAACATTAAGCTGAAAAATTATAATATTTTCAGTTTCGTATAATATAATACTGAAACTATAATATTCAATATTATATTATAATAATGTAACGCACTTTAACTCATCCAAGTACTAACCACACCCAATGTTATTTGACTTCGGTGATCGGACGAGAACCGGTATATTCAACATAGTATGGCCGTTGGCACGCACTTTGAAGACTAAATCATCATCAGTTAAAATTGCTAATTAAATATTTTATACAATTATAATTTATATGTTGGCTATTAGTTATCATCATAAAGAAAATTCCTTAATCATTGAAACGTGTCTTGAAGAATAAGTACTTGATTATTAGCTGATGTTCGTTGTTATTTAATTATCACCTTCGTTTGTTCTTATTTAAAGGGAATGTTGCTTTTATTTGGTTTATTTTATTCTTGGTTTATTGTTGTTTCCCATTCGTACTTTATATTTACTTCACACTTACACTTCTAGCATTTTATTTTCTACAAATGCTCTGAAATGTCGACATCTACAGAAGCCAATTTGTATATTTCAGATCTAGCGGTGGCTTTAGATGGAATGTCACCAATTTAACTTAAAGGAAAATATCTTTGTAGTGGAATATTATTTCCGTTCCTACAGCGCTAACTGCAACGGCTCTCCCAGTCTCGCCTTTGTACGCGAACGTTCGCAAGAACCTTCACTACGCTCCCGCACAACAACTCTTATATTGTCAAGCTGGTGGACACGTTTCGACACACTGGCAGTATATCTTCGGGTAGGTTTAGTTACTTTAAGGCAGTTTGTGCGTGACTTCTGGGCTTCACAGAATATAGTAATTATTTATAGTTTAGATGTTGTGTTAGCTACTCTCCATAAAGATAATGACTGTCATTGAAACACGTTTGACTAATAAGTTATTACTTGCAGCCACAAGCGAAGCTCAAACATTTTGGTATAAGTTGCGACTTATAACATTTTGGTTAAATAATATAATAAACCATAATAATGATGTTATTGTTATAAGGGTCGGGTGTAAACTATTAGGATATTATAATTTTTCAGCTTATTCTCTTTCAATGTTTTTTCCACTTATTCTCTTTCAATGTTTTTTCAACTTATTGTCTTTTAATTTTCCAACCTTCTGCCTTTTTTTATTTATTTTTTAAACTTATTCACTCTTTATTGACAAGCCGGAATAAATGACAAGCCGGTTGAATATTGAGTTAAGAATTTATTTATTTATTGCTACGTTTCGTCAAATTTGTTGTCCTTATCGAGCCTGTAAAAAATGTTTACATTACATTATAAATAACCATAAAAATACTAGTACACGCACAACAAAATAATTTGTAAAACATTAAAAATGTTTAATGAAATTTTAGTCAAAAAACGTAATAAAACAAACACCCTCTACAGGTTGAGAGTCATAATTCATCTAAAATTTAATTAAAAACAGCAACAAAAATGAGAGAACAACAATATAAACACATAAAAAGTACCCAAACGAAATAACCATACATAAAAACATAAAACAACAAAAGAGGAGAGCATTCACTACTTCTTGGATGCTTTTAATTTACACAATGGCTTATACATACTACCTAAATTATCAAAATCATTTTAAATATTGATAACATTCTTTTGTAAGTTAAACAGACAACTTCAGAATAAGTCCGCTTCCTCCAGTAGGACTCACTATCCAATATAATATTTCCAAAATAAAATTTATACCCAAACCTTTAACTATGTTCAAAGAAAACACAATAGGTAGAGTGTGTATTCTTCTAACTATTATTCTCATGTTCACGAACGTTATTCCAGCTTTAATTCATTTTTAAAATGATTGACTTTTTAATTTTTAAACATTTTTTTAACTTATTGTTATTTTTAATTATTTTGAATTTATTGTTTTCTTATTTTCTTTTTCCAATGATTGTCTTTTTAATTTTGTTCAAATTATTGTATTTTTATTTTTTTCAAGTTTTTCTAATTTTTTTTTTTACTTACTTATTTTTAATTTATTCTTTTAAATTTGTTTACCTTATTGCCTTTCTTATATTTTGCTCAAACCTTTTGTCTTTAAACAAACTTTTAAGTAGAGAAAATAATGTTTAATACAAATCTTGAAAATCCTACAATACTTTATTATAAAAACATTTTGAGAGAAAAGCCAATATTAAACAGGGAAATGTTTGTTATTACGTAAAGTAAAATTATACTGTATTCAATGCATTGTAACTAATAACATATCATGTGAGTCTGTAAGAACTATTTCAGTTTTATCTTGGTGCTACGTAACATATCACTACTTTCTGTTCATATCATCCCAGTTCCTTTACCACTACATTGAAACAGTTCTGTATTTTATCCGGCAACAAGGCAATCTACTAATAAACACTCTCTATTAAATTTAATTTTTTATTAAGCTTATGAACATTTCAATCGTAAAGCAACCATCCTCAAAGGCAACAAATGTTGTATTAA
This sequence comes from Prosapia bicincta, assembly GCA_036971475.1. Taxonomy (NCBI): domain Eukaryota; kingdom Metazoa; phylum Arthropoda; class Insecta; order Hemiptera; family Cercopidae; genus Prosapia; species Prosapia bicincta. The sequence continues at coordinate 162,394,224 of JBAIZL010000004.1, forward strand.
TATTCTCAATATTCTTGTTCCCTGAGATTGGTTTCCAGTCAAGCGCATAGGTCTATATAAAATTATAGTGGTTAGAGTTTGTGTTGCCAAAATGCACCATATCTCCTATTCAAGGACGCCAATTTACTCATAACACTTTATCCATAACCACAAACTCTATTATCTTTCGTATAACAACCACACGTGCTATAAGCAATAACTGCACCAACGGAGTGCATGTCACACAATATAGTGTAGGAGAGGTCTGTTTGTGTCCCGCTTGATCGCACAACGGCTCTGCGTAAAAGAGATTGCACCCATAACAAGAAACACCTTTACAAACCCATACAAGCCAGTAAACAATCTAATTCAATTGTCTCGTTTTATTAAAATTTACACTACAAAATATTGTTGACTGTATTTTGAGGACCAAACAATAAAGGTAGATAAAACAAGTAAAACATTTTCCAAGATAATTCTTACTTAGGTCAACAGAGAAAAGTTTATTTTAATTTCTTTATATTAAATAATTGGAAATAATATAAATATATGTATATAGCCTACATCTGACAGAATTACAATATTAAGGGGCAAAATAGAAAATGAAATTAATTAAATTTAATTAATAAACTAATATTTGAAAAAACTGTATTAACATGAAGTGTCATCTACTACAAGTTTAAAAAGATGTATTTGAACTTGATTGGAAGAATAAAATATATTTCATTAACGATTGAAAATTTGAACAGGGTATATAAATATAAATAGCGAGAGTGTGAACTAATAGTAGGAATTGAAAAATGGACACTTATTGTAAATACGACAGAGAGGCTCAGATAGAATTGGTGGTGTGACCCTCAAAAATCCAAAATAGCTCAACGTTTGCTTAAAGATATTGTTTCAAATGTGCCAACAAATTGTATTGAAAAGCGAATTAAAATATTGCAAGTAATGAAAATGAATTAAAATAATACAAAAATTAAGTAAAACATTCAAACACTACTATTAAGAAACACAATTTATGTGTTCATATGTTAATATATTCATATACGGAGAATATGTTTTTACCGATAGGGCTATCTCTACTTCCTTATTGTCTAGACTTTGATACCTTAATCTAATGGGAAACCCAACATATGTATCTTCTAGATAGATACATAAACGATGGAAGCCTCAGTTATATAGCTAGTTGCTTAGTTCCAGAGTGTTTATAATATAATGAGCACAAAAATAATAATATTACATTAAAACTATTGAAAATAAACAAAATACCCCAAACAATAATTAAAAGGTAATACATATAACTACTAGGATTAAACTCTTATGAACATTTCGATGGCCGTGTCGTCATCATCAAAGGGTACTATTACAATAAAGTTACAAATTAGTCTGACTATATGTATGACCAGATTTTTCAAAATTTAATTTGTTTTTAAAAAATTCATAAATAGAATTATTAAATATTATTTCAATCATTAACTTTAACAATTTACTGAAAATAATTGTCTCAACCTTAAAAAGTATTAATTGTTGTCATGATTTAAGAGGTAATCGTTAGGTCTGTTTTAATTACGGTGACCCTGCGTCCCGGAAAAATCTGTTCCCAGAGTCCCGTAAAATAATATATTTGTCCCGAATTTCAAGCGCATTTTTGTAACAATATATTTGTCACATTTCCTCAGCGCACATGTCGTACGTACAATTTATTGGGGTCACACGTTGGGGTTGTCAACAACAGTAAATAGAGTTAATTTTAGTTTATTTGCTCTTTGCCAACTTTAAAATTTGAATTAATAAACAAACCTGAACAGATGTTAACTCTTAGAGATGTTGTTGAAAAACAGAAATATTCCATTTTAAGTAGACTATATTAGTATTATAATACTGTAAATGAGTATGATAGAATTTTCATAAATTTATTGCTTTTGAACTTCCGTGGGTCTAGGTATAAAAGTAGGTTGTCCGGGTTTTCACTAATAAAACTATATCACCGTTGTTTCAATGTTTGTATCTACCCACAGATCTCGATTCAAGGTCAGGTGCTTACAGAACGTACGTATTCCTCTAATCTAATTTATGACTTATTTCTTTCCTGCCACAAACGTTTCCCATTCATCCGCTACATCATTCATCCAACAATTTTTTCAACAATGCTCTGAATACTGTCTTTGCTATTTCAGTATTGTTTATTCTTCGAAGCACAATTTCTATTCAACACGATCTGTCCTATAACAATTCTAGATTTCAAATATGTGCAATACATTACCTTTAGGTTACTCCTTAACAATTTCCACTTTTCATTACCATGCACAATTACTCTCTGTCCTTTCTGAAGGGAACATAATTGTTTTGTAATGTTTATTCATTTTAGTACATGCAATGTGAGAGATTCGGTATATTTTTGAGAAAATCTGTGCGCTTGCTCATTTTGATATTTAACATACATTAAAAAATATAATTTATAACAACGTATGGTCGATGACGTCATGAAGGCCAACTAGTCTGTACGTTTACGTCGACTGACGACTTTTAATGTACAGTAGAATCACTGTGAAACGTCGAGCAAATGGCTGAGAGGAGGATTCGATTTGGGATGGGAAACCGAGCTGAAGTTACCGCGACCCGATAGCAACCTGAAGCTTGCTGCTTACTGTGATTGTCATCTTCCGACGCATGCGTATAAGTGATCCTGTTCAACACGCATACAGTCTGATGATTTTTCACAGTCATTCTACTATACGCAAATATAAATTGTAAACTATAAATAAACGGCCACATGTTGTTAACCCTGGTTTAAATCACTTACATTGTTCCTGACAGTTGTTATGAACTTATATTGATAAGGGTGTTTTTAATATTTTTATTTAAAAACTTTGTTGTTAATAATAGTCACTTCTAAAAAAGTGTTACCGTACTCTTTTCGTAACAAAGTACGATAAAAAAGCAAGTTTTAATTTTACAATAATTAAACTTTTTAAAATCGGCATGTTGGTAAAATACTGTTTTCAATCAAATGAAATATTTGTAAATAGCTAAAATATTTGTTTTAGTTTTCAATGGCCTGTCGATATATTATGTTTCACACTCTATCAATATCAGCCCCTTCGTGATTTATCATTCTGTAATTAATTTGGATTAAGGAGACACGATATGAAGTTTAAGTAGAATTAACTACGTTTGGAGAAAGTCACGGCTCACGTGGGCAGTAACGCTACCGTGACATAACGGGATTATAGCGAGCATACAGGTGTTATATATAACAAATATTACTACTAAATATTGCGTCAGCACTATGCTACCAAATTCATCTTTGCGTATTCGTATAAAAAACAATCACACCGACAACCGTGAAATTGTAGAAGGTCGAAGCTCACTTCGATCTGCTTTGAAACAATACTATCAGACATACATTTACTTGGCCGCCATTCGATAAACACTGGCCGTCAGCGGAAACACAGATAACAATAGCCTGTTATCAGGATAAACAGGATAAATTGCTTAGAACTAGACTTATTTCGACTTGTTTTCATCTGTGATTTTACAAGTACATTATAAACCTTTATTTATTACTAAATATATATAAGATCACAGTTTCTCCTATGATGCGACTGAAAACGTTTCTTTCCCCTTGATGTACATGGGGTACATCTTCGCCAAATCACTTACGGTAGATGTACATGTATGCGTTGTACTACACTTTATTATTTGAAGTCGACAGTGGTGACTTGGAACACGCTGAACCAACAAAAATAACCTGCATCTACGTCATGCTTGGATAAAGTGGGGCAAGGTTTGATTTTTGCCGATGCACAAGCAATTCAATACAAAACGTGAAACCTTTGCATCTTATTTAACATTTCTGTTTAATTCGTGTTTAATCCAGCGTTCGAAATAAATTGAATAAATGATGAACCGGTTTCTTGACTTTATATTCAACCGGTTTATCATTTATTAAATTTCTGTTGAATTATGATTTAATTCAAAATGCTTCGCTTTATCTGGAGAGAATAAAACATGCAAAGAATGCAAAAAAACGTTTAAGAAAAAATTTTAACGATCATAAGAAATCAGAAAAGGCCATTTGGGAATTAGAATAATATCGAATCAAATGCAACAGTTATGAATCATATGTGACTAAATGTAAACACAAATAGTAATTATTATTATTAAACAGATTAACAACCCCCCCCCCCCCCGATACGACGAAGATATATTGCTATGGCATGGCTTAAAGCTTGATTCATCACCGGAAAAATATTTCCAGCAGGTGCGTAGCCAGGACGATGATTTGAGGGCGCACGACCCCCGGGGTCAGAGTAGAGGAACCTCCCTGGAGAAATTTTTGAAAACATTTATCTCTAGAAATCATATTTTATGCTCTTTTGGCAGTAAAAATTATATAATTGTTGGGTCGTAGGGAAGCTGTTTTGCTAAAAAAAAACTAACAATGTTTTATATGTTAATATTTTTTGGCTGAAATTGATTGGTTTGGGGGGCACGTACCCCTGCGCCTCCCTCTGGATACGCCACTGATTTTCAGGCTCCATGACATAGTTTAAGGAGCCCTTTAGCCTTGTGTTAGAATTTAGAATTCTTACTTCCAATCTAGTTCGTCGTTTCTCCCAATATTAAATCGTACGCACCGCCTTACGTGTATGATCCGGTTTCACGGCGAATAAATCAAGGAATTACTTCTCGGGCCAAACTTTTGAAACAAATCCTGGCAGCATCCTTACCTAAAAGTTAATGCAGAATTTGACCTGTGGGTATGGAAGCCAACTTTGGCAGATCTTCAAATTGACTGTAATTACATGGGATAGAGTAGATAAACTTTACTTTGGGATTAAGTTTATAGTACAAAGTGGAACGGGTCGGCAAAGCCGAGGTTCGTTGTGGGCTGCCGTTAATAATAGTTAGTGAAATGGATGTAATACTTCCTCTTGCCTAGGTTTGCCAAATTTGAGAGCTTGTATTCTGAAACTTTAACACTTGTTAACTTTTCAAATTATATAGTATAGTCCGGACTACGTAACCGTGTACCTGGTCGTAAGAGATCGCACGAGATTTCTCGTGTACTACCATATCTGAAAACATGTTACATATTCAGAATGTCTTATACATCCAACAGCTTCTGCATTCGATATGTCTACACATATTTCAAGATTGTTTGTTATTTCATACCTAAGCTAATTTATCGTGGAATAAATCTAATATCGACTGTCTCATGCAAGTCATTTTTTTTAAAGTCCCTATCATGTCTGTTGGAAAGTATTTACACTGGCCCTTTACTTCTCGTCTCGCTTACTGCGATCTCTCAAGGCCGAGTGCATGGTTACGTAGACCACACTATTCATTCCTTGTAACTTCTCCTAATATAGTGCATAGGGCGGATCAGAAATAATTCCTCCATTAGGGAAGTTAATAAAAACTGAACTAAAGAGGTATTTTTTATATTAATTATTAGAGCGAGTAATGCCGATAAATTATGTGCAATATAAATGTGCTATAAGCAAATGGTGCTTTCTACTGATTCATTGTTGTTCAGTAAAGTTACTGTACAAGGCATGTCAAGTCGGTTGCTTTAACGCCTTCAAATAACGTTTCCTTAAACACTTCTGAACTTGGGAGGACAATGCTGCTACATCTTGCACTGAGGTACCTCTAGAGAAATATTGCAGGTTGTCGAGAATGGCGAATGTGCGGGTCACATTCAAACATTTACCTCACCAGTGCGAGTGAGGAGTCCCTCAGGATAACTCCGTCTTCCACCCAACCAATATAACATCATGCCAGACACACACTCTAGTTCCAACCCTAAGCCAATATCGCCCTGTTACGATATTCCTATGCTATGTGTTCCCAAATTCCCCGAGTGGACTGTAGCGCCATCTTGTTGGCACCATAGTTCTCAGGTTCGTTAAAAAGTACTTTAAATCCTGTGCAACTAGTGTTAAAGAACGAACAGTATACCGAAGGGGATGCTCCGATTACATAAAACTCTCAGTTAATAAAGAAATCTTATCTCACTTGTTTCTATTGCATTAGCTTCTGTAAAAGGGGAGTTCTTGCTGCATCTTGTTAGCCCTTGTATCTTGTCGGTCTGCAAGTACGTCAGGGGCTGATCCATTTCCTCCTAGAAAACACTAAGGAGGAGGTGCACGCACGCAGATGTCGATTATTGTGTTTTATATTGTGCGGTGTAATTAATTGAAAAATAATTTTAAATACCAACTATGTCTTATTTATGTATAAGTTGCTTCGAATAAATTAAACGATTAAAGCAAATACCTATTTGAGATCACGAAAATATTATTAATACAGGGTGACACAGAAAAACGGGAATTTTTAAAAAAAAATTCTAAAAATATAAGAGTGATGGAAGAAAATGGTTTTATTTATATTACATGAAATATCAAAAATTGCCATTTATGAAACACTGATGGAATTTATGATTTTTTAAAAACAACATCCTTTAGGTGGCGTCCTCCTCTACGAATGCATTCTTGAAATCTGCGGTGGAGATTCCTCATTGGCCGCTGCAACATCTCAACTGGAATAGTGTGAATTTTATCCCGAATTCTCTGTTTTAACTCATTTACAGTTCTTGGTCGAGTTGTGAACACTTTAGTTTTGAGATATCCCCACAAAAAGAAATCGCACACGGTCAAATCTGGCGATCTAGGGGGCCAGAAAACGTTACCGAATCTTGAGATGACACGGTTACCAAACAATACTCGCACAGCCTCCATTGATCGCCGTGAAGTGTGTGATGTCGCACCATCCTGTTGAAACCAGGATTCTTGAACGTCTGGAAAATTGTTCAATTCAGGTCTAACGAAACGTTGTAACATTTCCACGTAACGATCAGCATTGACAGTCACTGCAATCCCCCGTTCATCCTCAAAAAAATAAGGTCCGATGATCCCATGTAATGAAACAGCACACCATACTGTAACCTTATTAGCGCGTAAAGGGCGCTCATGAAGTTCATTAGGATTTGTGTCTGCCCAGTATCTGTAGTTCTGCTTGTTAACATAACCTGTGAGATGAAAGTGGGCCTCATCTGACATCCACAACTTGCTTAGAAATTCATCGTCATTGTTTATGTGTGTTAACATTTGTTGGCAGAATTGCAATCGCGACTGGTAATCATTTTCCTTCAACTCTTGCACTATCTGCAGCTTGTAGGGGTGAAATTTTAATTCTAAATGAAGAATTCTGCGAACACTCTCACGGGACATTTCAACCGCAGCTGCTTGCTTACGAATCGAACGGCGTGGACTCTTCAATACAGATCGGCGTACAACATCAATGTTCTGTGCAGTACGAGCACTTCTTGGCCGTCCCGTTGGTTTCTTCTTTAAAGCTGATCCACTCTCTTCAAAATTATTAATCCAACTTCTAATGGCATGTTTTGACGGAACGGAATCATGCCGTCCTAAGTTGTAAAAACGTCGGAACTCAATCTGAGCAGCTTTTAAACTATCACCGTTTTTATAAAACATTTTTATAGCTAACGCACGCTGTTGCCCGTTCCACTGGTCCATGGCTACTGTAATGGCGGCTTGTTTACTTGTACACTGTCGCTGTCCCGCAGTGCTGCCACCTGCTCACGGCTGCCACGACGCGTTACAAAAATTCCCGTTTTTATGGGTCACCCTGTATTTATGAAGCAACAACAAAACGTGAACGGAAGCTTTTCTGGTCCGTTTGTTATTATTTTTATCCTATACATATGTCTTGCTTAAAGAAATTCCTATTTAAAAATCTAAGAACGTATTGTCCAGGCTATTAGGCCTATTTTAAAACAGAACTTTTAAAAGGCTTCAACATATGATCAAGATGTTTACTAAATTCATTATTAGAGAATATCATGTTGGCCTATATAACTTGAATAATCGAGAACCTTAAGAAAAGTTTTAGAATCGAAATAGAATTCGAAAGTTTTTTTAATCGGCCCATCATTAATATATTTGCTTGCGTTACAAATACTAAATACGTATTCAACCATTTATTGTGACTTCTATAAGAACTGAAAAAAAACACCTTGCCATTGTAGAGGTTATATCCCTGCCAAGATGTAGACTTAATGGAAAATAAGGCGAAACGAGAGAATTCCATTAACCGACGTCTGTGGACTTGAACAAAACGTGGGTATAAATTCACTATAGAAACAAAAGATTGGTCACAAATAAACCGCAATATTTTAGTAATGACACTATAAATCTATTAGGAATAACTTTTGGCTAAAAAAACTTCAATTTCCTCAATAAGTAAATGTGAAAGCTGTAATGAATGGCACGTTTTTATGTAATTATGTTTGCATATTTGTTAATGCTCACAGATCCACCGATCAGACAGTTACGTCTTACGTTTGTAGGTCTACAGTTAGTGGCCCGTTCACAGATCCACCGATTAGACAGTTACGTCTTACGTTTGTAGGTCTACAGTTAGTGGCCCGTTCACAGATCCACCGATTAGACAGTTACGTCTTACGTTTGTAGGTCTACAGTTAGTGGCCCGTTCACAGATCCACCGATTAGACAGTTACGTCTTACGTTTGTAGGTCTACAGTTAGTGGCCCGTTCACAGATCCACCTATTAGACAGTTACGTCTTACGTTTGTAGGTCTACAGTTAGTGGCCCGTTCAAAGATCCACCGATTAGACAGTTACGATTCAAGTTTGGAGGTCTACAGTCAGTGGCCCGTTCACAGATCCACCGATTAGACAGTTACGTCTTACGTTTGTAGGTCTACAGTTAGTGGCCCGTTCACAGATCCACCGATTAGACAGTTACGATTCAAGTTTGGAGGTCTACAGTTAGTGGCCCGTTCACAGATCCACCGATTAGACAGTTACGATTCACGTTTGGAGGTCTACAGACAGTGGCCCGTTCACAGATCCACCGATTAGACAGTTACGTCTTACGTTTGTAGGTCTACAGTTAGTGGCCAGTTCACTGATCCTCCTATTAGACAGTTACGTCTTACGTTTGTAAGTCTACAGTTAGTGGCCCGTTCACAGATCCACCGATTAGACAGTTACGATTCAAGTTTGGAGGTCTACAGTCAGTGGCCCGTTCACAGATCCACCGATTAGACAGTTACGTCTTACGTTTGTAAGTCTACAGTTAGTGGCCCGTTCACAGATCCACCGATTAGACAGTTACGATTCAAGTTTGTAGGTCTACAGTTAGTGACCCATTAACTGATCCTCCTATTAGACAGTTACGTCTTACGTTTGAAAGTCTACAGTTAGTGGCCCGTTCACAGATCCACCGACTAAACAGTTACGATTCAAGTTTGGAGGTCTGCAGTCAGTGGCCCGTTCACAGTTCCACCGATTAGACAGTTACGTCTTACGTTTGTAGGTCTACAGTTAGTGGCCCGTTCACAGATCCACCGATTAGACAGTTACGTCTTACGTTTGTAGGTCTACAGTTAGTGGCCCGTTCACAGATCCACCGATTAGACAGTTACGTCTTACGTTTGTAGGTCTACAGTTAGTGGCCCGTTCACAGATCCACCTATTAGACAGTTACGTCTTACGTTTGTAGGTCTACAGTTAGTGGCCCGTTCAAAGATCCACCGATTAGACAGTTACGATTCAAGTTTGGAGGTCTAGAGTCAGTGGCCCGTTCACAGATCCACCGATTAGACAGTTACGTCTTAAGTTTGTAGGTCTACAGTTAGTGGCCAGTTCACTGATCCTCCTATTAGACAGTTACGTCTTACGTTTGTAAGTCTACAGTTAGTGGCCCGTTCACGGATCCACCAACTAGACAGTTACGATTCAAGTTTGGAGGTCTACAGTCAGTGGCCCGTTCACAGATCCACCGATTAGACAGTTACGTCTTACGTTTGTAGGTCTACAGTTAGTGGCCCGTTCACAGAACCACCGATTAACAGTTACGATTCAAGTTTGGAGGTCTACAGTTAGTGGCACGTTCACAGATCCACCGATTAGACAGTTACGATTCAAGTTTGGAGGTCTACAGTTAGTGGCCCGTTCACAGATCCACCGATTAGACAGTTACGATTCAAGTCTGGAAGTCTACAGTCAGTGGCCCGTTCACAGATCCACCGATTACAGTTACGATTCAAGTTTGGATGTCAACAGTTAGTGGCCCGTTCACAGATCCACCGATTAGACAGTTACGATTCAAGTTTGGAGGTCTACAGTTAGTGGCACGTTCACAGATCCACCGATTAGACAGTTACGATTCAAGTTTGGAGGTCTACAGTCAGTGGCCCGTTTACAGATCCACCGATTAGACAGTTACGATTCACGTCTGGAGGTCTACAGTCAGTAGCCCGTTCACAGATCCACCTATTAGACAGTTACGTCTTACGTTTGTAGGTCTACAGTCAGTGACCCGTTCACAGAACCACCGATTAGACAGTTACAATTCAAGTTTGTAGGTCTACAGTTAGTGGCCCGTTCACTGATCCTCCTATTAGACAGTTACGTCTTACGTTTGAAAGTCTACAGTTAGTGGCCCGTTCACAGATCCACCGATTAGACAGTTACGTCTTACGTTTGTAGGTCTACAGTCAGTGGCCCGTTCACAGATCCACCGATTAGACAGTTACGTCTTACGTTTGTAGGTCTACCGTCAGCGGCCCGTTCACAGATCCACCGATTATACAGTTACGATTCAAGTTTGGAGGTCTACAGTTAGTGGCCCGTTCACAGATCCACCGATTAGACAGTTACGATTCAAGTTTGAAGGTCTACAGTCAGTGGCCCGTTCACAGATCCACCGATTAGACAGTTACGTCTTACGTTTGTAGGTCTACAGTTAGTGGCCCGTTCACAGAGCCACCGATTAGACAGTTACGATTCAAGTTTGTAGGTCTACAGTTAGTGGCCCGTTCACAGATCCACCGATTAGACAGTTACGATTCAAGTTTGGAGGTCTACAGTCAGTGGCCCGTTCACAGATCCACCGATTAGACAGTTACGTCTTACGTTTGTAGGTCTACAATTAGTGGCCCGTTCACAGATCCACCGATCAGACAGTTACGTCTTACGTTTGTAGGTCTACAGTTAGTGGCCCGTTCACAGATCCACCGATCAGACAGTTACGATTCAAGTTTGGAGGTCTACAGTCAGTGGCCCGTTCACAGATCCACCGATTAGACAGTTACGATTCAAGTTTGGAAGTCTACAGTTAGTGGCCCGTTCACAGATCCACCGATTAGACAGTTACGATTCAAGTTTGGAGGTCTACAGTTAGTGGCCCGTTCACAGATCCACCGATTAGACAGTTACGTCTTACGTTTGTAGGTCTACAGTCAGTGGCCCGTTCACAGATCCACCGATTAGACAGTTACGACTTACGTTTGTAGGTCTACAGTTAGTGGCCCGTTCACAGATCCACCGATTAGACAGTTACGAATCAAGTTTGGAGGTCTACGGTTAGTGGCCCGTTCACAGATCCACCGATTAGACAGTTACGATTCAAGTTTGGAGGTCTACAGTTAGTGGCCCGTTCACAGATCCACCGATTAGACAGTTACGATTCAAGTTTGGAGGTCTACAGTTAGTGGCCCGTTCACAGATCCACCGATTAGACAGTTACGATTCAAGTTTATAGGTCTACAGTTAGTGGCCCGTTCACAGATCCACTGATCAGACAGTTACGTCTTACGTTTGTAGGTCTACAGTTAGTGGCCCGTTCACAGATCCACCGATTAGACAGTCACGATTCAAGTTTGTAGGTCTACAGTTAGTGGCCCATCAACTGATCCTCCTATTAGACAGTTACGTCTTACGTTTGTAAGTCTACAGTTAGTGGCCCGTTCACAGATCCACCGATTAGACAGTTACGATTCAAGTTTGGAGGTCTACAGTCAGTGGCCCGTTCACAGATCCACCGATTAGACAGTTACGTCTTACGTTTGTAGGTCTACAGTCAGTGGCCCGTTCACAGATCCACCGATTATACAGTTACGACTTACGTTTGTAGGTCTACAGTTAGTGGCCCGTTCACAGGTCCACCGATTAGACAGTTACGATTCAAGTTTGGATTTCTACAGTCAGTGGCCCGTTCACAGATCCACCGATTAGACAGTTACGATTCAAGTCTGGAGGTCTACATTCAATGGCCCGTTCACAGATCCACCGATTAGACAGTTACGATTCAAGTTTTTAGGTCTACAGTCAGTGGCCCGTTCACAGGTCCACCGATTAGACAGTTACGATTCAAGTTTGGAGGTCTACAGTCAGTGGCCCGTTCACAGATCCACCGATTAGACAGTTACGTCTTACGTTTGTAGGTCTACAATCAGTGGCCCGTTCACAGATCCACCGATTAGACAGTTACGACTTACGTTTGTAGGTCTACAGTTAGTGGCCCGTTCACAGGTCCACCGATTAGACAATTACGATTCAAGTTTAAAGGTCTACAGTTAGTGGCCCGTTCACAGATCCACCGATTAGACAGTTACGATTCAAGTTTGGATTTCTACAGTCAGTGGCCCGTTCACAGATCCACCGATTAGACAGTTACGATTCAAGTCTGGAGGTCTACATTCAATGGCCCGTTCACAGATCCACCGATTAGACAGTTACGATTCAAGTTTGGAGGTCTACAGTCAGTGGCCCGTTCACAGATCCACCGATTAGACCGTTACGATTCAAGTTTGGAGGTCTACAGTCAGTGGCCCGTTCACAGATCCACCGATTAGACAGTTACGTCTTACGTTTGTAGGTCTACAGTTAGTGGCCCGTTCACAGATCCACCGATTAGACAGTTACGATTCAAGTTTGGAGGTCTACAGTCAGTGGCCCGATCACAGATCCACCGATTAGACAGTTACGTCTTACGTTTGTAGGTCTACAGTTAGTGGCCCGTTCACAGGTTCACCGATCAGACAGTTACGTCTTACGTTTGTAGGTCTACAGTTAGTGGCCCGTTCACAGATCCACCGATTAGACAGTTACGTCTTACGTTTGTAGGTCTACTTTTAATGGCCCGTTCACAGATCCACCGGTTAGATGGTTACAGCTTACGTTTGGAGGTCTACAGTCAGCGGCCCGTTGAAGTAATTAATTAAAATATATAAAAAATGAAACTATTGGAGAAACACATTGTCTTAGTGAACCTACGCCATCTACCCTGAGGCATTTCAAGTGCTTATTATTGCAAGCATACTGTGCGGAACCACCTACATCTAACTAAACCGATCCTCCGTTGAAGCAACTTGTGTCACTAGGGGCTTGGTGCTAAGACACTGCGTGACGACGAGAAGTCTGAGATGAAATGCTGAAAGAATGATTGAATGCATAACCTGCCTTTCGAATTAGATCCAGAGACTTAAAAGAGATGCTTCCAAGAGGGAGTGGAAGAAGAGAACCTCTTCTCCTCATTTGAAAAATGTTTAACTAAGTGTGTTTCATACGAAAGCAAAAATCGAGACTTGGGTCCACGGGTATTATAACCGCCAAGTAAGTTACACTTTAGCAAAAGTGACGCATTTAAAATACTTTCAAAGGATGGCCAATGTTTATAAAAAGCAAACCGTTAATTGTATCATTAAGCAGCATATTTCTAATTTATTTAATTCCATTTATTTTTAAGCGAGTGGGTGGAAACCTTCATAACACGCTACGCAGTCCGTATTAGTCAACAGTGTAGGATTTATATCCACTATACCCCCCCCCCCTTCTCACGACCAACTGATGCGAATGACCAATGACTTCTCTCAATATAAACCCCAACCTTACTTTCCCTTAGGTATAACCGTGAAATATGCTTCTCTTGCGGCGACGGTGACGGGTAGGTCTAGTCACTTCAAATGGCGGCTCAGCCAGTATGCGTGTGTGTGTATATATATATATATATATATATATATATATATATATATATATATATATACGTATTCCTTCACGGATGGAAAAATATGATAAATAGTTACTATCTGGACGGATGAACAGATAGTAACTATTCATCATATATATATATATATATATACATACACATATGGCCTAAATATGATTTGTTACAAAATATAAACATTTGTTATTTCACTTATTTTTTCTGAAAGTGTTAATGCATTAATTCGAGAAAAGCTTTAAAAAAATTATATATAAATTTCAAACAATTCTAGTACTTGAAATATATTCAATTATATATATATATATATATATATATATATATATATATATATATATATATATATATTCATTTATTTATTTTATGAATAAAAATATTTCAAATACCAGAACAGTTTTAATTTATATATTATCAAAGCTTTTCGCAAATAAAATAGGTAGTAATGTCTAATTTTATTATGCTGATACTTATTTTATTGGCGAAAAGCTTTGAAAATATATAAATTAAAACTATTCTTGTATCTGAAATATTTTTTTTTACCAACTACATATATACTTACATACATACATACATATATATATATATATATATATATATATATATATATATATATATTAATACATAAATATATTCTTGTAGACAAATAAATCTACTTTATGGACACATTAACTTTTATATTTGTTATTGAAAAACATTGTGAAAAGTAACAACAAAATTAAAACTTCTGATTTCTAGTCGTAAAAATTGAAAATATTATGTATACATTAACTTTTTCTAAATATTGGATTATGAAAATTCCAAGATAATATATTTTGTAGGTAGCTTATTTTTTTTACAGAAAAATGTTTAAAAGGAATTAAAAGTAAAGAAATACAGAACATCACCTTTCAGCTGTTGTAACAGCATTTTCACAATACCCAGGATATTCTGAGTAAATAAAAGATCCTAAAAGATATTTTTTACTTTACTAAATTAAAAAATTTCCTCTTTTCATTGGTATATGTTTCGTTACAGGATAATTATTTCCCGTTCTTACGTGTTCGATTTTAGTAAAACAATTTATAAAATTGACCGGGCGATGCAGAAAGTCATTAGGAATACGAAAAAAAAATATAAAAACTTTCACGCATACCCCAAAGATGAAAAATTTTGGAAAATAACAGTTCCTCCTTCTACACCTTAAACGTTACGAATTCAACGCTTTTGGCTTTATTTTTTTGATGTAGTAACTCGCAAAATGCCTCGAAACGTAATTAGACTTGCTGATGACTCCAAACAAATTACAAATTTGAGAAAAATCATCTTCAACACATCAATTCAACAAGCTTTCTGCGCTGTAAGTTCCTTCGTTTTTTGCGATAGAAATAAAAGGCGTATGAATGTTCAATACAATGTTATTCTGTTTTGTGCGTGGAATTGGCTCTTTAAGTGTTCGTTTTGTACTTTTGAATAATTTTGCGACTTATTATCACCAAAATATAAGATTTGTGTGCGGGTTTTATGATTATATAAGGTGTGTGTGCCGTGTGAAACGTAGTGCTAATAGTCCTTCGTTAAAGTTGAAGTTTTTTTATTTGTAATTGTTGGGAGTTAACATCAAATAAATACATCTAGAGGCACATTGCTAGTTAATACGTAAAAAAATAAAGTAAACACGTCATATTAGTAACGTTTCATGCGTGCTGATATTCTATTTTCCAAAATTTTTAATTTTTGGGTCGTTAGCGAAAGTTTTTATAATTTCTTTCGTATCCCTGATGAGTTTCTGCGTCGTCAGGTATAATTGTTTTCGAACACGCGGGAACGGGAAATAAATAACCGTTGCAGTTGACAAAATATAAAGCATGGAAGTTTTCAATGAATATGTCAATGATGGGAAACGATAAAATACTTATTGCCTTCTGTAAATACGGGGTATTGAAATATTGGCGAATTAAGTGGGAATAAATAGAGCGCTTTCTGCATTACCACTAAGTTGTAGTTACTATACAATAGAAAAACATCCTGCCTGGCCGACTTAATCACATCAAACGAAGCGTTCCCTGTTTATCAGCGATAAGAGTCTGCACAATCACGGCGAGTATGATCACAGTATGCTGACTAGACGTAATGGTTGGATATCATGGTGCTCAGTCATTTATTCACTTATCCTCTGTATAACTGAACAAAGAAGGAAGCCTCAAGGGCAAGAACAGAGTTCAAAGTCAATCTGAATTACAGACACTCACTTGCTACGTTTAATTTTTAAGATTAGCCTATTCGTTCCCAAGGAAATAATATATAAATACTTTTCTATACAGCAGCAGTTGCTTCTTGTCTAAATAAAGACCGTTGTTTCGAGAGATGTAACATTACGAGGGAGGTGAAAACACCGTCCTCATTTAGACAAAACACAAGAGCTACTATATAGACAGGTTGTTACATATTTGTTATATTGCACTGAAATAATAATGATTCTTTTCAAACGTTATTACATTGGAATTTTTTAAATAGGCCTATACTTCACGGTCGTTATGTACGGACATTTGGATAGGGTGGGAACAGGTATGGGATAAGTAAAAGAGAGTGAAGAGTGTTAAAGGGGAATGAGAGGGAGGGTGTTAGAGGAGGTGAGAGTATAGGGTGTTGGAGGGGTGTGTGGGAGTGGTAAGAGAGAAAGAGAGAGGGGCGAGAGAGGGTAGGCTATTACCTCGACGGCTACAGAGTTATGTAGGCCTATTACCTAGACGTAAATATCACAGACGTATTCTTAGATTTTCTTTCCCTTATGCCTTTTTGAAACTGCACAAACCTATTCGAAATTCAACATTGTCTTTTTTTATACAAAATAATGCTGTAATTCCTCGAAAGTGACACACAGTTTACTCAAACAGAATAAAATTCCACATCTGCAGGTAATGCACAACTATTAAATTATTGTTAAAGATCGGTCAATTATAAAAAATATCTAATTTTCACACAATTCTAAGTTAGGTTGGGCCCTGGAGCGTGAGTGCCTCTGCAACTCGGGGCCTACCTGCGGCTGTTTCGCCATCTCGCTATCTTACGAGGATATTTATAAAACATGATTATTTTCTCCAGTTTCTTGATATATTTTAAAATGGTACCACTCGACTATATATCGTTTCAAATTAATTTGAATTTGCCTAATTAAAAAATGTACATTCCCTTTCCTTACCTGGATATTTGATTTTAAAAGTGTACTTAAAATGCGTGGTGTAATTCAATTACACTAACAATAATCATATGTTTCGAAAGTATGTACGAAATTAAAATGACATTAAAGTGGAGATATTTCCAAGTTGTTCTTCTTCCTCGCAAATGTCATTATTTTGCTTACTTACATTTCCTAGAATTAGTGTTTGTCATAAATACAAAATAGTCTATTAATTTCAGTATTACATGTAGCCAAATGTGTTGATACCATAGTTTGGTATCATTTTCCTTAACGTTTTTAGTAGGTATCAAATAACTGATAAAAATGATAATATAATGTTTCATACAAAAAATTATACCCTTGTAGTAAGATAAGTAGGTAGCTCATTGGCCGAACCCAAGACGGGGAGGAAGTCTCAACTTCAGGGCTCAAGCAGTGTTTAAAAGTACCCAAATACACGGTTACGTGCCAGTTGCGATCCAACAAAAATCATGCCACTTGCGACCAAGATGTTAGCATACTGTGCCACATGCGACCCATTGTTCCAGAGGAAGTATTAATACGTATCAAAAAAATACAGTCTGCTAGAGCCCCATATTAGCCTAGAGCGTATTAGCTTACCACTAGTTTCCAGATGCTACCACGGAGAGGTTTTGGGTTGGACTTTAAGCAACCAGTATTTTGTGTGTTATATTTATCAAAATTGCTTACATTCAAACTTTGTTTTTTCGATTTTATTTTATTTATTTATTTTTCTTTTCCTTAAAAATCAGCTTCATGGCTTATCAGTGTTTAAAATTAACTAATTATACAATCGGTTTTGTGACTTTTTTGTTTACATATCTCAATGCACTTAAAAATTGTTTCAAGTTACCAGTGTTTTTGAACTCATCAAGGATATTTTTTATTCTCTGGTCTAGTTTTTTAATACTTTTTTCCTTTTTATTCCCATTTCTCCAAATTTCTTAGATCTTAGAATGAAAGATGTCTCCATATTTATTATTTTTCGCTTCTCTATGAGACAAAAAATGTTGGACGTCTTCCTTCCAACCTAGCCCTTTAACTTGGAGTTCCAGCCCTCTACGGAGTTCTTTGTCCGATGGCACTGGCCGTAAACATTCCATATGTGACGTGGTATGGTAACATTTTCCAACCACTGCTGAATGAAATAGTACAAACATTCAGTTAGTTTGACGTTGTCTTCTGAAGCGTCCTTCATATCATTATGAAACATTATTATTGGATCCTTACAATTATCGGAACAGCCTTTCTTACAATACGATAGACCATCGGATATGATTGATTATTGAATCCAATATTGGTTTAAAGGAATGTTTTAGTTGATATATATCAATATTCAATAGTAGAGTCGCAAGTGACACGGTGGCAGATTGCTGGGTCGCAACTAGCACGACACCAAATACGCCAAGTATTATTTATATATTTTTACTAGAACTGTTTGAACTATTAAACCCTCTAAGCCAGTATAATTGGCAATAATTCCATGCTATTTTTTAATCCCTTTTATTAATTCACACTCTACGTATAGTCTATATATTTTGTTCAAATTTTCAATCGTTAATAATAATTTTTATTTATCCATGTAAGTTTAAATACATTTTTTTTAACTTGTAGTGGATGACAGTTGGTGGTAATTAAGTTTTTTTCAAATATTAATTCATTAATTAAATTTAATGAATATATTTTAGTTTATATTGGATAAAAACGTTTCACAGAAGGGGGAAAGTATGCAATCTAGTTATTTCGTCCCATTTGGCTTAAAATAAGTTGTAACATATGATTGCATAAAACAGCTGGTTTTATGTTATAAGTTATGTGATAGAACAGCTGTTTCAACTCATAGGTTATGCTACGTCAGAGGCGCACCCAGCATTTTGTCAAGGGGGGCCAGAATTACAACGGGACAATAAATTTTACCCCGTAAAAAATATTGAATGTTTACCATTCTAAAACTTGTGTTTTATAAGTTACAGCATATGCAGCATAAAAAAGACTCAATTTGAGACTAATTTTTTTTTTCATAGTACAGTAGGTTGTTTATTATTTTTCAACGAGTGCTTTGGGTGTTTTTACGTTTTGACTCCTATACCATTGACTTTTATTAAAGTCGTCGGGTTTTTTTTTTTTAACTCACAAGATGTTAATAATCAACGAACATTTTCTAATTACGGTCTACATTCTAAGACCATAAACAGCAAAAACAAATCAACCTTTGATGAATATATTGGATATTTATTGTTATAAGTTGATTCGGTTTTGTATGACCTAAGAATTTACACCGAAATATGGATAATGTTATTAAAACTGTTTATCTTCTCCTTTTGTCACATCTTGGAAACGTGTTTTAAACTGACGGGCCTAATTAGGTCTTGACAATCTTCAAAATTTTAAATTACTGGCTATTTACGGTTTTTGTTATGCTTTCTATTTATTAGGCAGTTATTCTTTAACTAACAAGCCTACTAAAGATGTACCCTCTAACGATTGCAGAGAGATGTTAACAGCCACCGAAACGGCCGTAGGGGACAAGGACTATAGTTATGATTGTACAAAAGGAAGTTAAATAACTGCTAAATCATTAAACAATCCTCCAATTTTAATATTTCCCCATAATTATCAATTATTAAGTAACCTCAATGCTTATTTTGTATACCTTAAGGTGGCAACTCAAAAACTACGTAGGTCTATTTGACCGCTAAGCGAAATGTCAAGATTTTTTAAAATTAATGATACATTTAAAAATTGCTAACATTTTAATGCTACTTAAATCCTAATAAGGATCTTATAACAGGAACTTCAGACACAAATAAAAGTAATAAAAGGATGTATTTTATCCAGTGCGAGGAACGCGCGTTTAGAATATATAGCCATATGTAGGGCTATTACAGTCCGTTCATTAGAGGAAATACTGACTCAGAGAATTCAATTTACAAGAAGGCTAAATATTATTTTCTATTGTCGTTCGTATTACCTTAATACCTACATTTCAGTTAAACATATAATATTTTTCTTGTCATTTTGAATGTATTAAAAAAATTTCATTTTTCTAAGGAGGATTCCCCGGCCCCCTTGGCCTTTCCCTTGGGGGCGCCACGTGCTACGTTATTTATGTTAATTGTAATTATTTAGTCATATGTAACTAAAATAATATCTTTCCTTTCTTCACTAAAGTAGGAATTGATTTTAAACATATTGTTTATATTAATTGTTTACACGCACTACCCATTATTGTGAATTTAGTTTGTTCTCTTGTACGGCCTACGTGACAACAATAGTGTCAGTTAATTTGTCAAGCAAGCTTTTATTCTTACAAATAACCGATATTATTCAGTCAACGATAAAATTTGCATGCAAACAGTGGTTTTACATTAGGTTTTAATGTCGCAAACATCTTTACGTATAATAATTGTAGAACACCCAACGTATTACAAATAATAGTCATATTACTCTCAACAACAATGAAACCGGATATAGAGAAGACATTTTTGATGGTTCTGTTCTGGTGTGTCTAGTCAGCCAACATTTGAAGAGGCGTGTTTTCCTTGAACCAGGCCATGATGCTGTGGGTAATTGAATGAGTTGCAGACCAAATGCTGAGTTTATGACTAGCTATTTAATCGTAATGGGACCAATTAGTTTTAACCTTCGTAAAATGAATCATTGTTTTCAGTGAATAAACTGGCATAAATCTCGCCGGTGTAATTTTAGTGCTAGAGAGAACTTGATACGTGTAAAAAGTAACTTACGCAATATATGGAGGTCAATATTTTTAGAGGTTAGTTAATGAAATGAAGGTTAAAGGAGTTAATTAAACACAGTATATGCGGATTTATCGTTAGTTTTGTTGTGAAATTTAAAGAAAAAAATCACTCAACAATCACCAAAATTTCAAACATTTTATCAAACTATGTATAAAGATAACATTAATTTTATGTATACTTCAAGCAAAAATTAAAATAGATTATTGTAATTATTCAGTAAGCAAAGGTGGATATACTTGAAGAAGTGTTGTGATATTTTCGGGATTATTGTTCAGGTTATGTTTATGCTTGAAGCATTAAGATAATCAACCAGTCTATTATTGCCTACAAAGGGTAGGGAAGGATTGTGCACACTTGTTGGTCACGCTTAAGATGGGGAAATAAAACGTAACATTAAGGTTGGATTCTGGCAATGGCGGCTCGTGGGCAGGTTGCACTTTTGCACAACCACCAAATCAATCATCAATATCAAAAAGAAAATACATTTATTTATTATGCAAGACTTATGCACATTGCTACGAGCGATTATTCATCATATAATATGATCCATCATTATAAATAATAATAAAAACGTTAGAACCACGTCAAGACCGTTCGCAGACAGTTTCGTTCGGCCTAGTTGCAGGGAAACCTGCAACCTCCAATGACGTCACTCCTAATGGAGAAAAAACATTGGAAGGTTCCGACAGACTGGCAGCGCCGTAAGGCTCTTTAGGTTGCACACGGCCTGCAACCTCGTAAGTGTTCGGTTAAGATCGGCTACGTCCGAAGAGACGCAACTCCGTTTCACTCCGTGTCTATTGAAATTCACAGTTAAGAATGAACTGGGATTGGTTTGTTAATAAACCCATGACTTGAAATCCGGTGTTTTGAAGTGAAAATAAAATGAAAATACCAATATATTTTCTTCAACAGAATAAATCACAAAGTATTTAGCAGTATCTATTTATTTTCCTTATATAGGCTTTTAGGCACCAACCGCCACTGGTCTCTGGTATAATATAAGGAGGCATGATGGCATCACGTGTGCAAGAGTGGGTACCTGAATAAGTCCTAAACTCTATCAGGGTTATAAAGTTGCGTCTACACATTACTAATTAAAGTAGATGGGACAAGCTAGGTACTTGGAGCCTCTACTTCCAACCGGGTTGAAGAGATATGCCCAGTTCATCACTCATACTCTCCAGCTTTGAGCAGCGGGAAATGTCTTTGAAACTTTAAACTCTAAGGTATTTGTAAATCTTCATATTCCCTTACTCTAAGGATAACCTAGTCCAGGATGATATACCGTAGTTTTTCCTGGCGTGTGTCTTTCTTGTCAGGTTTTATCTTCCACCTCTCCACGCGACTGTTTCTTACTCTACTATTTAATGTTACTATCTTCCGAATAATCCGTGTTTAGAGTGCAATAACTTGATATAGGGGGCAAACCATTCAAGCCCGTTTGGGATACTAAGAGCATGCGCATGAGACGGAGTGCCAGACCAGGGGTAACATAAAAATGCCCATTTTACGCAAAAAACCATGGCTCCGGAAGTTCATCTTTGTAACAATAATTTAGATTTCCATTTGTCCATGACTCGCAAAAAAATGTTATCATGTTGCATGATGCTTCAAAATATAATTTTAATATAAGTAACTTTGAGACTGCGTTATTCTTTATCGTGGACAACTTTTGTTAGCAGCCTAATGTTATTCATTGGCAAACAATTATACTTTAAACTAGAGTGTTTGTTTTTAGGTACCCAAAACTATACTTTTATAACTATAAGACTTTTCAACTATTAAAAATTTTCGCTATCAAAAAAGCAACAGTTTTATACGAACTTTAAGTTAAACTTTACGTCAAACAAAAAATAATTATTCACTCCATGAAATGATTACACCAGTTAGGCCTACAGAACGGCAAGAATGTGCACTGTCTGCGAATATCCATGAATAATTATGTCAACATGATTTGTGACACACATCTGTTCTAATTAGGGAACTTTTGTCAACTAAGAGCCGATAACAAAAACCTAGGCCCAGTTATAAACGAATTGTAATTTGGACTTGTATACACGTGCGAGGATATTTGATACTTTAAAGTTTTTACAAGACCAATAATTGTTTATAAATTCATATACACACACTTAATATATTTAAATGATATTTAGTTATTATTTATTTTTAAAAATAGGAAACCTTAATCTTGTACCCAGATTATTCATTTAGTAAAGGTATATGGGCATTGCTATATTATTTATCTTACTTTCTACATTTGTATCAAGTACAAATCAGCTGATTGTTCGTCTAATCCCCCCATAGATGAAAATCGTTGCATATCTTCTTTCAATTCATTTTACTGGTTCAATTTTATTTTGGTAATAGTTTAGAGATTATGTCAACTTCCATTTTTCATATTTACAAGTTACTTGAAATTACATTCTAAACACGAAAAACATTATTATAACTGTCACAAACAAGAAATAGTTGTTAAAATTTGAAAAAGTACAAACATAACCTCAATTTATATACACAAAGATCTATCCTTAATATACTCGTCTTCATTTCTGTTGGGAATATTTCTATATATTCAAGTATATTTTACTACATTTCTTAACGTTACAATATTTTTCTTTGTTTACACGTTTTGGAATGACTCCATTCTCAAAACTTAAATAGTACTTCTATTTGTTTGTAAGAGTACTATTTATATGAATGATATTTATTAAATAAAGTGATTTCGAAATGCGTTAACAAAGGAAAATATTGTAATGTTAGAAAAGGCAGAAAATGTACTGGAATATATACAAAAAACAATACTAACTGAATGGTTCTTTACGGTATAAATTATTATATTATATCACACTGATTACAAAATATTAATTATATAATTCCTGTTATAAATTTTTAAATGAATGTAAATAACAAATACTTTAAAAAATATATATTCATTAAAAACATGGATAATCAACTTCCAAGTTACAATTTTTTATGTTCAAACGATAACATTTTTCAATAAAAATTCGTCAATTTAGTTTTCTAAAGCCTGAGTGTTTATTTTTTCTGACAAATTATTTATTACAATTGGTTTAGAAACTGAAATAGCATTTATTACTTGCAGTATTCATATTAAGATCTTGGGCAAGTATAAGGAATAATAAAATTTTTATTAATGTTACAAAACATGTAGAAACATTGATCGACTGGCTATATCAGTAAAAGAGAGTTCTGTTTTTATCCTCAATATATGGGGTAGTTTAGCCTGCATATACCCCTTAAATTTTTCATGCACATTGTTGATATATTTTTAGAACTGTACATAAATACACATTGTTCTTATTGTAGGTTCATTCAACATTAATGTAGATTCATTTTTTAAATCTGTGCTTCATAATAACGATTTTTAATAAAAACCATTAAAAATTGTATACTCTATAATTCAAAATTTGTAGGTATGATTTAACTAGGGTTACATATTTTACTTTAGTTTCATAGTTCCTGGAAATAAAATCATACTAATTACAAGTGAGATTAGAAAAACAGAAAATGGAAAAATTAAATATGGTATTGAAAATAAAATTCAATAAAAACACATAACATTTTCAAAAACAAACAGCTACTACCAATAAATGAAAGAAAAACATTAGAGAAAAGATTGTATTTAATGTATAAACAAGTAATATTAAAAAAAATGTTTAAAGTAAATTCCTACTGAGGTTAACCAAAATAAATTTTATTTTCGTTACCCTAGAGCACTATTGTGTGGTAACCATGGCAGCAGTTTAAGGTTCTGCAATGGAGGTTTTGGCGACAACCAGATGAAGGCGAAAATATTCATATACTTCTTTGAGAACTATATTTCTAGGTATTTTGAAATTGGCGCAATGCCAAGGTCCGCTAAACATTGAACATGAAGATTCTCAGTTCACTCCTGCTAAGCCCCATAAATTTTATAATTTAATTATTGAACAAATATTTGAAAAACTATATTAACATCAATTGTCATCCATTATAGGTTAAAAAAATGTATTTGAACTAGATCGGATGAATAAAAACCTATTTTATTAATGATTGAAAATTTGTAAAAGATATACATTAGGAGAGTGTAAGCTAATAGAAATAATTTAATAAAAATTAAGTGTTTGATAGAGAATTGATAAGATCCTCACAGAGAAGGGGATGTTTTTGTTACCTACTATATTGCAAGTCACTTATAATTTGATAAATGGTAGTTTTATTTGTAATATTATACTTAAAATCCTTTTTTTTTATGAACTGTGTACTAGATACAGCAAAATCAATAACAGAACTTAAATTATGGAAAGCAAGTTTGTATAGCAACTAATTGGCATGTTTGTAAATATAAAAAGTTAGTGAAGTATAAAACTAGTATATTTCACTGAATTAAATATTATTTTTATGTATTATTTTCTACAAAAACCCGGACATTTATCTGTTTACTTTAAAGAATAGTTAAAACTAACTTTTCAAGTTTTATAGTTTTAAAATATTTTAAACATTAAGTGACATCATCTTACTTGCTGATTAATGTGAACTATTTAAAACCTGCAATTTTTGGCTTAGACATCTTGAGATTTTTTAATAACGCAATTATTTATCAATTTTACTTACTGATTTTTCTTAGCAGGCACGTTTTGTACTTGGTCACCACTTGACTCGCAGCAATGAACAATACACTGACCAAGAGGAAAATATGACTGCTGAGAATTATCAGTAATAAAGATTTTTTGAATAGTTTTAAAAATTATTTTTTACTACAAGAAAGCTGTTATTAAAGATACAAATAACACATACACTCTATTAAAACTAACACTGACTGATATTTTGCTAACACAATATAAACCAGGTCAGAAACATTTCCTGTAGAGTTTAGTATAGTCGTAAACCTTTTCCCCCTCAAAAACGTTTCTTTTTAAATAAAGATTTACTCAGTTTAAATAATAATTAGACCTACCATGTTATTATTATAAGGTCCTACATAAATATGCCAAGGACCTTTATTTTCTGTCATTTCTAATTTTGTCATTTTTTTTTATTTGATGAAAATATAGTATGTGTATAGTAGTTTAGAAAACTTTCTGCTATTTGGTTGTTATATCACACACAAAAATCAATAAGCATTTGAGAAAGATTGGGCAAAGTTTGCTATTTTTTGTTTTTCCATATATGTTACTTGAAAATATACTATAGCCAAAGTTAAGAGTCACACGCTATAAGTAATGATTCCTACATTAAATTCTGCCAGATAAACATAACCTCACTTTTACATGCATGCTCAATTATGAATTAGTTCTTCTGTAAATACAGTTATATGATTTTCCACATTACTATATAGCTAGAGGAAAGTTCTATTTATTTACTTGCAACTGTTGAGTAAAGACATAAATTACAGAAAACTTCTGGTTGTATGTATTGAGCATTGCTAACATAAGTCCTTCTACTTTATGTAGCTATATTGTACACTGCACCAAATAACTATTAAGGATAGAATGAAAATTTGGATTGCATGAGACAAATAAATGTTGTGACGTTATCTGTGCTAATGTTAGAGTTAATGTTAGGTTATCACTTTTTTACAAAGAAACCCATCTAAATTGGATTCTTTGTTGCTAAATTATGAAAAATATGTATATAATAATGTAACATAAATAAAATAGTATTCTGTTTTGTAAAGAAACCTTTAGTTACTACCATTATGTGTGTTTGTACATTGAGGCTGTCTTTGTACTTTTTTAATGTTATCTTCTATTTATTGTTTGACGCTTAAAATCCCACTTCTTCCTGTTTAGAACTCTTGTTAGAATATACTTTTGAGTAATATATAAGAAAACAGAGAATAAATTCATTCCAATCTTTGTCAAATAAGTATTAGAAAAACATCATAGAATATTAAGACAAAGAGAAAGTTAATATAATGAACATAAAAAAATTATATATTTATATCATATAAGGAGTTTTCATAAGTGATTTGTTCCTTAATCAAAAGAGTCATTACAATACTTCCTATATTTGGTTAAAATGCATTTTATAAACATCTACAGTAAAAACAAAATATCTTACTCTTAACAAAAAACATAAGCTACTCACAATGGTAACACAAAATTATTGGATAACATGGTACAAGTTCTTGTGTAATTTTATTCTCTTTTATTTTTGTTTGTTTCAGGTACTAAACGATAGTTTAAAACATGTAGTTCTTATCACTGTTTTATTTATTATATCAGAATTATTTTTAAAAAATGTGTTATAAGAAATTCTTTAGTTATCTTGTGTCAAAAGTTCTAAGATTAACACACCCTCCTGCAGGTTATCTGGCCCAAATATTTGATAAATAAACCTCTTTATAATATTTACTGGTGCTAGGGGGGGAAGGTGAAAATAGGACACAAATACTTTAAAACCAAAATATCAATTTTCACTAATGAATTTTCAAAATTATTAAATACAAAAAATTTGAGAAAAACTTCAGTGGAGGGTTGGTCTAACCATTTTGTTGCATGTTTATTTATAGCAAATTTATATTTGAGTATCTTTTAAACATGTTCAGTGTTTAATTTGGAACAACATTAAACTATGATTTTTTAAGAATTCTGTAACATAAATCACAAATAACGTAGCAGAAAAACTATAAGTTATATTTTTGTCGTCTGGTAAATAATTGTAGCCTACCTTGCTAGTGGACCACTCCTCTTTGCTCTTTGTCCTAGAATTTTTTCTACTACAACGGCGTTTCCATTCCTAGCGGCTTCCAATAATTCCTGATCCTTTCCCATGTCCTAAAAGTCTGTTTTTAATTGTTGTTTGAAAACAATTCAACAAATCACATTTTTACTACACTATCACAAATTCATTGATCCATCACTGCCATATTGGTCACTTGGCGCTTCAAGTGGAAGTAAAATCAACTAATGTATATCAGCTGTTTGAACTTATTCACCGATCAATAAGATTTGTTTGTCTTCTTAATTTAAGTGATGTTAGAGTGGGTATTTTAAAAGTAGTTAGGGATTAAGTGTTTTTATTAGTGTAAAGACTTAATATTAATGTCCGGGGATGAATCGTCACACTGAGTTCAGCAAATGTGAATTAACAGTATTTATATTTTTATTAATAGTCATTAACATAACCTCTTCACATTCATCTTTAACATGTCCAGATACGAAAGTTGAAATTGGTAAGTGTTTTATGAGATGATAATTGAAATTCTTAAACCTTAATTTGCACTTGTGGTATTTATTTCCCGTTCCCACGTAAACGATTTTACAATAAACAATTATACCGGGGGATGAAGAAAGTCATCAGGAATACAAACAAAATTATACAAATTTTCGCTCACGCCCCAAAAATTGAAAATTTTTGAAGATAGAAATTCTCCCTCCCACCTCGGTAAAACATTGCTAATTTAACGTTTTGGCTTTATTTGTTTGATGTAATAACTCGCAAAATACAATTAACCTTCTGTTGACTAAAAAAAATTACAAATTTTAAACGAAATAATCTTTATCAACGCACTATTAACACCACGTTTAACCTGGCACACAAACCCTATAGAATTATAAAATTTGCATTCTCTTCTAATTTTTTGCTATAGTAATTCACAAAATTATTCAACAAGACAAAACTAACACTTAGTATCTATTCCACGTGCAAAACAGAAAATATTGCATTGTAACATTCAAGCACCTCTAAGTTTGCCTAAATTCCATAGAACTTACTGCAGGAAGCAGTGTGAAATTTAAGAGTTAGGGTTGTTCTTTTCTTTTTGGCAGTCAACAGCAAGTTTATTTACATTAAGAGGTATTTTGCGAGTAACTACAACAAAACATTTAATTAGGTTTACGTGTGGTATGGAAAAAGGGGAGAAATATTGCTATTTTCCAACATTTTTAAGTATTGAACCATGAGCAGAAGTTTTTATAATTTTGTTTCATATTCCTGATGACTCTGCATCACCCAGTATAATTTTTATAGCCAAAATCAATTACATGGGAATGGGAAGTAAATACCACATATATATAATAAAGGTTATAAAAATTTTTGTGTTGTTGAATGTTTTCTTTCAAACATTTTAAATGATAGTTAAAACCAAACTATCTTACATTATATAAAGCTTTATGTTTCTATGGTATTGATGCTAAGCATATACTAGTGGTAGTTTAAGTAGAAATACCCTAATTAATGTTTTATAATATAATAAAATCTAGGTGATTTTCATCAGCTCAAGAATTCTGAGAAGTATCTATAGGATATTTTAAAGAAAATTAATTGCATTTAATTTACAGTCAGTTGAACACAAAACTTAATACATTTTAATACTTAAAAGATAACACATTTTATTACTACACGAAAGCAGACTCCTAAATAGTTCCCAAATCTAAATAATATACCACAAATTTTTGTCTCTCATTAACAAATAGCAAGTTATAAGAAGCAGTTGATGTTCGTATATAAGTATATGATGAACAACATTATAAATAAAATATGTAACCATTCTTAGTTTATTATATATTCAATATACAAGTAGCACACATGCTACTTGAATCGATAATATTTAATGAATTCATTCATAGGTTTTGTTCAGAGGTTTATATATTTATTTTTTTCTTATTCCAAATCCATCTACACTTGATTTCAACATTATAATATTTAATTTTAATAAAACTTATTTGATTCCACCTTCAACTTGAGATACTTGTTTTACAATAAAACACTAATATATGAACATATATTGATAAGATACACTTGTCAGTAGTTGCACTGAGACCTTCCTTTTTTGTTTAATGAGCCGTTTCAGGAGATGTACCCCATTGTCAACTCAGACCCAGACTCTAAGGCTGACTTATGGTCAAGTGCCTTTATGTTAATTTTAAAGTCACTTTCAACCCCTTTACACTTCTGGTGATTTCTTCTTTGACAGTAGCTCAGCAATTGATTTTCCGCATAAAAGATACTTTAAATGTATATATAAAAAATAATTGTTATAAAGTTTTTATTACAATAAAATCAAATGCCAATGAATGTTTTATGAGAAATTGCATTAATGACATTAATAATTATGCTATAGAGATATTTTTTATGAGTGTATACAAAGATAACTAACATCACCATAATAAGAAAGTTTTTCTTTCATTAATCATAAATTATATTATAAAAATTACTACTATTAGTATCACTTTGCAAAAAACCACTACTTACTGAGATTTTTCAGCACACACGTTTCACACTAGGTCAGTATATTGTTCAATGCTTTGAGTCAGAGACCACAGCATTGCACAATGCATCAACCCAGTGCGAAATGCGTTTGCTGAAAAATATCAGTAAGTAGTGGTTTTTCCCAAGTCATACCGATAGTAGTAATTTTAAAAAACCTCAAAATATACAACACAAAAACTGCAAGTTGTGAAAATTACATTTGAACGTAAAATAACAACTTGTCTAAATTATAATTTATGAAAAATTCACTGAGTCATAGCGTTTGAGACACTGATGAATGTTTCATAGTGCAAAAAATGTTAAAGGTCAGTAAGTTTCTCATAAATTTTCTTATTGTAAATTTGGCAATTTGTTTTTTTTTCAACTTCAAACATAAACGTTTTGCCGATTTTCATGGATAACAAAATCCATTAGTTGAATACAAAATATACTTTCTACACATTCACATTTACTAAAGTATGTGAAACTTGTAATAATATGTTTTTAGGGCAGTTGTTTCTGGATATATCTCTCTTTGTTAGTGCAGACTGCAATTGAAAGTGCTATTACAGGCACAAGGTTCTACATATATATTTAAATGTGTATTCTAGACGATAAAATTGAATTAATGACTTAAACAATAGTTTATGACTATAAAAAACTGTTATTAAAAAATTACAAAATTTTAAGTTCGGAAGTCATAAACTATTGTTTAAGTGATTAATAAAATTCACCGAACGTAATTGACTACAAAATTCAAGAAATAAAATTGAAGTAAGAAACAAATAATTCAAAATTTAATTAAATATAATGCATTTTGGTGGTGTGGGTGTATTTTCTGTGTATTAGGAGTTATGATGTCAAAAAGTGTGTGTGAGTTGTAATGTAATTGTGTTTTGAGTATGTATGTAGGGTGTAGTTTGAAGTGTCTGTATATTTTGTATTGTTCGGTTGTGTAGCGTTGGTTATTTCTATGTTGTTTATGAAGAATTTGAAGGTTAGATGTTATGTCTATGTAGTCGTGTTTTGTGGAGTTGAGATGATCGGCGAAGTTTGATTGGTAGTTATTGTTTTTTAGTGCTTTTATATGTTCTTGGTAACGTGTGTAGAATGACCTCCCTGTCTGGCCTATGTAAAAACTGGGACATGAAATGCAAGTTAGTTTGTAAACTCCAGTGGTGTTGTAAATGTCGTTGATATTGTTGTTGGGTTTAAATTGTTTGTTGAGAGTGTTGTGTGTGGAGTAAGCTATTTTGTAGTTGTATTTTCGTAGTGTGTTAGTTAGATTGTGGGTTTTGGATGATCTGTGTGGTAGTGATAAGTATTTTATGGGATTGTCGTCTTGTGTCTTTGAATTTGGGTTATTATGTTTATTTTTTAGGCGGTTGTATAATTTGTCAATCATTGTTGGGTTGTATCCGTTTGTTTGGGCTATATATTTTATGGTGTTTAACTCCTGGTAGTGTTCATCTTTGTCTAACGGTGTTTTAACCAGGCGATATATCATGGTGTTGTAAGCAGCTAGTTTATGTTGGTGTGGGTGGTTTGAGGAACTGTGTATGGTCGTATTAGTGCTAGTGGGTTTTCGGTATATGTTGAATTTATGTGTTTGTTTGTCTGTTCGTTTAATTGTAAGGTCTAAGAAGTTGAGGGAGTTTTGTTGTTCTGTTTCGATGGTGTATGTTAGTTTTGGGTGTATTGAATTAAGGTGTTTTAGAAATATATGTGCTCTGCGTGTGTTGCCTTTATATAATGTTATGATGTCGTCGACGTATCAGTACCAGTAAATTATGTTATCTGCGTATTTATTGTTGTATAAAAATGTGGTTTTGTTCAATATGGTGTATGAATATTTCTGCTAAGATACTAGCTATGGAGGAGCCATGGTTGTAGAATGTGTTGTTGTAGGTGAAGTAATTTTGAGATGTGATTAATCTTGTGAGGTGGTGATTTTGTCAATGTGTGTATGTGGTGTGTTTGTGTCTATTAGCATGTTTTTGAGGATGTCGATGGTTTCTGGAATGGGGATGTTTGTATATAGATTTGATATATCAAAAGAGACTAAGGTGGAATTGTGTGGGATATTTATGTTTTTTATTTTGTCTATTAGATTTAGGTTATTTTTTAAGCTACAATGATTATTAAATTTTATAGGGTTTCGGATAGTTTTGTCGAGGAATTTGGCTAGAAGATGAGAATGGGCGCTTGTGTGGTTGATTAGTGGATGTATTGGGATGTCTGTTTTGTGAATTTTGGGCAAAATAAAAAACGTAAATATCCCACACAATTCCAACTTAGTCTCTTTTGCTATATCAAATCTATATACAAACATCCCCATTCCTTGGGAAATGTGTCCCATTGTCTACAAATAACTGTAATATATAGTGTTCTAGTTAATTTTCTTCTTCTGGAAAAAGAATACTTCAATTTTACTATTTCTGCAAACAAAAATATTTTAATAAAACAATCTGTGGCTGATGGTATTATTATTAGAAAACTCGGAGGGGCCTAATCAATGTAGAGCACTTAGTGGTAGCCTTTAGTGGCATATGTTAAATCTTTGTATCAAAACTTTGTAATCTAACTACTTCTACTGAAGATAGGTTTTAAAAGCTAAACAGAAGAAAACTATCTACCACAAGAATATGAATCCAACAACATACTAAAAGATAATATATGTCACGAAACACAAGTAAATCCAACATAACAGATTCATCATACTCATATATTTAAAAAAGGTATCAAACAGAAACATAAAAATATGTACATACAATACAAATGATAACAACATTAAAGGTTGTATAAAATTTCGAAATAATCTTTTATATAATATTTACATAAAATACAATTGTTATGTGAGTTAAGGCCCCTTTATTTTCAATGAACAATAATAACCCTTGTTACAAATATTTAAATACCCTTGATGTACATCAAGTATTATGTATAAATTTGTCTCCTTGATTTTGCTAAAGCCGGCAACATTTTTATGACTAATTTGCCACTCTCTTCAATTTTGCAAAAGAAAGGGGGTCAAAATTGTCTTTGAATTATTGCCAGCTTATAAAAATACAAGTATTATAAAAATAAAAATTTTAAAACAAATTCATACTGAGGTTAACAAAAATTAATAAAATTATTTTAGTTACCCTAGAGCACTATTTATGACATTATCTGGTAATCATGGCAACAATTTATGGTTGTAAAATGGAGGTTTCGGCAACAACCAGAGGGGGGAAAAATTCATACACGTCTTTGAGAAATACGCTTCTAGCTATGGGATAGTTGGGTGCCAAAGCTCTAGACTTTGAACATAAAGATACTCAGTTCGAATTCGGCTGGACTCCACAAATTTTATAATTTAATTATTGAATAAATATTTGTAAAAAACTGTATTAACATCAATTGTTATCCACTTTTTGTTAAAAATAAATGTATTTGATCTTGATCAGATGAATAAAAACATATTTTATTAACAACTGAAAATTTGTACAAGATTTATATCAGAGTGTGAGCTAATAGAAGGAATTTAATATGGGACTTTTGACTCCCATAACAACTATATTTTATTTATATTTTACAACTATTGTGAATGTACATACGAATACATTCATATAATAATTTGAAATATGCTTCAAATAATAAAATAAGGCACCATCGACAATCAAATGTTTGTAACTCATCTTTCATATTATTGATTAAATAATTAGGTGAATAAACAACCCCCAATTAAGATATATGTCTTAAAAACTGAACCACTAATTTGTTTCACTGTTTGTTAAGATCAGCAATATATTAACAAGGTAACAGTAGCCCAAGTATTACTTTATTACACACTAGTAAGCTACTATTTTCATCACACCAAGCTGGCTAGATCTCACTATTTTGCGAGTTCACTTGAAGCTCTGGCTTTTGTCAAAGGGACATGGCAAGCTTCACCAGTATCTGGAAAATACTAGTCTGGTAATGAAAAATAAAGCTCATTTTGTGGTCATGCTACACCTTTATGCATCAGCTAGCTATATAGTGGCTTATAACCAGGTTGGATTTAAGAAAGTGCCATTGATCCTTAATACTTGAGGTCAATGGCGTAGCCAGGACAATGGTTTGGGGGCACGACCCTGGGGAAATTTTGAATACTTTTATCTCTAGAAATCATACTAGAGGTTTTAGAGGTTATTATTTGTTTGTAGTTTTTGTGTTTTACATCTTGAGGTTTTTGTGTAAATTACACTTTTTGTATTCACTTGGCAAAAAACCACTACTAACTGATTTATTAAGCAGAGGTGTTTTGCTCTAGGTCAGCGCATTATTCAATGCTGTGATATATTTGCTCAAATATAGTATTTGATTGTGAGTTTGTTTTGTCATTTAGAACGTGTTGTGAATACTATTTATTAATTACACTTTTGGTATCACTTGGCAATACTCACTACTTATACAAATATTTTTAAGCAGATATGTTTTGCACTAGGTCAGTGCATTGATCAATACTGTGAGACACCATAGGAAAAACCTCAAGATGTACAACACAAAAACTGCAAACAATCACTATTGTTATTATTATTATTATACTCTGTAACCTAATTATTATTATTATTAAGAAAGCTTTTTTGAAAAATAACATTAACTATTTTTTTATAGGTCCTTTATATCTCACATTTAAAAATATATCGAATCCTAATGAGTCCCTGCCTGGTCATGAAATCAACACGATTGAAAACTTCTATGAAGTAAATCCTTGTACAAACTACACGCTCAAAGTAATAAATATATCATCTGACGCTCATTTTATAATTGTACAAGCACATTCTTATTTCTACAATTTGACACTAGGTTATTCACTACCAGAGAGAGGTGGTGAATTTGTTGTGGGTAAAAATGTAGGTTTGGTACAAATGTTGGATGCAAAAGAAAATGGCACAGCATTATTTAGTTTGGAAAACCATCATATGTTTTCTATATTCGTATTACTGACAGTTGTGGCTTACGGACGAAATGGTAAGAGAATTTAACTTACTATTTATAGTATCAATTAGATTTAATTATAAAAGTTGCTTGTTGTAATCATCTTAAATTCACTGATTAAAATATAATTAAATAATTCGTAACTAAGTGAATACTTAAGAGCTTACTTATTGACAATGGAAACAATCATTCTTTTTACGAATCTAAGTATCTACTAAAAGTTGTAGTAGAGGCTTAGCTTCGTAAGAAGGACGATTATTTTAAAATGTGTCAGCAAGTTAGCTCTTAGGTATTCACTTAGTTATGAATTATTTAATTATATTTTAACAATAAAATTGGTGTTTAGTAATAGCGATAATGTTTTAAAGT
Organism: Prosapia bicincta; assembly: GCA_036971475.1. NCBI lineage: Eukaryota > Metazoa > Arthropoda > Insecta > Hemiptera > Cercopidae > Prosapia > Prosapia bicincta. The sequence goes on from JBAIZL010000004.1 coordinate 162,429,516, forward strand.
ATATATTTACTTATGTAATTTACAATTGTAGCTTATTTGAAAAGTAAAGCTATAAATTATTACATCACTTGAGTTTTCGGTTGTTAATTATAATTTTAGTACTAGGTCAACTAGAAGTTGTAAAATTTTTCAAGTGTTTAAACTAATAATGGTTTATGTAAATGAAACCCTTAACATTTTCTGCTTATCCTTAAACTGTAGATAGAAATAATAAAAAAAATAACATATTTTAATTTATCTCAAATATACTTTTGCTGATTATATATGTTATTGTCATTGTAGCTCCAGTTCCTGGAGGTTGTAATATGGAATTTGAACTGAAAACGTCACCATTTATGAAATTAAATTTCACTTCTGCCTTAATTCAAGTGGATGCTCAACCAGCACAGATGCCTTATCCTTGGATTTATCAGGCTTATGGTGGAGGGTGTGGTCCAAATTTGTTAGAATATGAAACTTACCAGTTGTATCTACCGTCAAATGATTTTACACTAAAAACCTATTTTAAAGGAATTTCTCAGATGTTAACTGTAAAAAGAATAAAACAGTTTGGAAGAAAGGTATTCACTTGGAAAATATTATCAGTTAATGTTCAAGACTTAAATAAATGTTAGGCAGGTATAAGTTTATAAAATGTAAAAATTCAATACTTTACTGATGTATAAAACAAGTAACATACATTTTTTTTTTAAAGATAATTTCTGCTTAAGTCAACAAAGAAAAATATTATTTAGTTTATTTTTATTTTATAATTACAATTAATATAAATATGTATATACATATTTCAGGTTAACAATATTAAGTGGCAAAATAGAAAGGGAATTTCCTTGCAATTTTTCATTTCCCTTTCTATGTATGGTGTTGGACTATTATTTTTGTTTGTTATTTGCTTTGTTTTTGTTACACGCTTTGTTTTTTTGTAGCTTGCATTGTTTTGTAGTTTCTTTTCACTTTTTTTGCATTTTTCGTTCGTGAAGCTAGGTTTGATACTGTTAATCCAGTTTGTTTATTTTATTCATTTCATTCATTTTTAATTCTACAGCAATATTTATAATATTTTGTGGTAACCATGGCAACAATTTAAATTTATACAATGGAGATTTCGATGAAAACCAAATCGAGAGAAAAAATTCGTATATATCTTTGAATAAATTATTTCTAAGTATTTGAAAGTTGCCAAAGCGTGCTAGACATTAAACATGAGGACTCACAGTTTGGATTCGTCCTATACCCCCAAATTTTTATAATTTAATTATTGAATAAATATTTGAAAAACCTGTAATAACATCAATTGTCATTCACTATAGGTTAAAAAAAATGTATTTGAACTTGATTGGATGGAAAAAACGAATTTTATTAACGATTGAAAATTTGTACAAGATATGTATCAGGAGAGTGTTAACTAATAGAAGGAATTTAATAAAAATTAGAGTTACTTCTGTAAAGTATTCTGTACAAAAAAATATTCACATGTAAATAATATTGAGTAATTTCTTTTAAGCTCGGACTTTAAATTTTACTAAAACTGTTTAAAACACTATTCAAGTTTTGTAGAAAAATGTGAATAATTTTACTGTTATTTGATATATTATATTTTTTATGATACATTTTTTATGTATGACATTAGAGCTTATTTATCTACTTTCCTTATACAATATATATGCTCAATGATTTGTATATTTGGAAATTAAAACCATCCACAATGTTTGTTTGTTACTTGCTCTATGTGTGTATTTCTCCAAATTTTAACTGTTATTTCTGCTGTGCATTATATAAAATCACTTTTATTCTTTAGGCAGAATTTTAAGAAACATGTAAATCTGAAAGCAGTTGGAAGTGATGAATATGTTGTATACAATAACTAAATGTTTTTAATGTTCATAAGAGAAAATTGTGTGTATTTACTGTTAATTTTAGGGTAAAAAAAATTCATGGACATTGAATAAAAATTTATATAATCCTAAAATTTTGTTTTAAAAAATGAAAAAAATTTTTTTTGAGAAACAAGCAACTTAAAAATCAAATGTTTGCTATACATATGAGTCTTTGAGAAATAATATATGAACAACTTTGGTTGAAAATCTTAGAAGAATGTGTGAGTTATACAAATAAAGAACAATTTTATCAATAGCTAAGTGTAAATGTATTATTTGTTAGGACATAGCATGTTATTTAACAGACACATCTGCAATAAATATCTATTCACTCTCTAATATAGATTTTCATTTTTATGCCTAATAAAAGATTAAAATTTTAGGTTATGAAAGAATCAAATGGACCAAAATTAAGGAAAATGTTCAATGCATATTACGGAACTGGATCTATATTTGCTCTGATTGTGTCAGCTGGAAATTTGGAATATTCTGCTTATGTACCTATTCAGACATACTCTTGCAGACCAGAGTACAATTATGGCACATGCTTCAGTTATTGTAAGTTAATTTTGAATTTATAATGTTTATTTTCGGTGCAAAAAGTATTTCTTTTATATTTTTAATAGATTTAATGAATCATTTCTTTTACAATATCCATGCAAGTGATTTAACTTAAATGATTTTATATACATAATTAAAGAATTAAAAATATTTCAAATACAAGAATTGTTTTAAGCTATATATTTTTTCAAACATTTTTGCCAATAAATGTATAACATTTATAAATTAAAACAATTCTTGTATTTGAATTATTTTTATTCACTAATTATATTACAAGAAAACATATCACCATGTTTAATATATATACATATATGTTACTGTATATATATATATTAAATATGGTGATATGTTTACTTGTAATATAATTATATATAATTCTTGTGTGTGTGTGTGTGTGTGTGTATATATATATATATATATATATAGTTCATAATGCAAACTATTTGATTTTCAGCATTTTATTCGATTATTTTATCAAGTGTGTTTGGAATTGTCGGCTTATTTCTATGTTTCATTGGAAACAGATGTAGCAGATATGAAACAATAGTAATGTTTTGCTTATTCATGGTTGTACTCTCATTTATACTTTTAATGAATATAAATGACATTGGACTGTCAAATCAAGGTAAGAATAATTAATTCAGATTTAGAATAGTTATTAAAATTATCTAATTGGTTTATTGACTAATTAGGAGATCCTATTGAAAATTTCCTAGTCATATTAATATATAAATTTTAAATAATAATTTTTGTTTGCATATCCTTGTGTATATTGTGCATAAGACCTTATATAGATAACAGGTATAAATGCCCCATTGCTTTGTCTTTAGACTACCCTGTTCTGCAAAAAATTATTCAAAAGAATTTTGTCAGTAGTAAATGTAAAAGTTGAGCAAGGACGAATTGCGTAATGAAAGATTATGTGAATATGATAGTTTATTTGGTTTAAACATATATAATAGAGTCTCCATAATTCGAGGTAGATGGGACCTAGACACCAGCAGATTACCCAAATTACTCGGATTACACAGAAATACGTTCCTGTGGGTTAGTGTTTTAATGAACCCCAATACTATAGGTAATTAAAAATACTCTAAATAAGTTAAGAGAACTTTATATGAACATTTCTTGAATACCAAACTCATCATTCTTTATTAAAATGATGAAATAGGCTTTACGAAAATAGAATCGAATATAACGGAAGCTCGAAATATCAGGACTCAGATTTTGGAAACTCTACTATATTCAGTATTAAAAAAATACTTTCCTTCTAAAATACTACCGACTTATTAAACAAAAAATTTTTTGTAGCACAGTTTGATACCTGACCATAAGGTGGTAAACATAGATTCTACATTTCCATGTTTAAACGACTAATTCCTTTAAATTTGACTTCAACCTTTTTTGCATCACTTCCATTTGTTTTTGTTCTAGAATTAAAGTATGTTTAAGTGACCAGGAATTTGTTCATAATTACCATGTGTAATTTTGGTAGTAGTAAATAGTAATTATAATTTATTACAGAAAAAAACGGTCTTTATAAATATTTAGTGAATTTTGACCATAATTTAAAAATAACTGATGTTTGTGTGTTAAATAATCTGTTCTAATCCTGGCTCTAGTTTTCAATATAACATGTGTGTGTTATTTTATTTCTGTAATGTTATTATAAGATATTTAAAAATAGAAACATGATTCTTTTCAAATGCAATTTGCAAAATGTTTTGTATTTCAGAAATTGGTATATCATTCATTATTGGAGTAATATTTGTTAGATTATTTCTAAAATACATTCAGAAGGGAAATTTTGGTATCCAAGTGATAGCCTATTTAATGGATGGTGTGATGATGGGAATTTTGCTTGCATCTATCATATTCTACACTCCTATAGGTAAGTGTGCTTGTTGATTACTTTTAAATATTTTACAATAAGAAAACATCTATATAGAGAAAAGTTGTTTTTATTGTTTTTGAATTACAATACAAGTAACTTATATGTACATAATTCTAAAGATGTTGAACCTATTAATATCCTAAACACTCTCATCTGCATTATCTTCAATACTACAAAGAAATTTAGCATGATTGTTTTATTGAGATATGAGAAATTGGCATAAGTGTGTAAGTAATTATATTTCTTGTAGGAAAAAGGTAGACTCAAAATATAGACTTACTTTGCTATAAATTTTAAATTAAAGAAATATACAATATAAATGAGAAATTAATATGTAATGCATTTATTTCGTGTAATAGAAAAGGTAAAGCATGACAACTTTCTCCTTCAAAAATAAGCTGAGTAGTGAGGGATATTGTTTGAACAATGAATATATGTGTACTTTTACAGTCTTGTTTACATGATAGTAGAGAAAACATCTGTTATCATTTTGTAAAGTAATGAAATTTAATTAATTTTATTATTTATTAAAACTTGGAAAATGGCTACACACACACACACACCCAACCACACAAAGAAAGAGAGAGAGGCATCGAGAAAGAGAGAGAGGGACAGAGAAAACCACAGAGAGAGAAAGAGAGAAGTACACACACACACAAACACACACACTTACATACACACACACACCCAACCACACAAAGAAAGAGAGAGAGGCATCGAGAAAGAGAGAGGGACAGAGAAAACCACAGAGAGAGAAAGAGAGAAGTACACAAATAAAGGGAAAGTTTTTGTGTTCATACTAATTTGGTTGACAATTTTTTTTCCAATATTAATACACAAGAAAACATACTGCGATATATATATATATATATATATATATATATATATATATATATATATATATATATATATATATATATGTATATATATATTCTTGATATTTTACGTTATCCATTGTTTTTCTGTTGCACTGGTTTTATGACGTTAATATTTACTATTGTAGTAATTATAGTATATATATATATATATATATATATATATATATATATATGCGTATAGACACATATTTGAATTTAGGAAGAAAAATATTGTTTAAATGGTTAATCATAGTCCAAAGTTTTTCATTAATTGACAGTATTATGAAAGACAAACTGTGATAATACTGATATCTCAAACAAAGGTCGATAGTACTAATATTGTCAATTAATAGTTACTTTGAACTGTCTTTCATTGTTCAAATAAACTGTTTTTGAAATTGAATGTTTGTGATTTATAACAAGAATATTTATTCCTCTGGGTTTGAACATATCACTTTTGATAAAATTTTTATATCATAAACTTACATGGTAAACTTATATGGTAAATGAATATTATACAGTATTACTGCATTATAAGATTAGACAAACCTTATTAAAAACTTTAACTGTATTAGGATATGAATAATTTGAAACAAAATTGTTCATATCCTAATGGATAGAATATGACTAGGTAACAGTGTATAAAAACAGGGGTAAGTAAAGGAAAGAGGAGAAGGAGGAAACTTTGTGTGAAGATGGTCCATATCCTAATGGATAGAATATGACTAGGTAACAGTGTATGAAAACAGGGGTAAGTAAAGGAAAGAGGAGAAGGAGGAAACTTTGCGTGAAGATGGTCCATATCCTAATGGATAGAATATGACTAGGTAACAGTGTATGAAAACAGGGGTAAGTAAAGGAAAGAGGAGAAGGAGGAAACTTTGCGTGAAGATGGTCCATATCCTAATGGATAGAATATGACTAGGTAACAGTGTATGAAAACAGGGGTAAGTAAAGGAAAGAGGAGAAGGAGGAAACTTTGCGTGAAGATGGTCCATATCCTAATGGATAGAATATGACTAGGTAACAGTGTATGAAAACAGGGGTAAGTAAAGGAAAGAGGAGAAGGAGGAAATTTTGCGTGAAGATGGTCCATATCCTAATGGATAGAATATGACTAGGTAACAGTGTATGAAAACAGGGGTAAGTAAAGGAAAGAGGAGAAGGAGGAAACTTTGCGTGAAGATGGTCCATATCCTAATGGATAGAATATGACTAGGTAACAGTGTATGAAAACAGGGGTAAGTAAAGGAAAGAGGAGAAGGAGGAAACTTTGCGTGAAGATGGTTCATATCCTAATGGATAGAATATGACTAGGTAACAGTGTATGAAAACAGGGGTAAGTAAAGGAAAGAGGAGAAGGAGGAAACTTTGCGTGAAGATGGTTCATATCCTAATGGATAGAATATGACTAGGTAACAGTGTATGAAAACAGGGGTAAGTAAAGGAAAGAGGAGAAGGAGGAAACTTTGCGTGAAGATGGTCCATATCCTAATGGATAGAATATGACTAGGTAACAGTGTATGAAAACAGGGGTAAGTAAAGGAAAGAGGAGAAGGAGGAAACTTTGTGTGAAGATGGTTCATATCCTAATGGATAGAATATGACTAGGTAACAATGTATGAAAACAGGGGTAAGTAAAGGAAAGAGGAGAAGGAGGAAACTTTGCGTGAAGATGGTTCATATCCTAATGGATAGAATATGACTAGGTAACAGTGTATGAAAACAGGGGTAAGTAAAGGAAAGAGGAGAAGGAGGAAACTTTGTGTGAAGATGGTTCATATCCTAATGGATAGAATATGACTAGTTAACAGTGTATGAAAACAGGGGTAAGTAAAGGAAAGAGGAGAAGGAGGAAACTTTGTGTGAAGATGGACCATATCCTAATGGATAGAATACGACTAGGTAACAGTGTATGAAAACAGGGGTAAGTAAAGGAAAGAGGAGAAGGAGGAAACTTTGTGTGAAGATGGTCCATATCCTAATGGATAGAATATGACTAGGTAACAGTGTATGAAAACAAGGGTAAGTAAAGGAAAGAGGAGAAGGAGGAAACTTTGTGTGAAGATGGTCCATATCCTAATGGATAGAATATGACTAGGTAACAGTGTATGAAAACAAGGGTAAGTAAAGGAAAGAGGAGAAGGAGGAAACTTTGTGTGAAGATGGTCCATATCCTAATGGATAGAATGTGACTAGGTAACAGTGTATGAAAACAAGGGTAAGTAAAGGAAAGAGGAGAAGGAGGAAACTTTGTGTGAAGATGGTCCATATCCTAATGGATAGAATATGACTAGGTAACAGTGTATGAAAACAAGGGTAAGTAAAGGAAAGAGGAGAAGGAGGAAACTTTGTGTGAAGATGGTCCATATCCTAATGGATAGAATATGACTAGGTAACAGTGTATGAAAACAAGGGTAAATAAAGGAAAGAGGAGAAGGAGGAAACTTTGTGTGAAGATGGTCCATATCCTAATGGATAGAATGTGACTAGGTAACAGTGTATGAAAACAGGGGTAAGTAAAGGAAAGAGGAGAAGGAGGAAATTTTGCGTGAAGATGGTCCATATCCTAATGGATAGAATATGACTAGGTAACAGTGTATGATAACAGGGGTAAGTAAAGGAAAGAGGAGAAGGAGGAAACTTTGTGTGAAGATGGTTCATATAATTTCATCTTACCAATATAAACAAAAACAAAATGCCTGAAAGAATTTTTATAAGAAGTTGAGATATGAATTGTATTCATAACATGTTGAAACATAACATGCATACTATGTGTGTGATGTGTGATAAAATGTACTAATCCATATTGTTAAATTTTTAATGCATTTTATTAACAATTAAATATAATAACAATATTGGGCAGCATTTTTTTTTATTTCTCTTATATTCAGGAATTGTGCCTTGCAGCATTGATTGGAGTTATCTAGATTCTCTTTATGAATTTACAGGAGACATCTTTATTGAAAAATGTTACCATTATTTATCTAATGCACCGTTTAAAAAACAATTCTTGTGGAAAAAATTATTGCAATGCTAATGTCATCAAAATAATGAGGACATGTATAGTTCCTCCTTTGCCAAAGCTTAGACTATCAAATCTAATTTCTGCAAATAAAATATTAAATATGAATATTTTTTAAATATTGTAAATTTTTGTATTGAAATTTCTTTAAATTCCATTTATGAAAAAATTGTATGTTTGTTTTACAGGTGATATGCCAATTTTCAACGATAATTTTCAATACTGGATTTTATTTCTCTTTTTTGTGCTACTGACAACATTAGTGACGCGGTATTTTGAAAGCACGCTTCATGGATTTGCACCTGCTTTTATAGGAGCCTATAATATTATCCTTTGTTTGGAATACTTTACCCATTCAAATTTGAGATATATTATTATCAATCCAATTAGGCGTGCTACTGTTGAAAACTTTGAAAGTGCTGCTATTTCCCCTCCATATGAAGAAATGGGCAAGTATTTTTACATTCTGACCAGTTTTAATATCACATATTTTTAATTTTCTTTTTTCTGAAAGTAAGGGTACAATTAATTTTATTTTAAACTTGTGGGGTGAGATCTATATACTTTGATTTACTCACAAATCTAGACACTAAAACTAAGTTCTCACAACAAATATGTTTCAGCAACTACTTTGCCATATTCACTGAAGAACATTATCTTCTGGCATCTGACAATTTGTGATAGATTTAATTAGACGTAGGGATAAAGTAGTAAATATTATTCTCTGATATAGGTGCTGATGTAGGTAATAGTTGCTGGTGTAGGTAATAGTTGCTGATGTAGGTAATAGTTGCTGGTGTAGGTAATAGTTGCTGATGTAGGTAATTTTTGCTGGTGTAGGTAATAGTTGCTGGTGTAGGTAATAGTTGCTGATGTAGGTAATAGTTGCTGATGTAGGTAATAGTTGCTGATGTAGGTAATAGTTGCTGATGTAGGTAATAGTTGCTGATGTGAGTAATAGTTGCTGATGTAGGTAATAGTTGCTGATGTAGATAATAGTTGCTGATGTAGGTAATAGTTGCTGATATAGGTAATAGTTGCTGATGTATGTAGTAGTTGCTGTAACATGTCTCATGAAAGTAAAGACTTTATTGTTGTTAGAATTGAGTTTTAGTATATTGTGTCTATCCTGGTGGCTGTGTTGATAAAAACTTATGTTAAGTAAAGCTATTAATTTTTTTTATGAAACATATAATATAATGCAGAAGATAAAGAATACAATAAACTTAAAAAAGAATAGAAACATAATAGGTAATTAACCATTGAGTGCTGTATAAATATGACTAATAAAAGTAAGTGTATATGTATGCCATTATTTTTGGTTTGTTAAAATGAATTAAACACTTTTTAGTAAACCACTTCATTGTCAAGACGTATTATTTTATTCTTATTATTTGAAAACCTAATGTTTTTACTTTGGTTGTTATAGGTTTTACGAAAAATTTTTGATCCTACATTTGACCTAAATGTATTTTCACATTGATAATGTTTTCGCGCCATTTTTAGTTATATGTATTTTATTTGTAGGCTACATCTCAATTAATCTGTAAAATGGAGAATAAGTCATACAAAAAAAAAGTCAATTCCTACTGAGGCAACAGAGAAAAATTTTTATTTTAGTTACTTTTTATTTTATAACTACAATTGATATAAATATGAATATATAAATGACAGAATTACAATATTAAGGCAAAATAGAAAGCTAATTTTGTACCAATTTTCCATTTTCCCTCAATACATTATATAATGCCGAACTATTATTGTGTTTGTTACTATTTATTCGCTTTTTTTCTAATTTATGAAGATGATGGTAGTCTATAATTTCTCATTCTATCCATCTCTTGTAATACTTTATTATTGCTAGGAACCTTTCTCCTATAATTTCATATAAATCTTAAAATAATATATTTCTAGCTGTGGGAAAGCTGGCTTGATGCCAAAGTGCTGCATTTCTAACATATTAGCTATCTACTTCCAATGAAACTGAGATATCAACTTTTTTAAATAATATTAATAAATAACAATTTGAAAAAACTGTATGAAGATAAATTGTCATCCACTACAGGTTAAACAAAATTTATTTGAACTTTGAGAATGTAAAAAAATAGAAGGAATTGGAAAAAATATTAATAATAACAATGTTTCTAAAGTTACATTTTACTAATAATACACTCAAGAAATATAAGACTTTTTTATTAATATTGTAATATACGAATCATTCCAGATTTATTAATGGTAATAACATGGATTCTGTTGTCGATTTTTGGAATCTACCTTCAACCACAAAAATCTTACACAAAGTCATTGGACATGATGCCGATCCTTTCCAATAATTTTGCAACAAGTAACTCAGGATATGGCTCATGCACAACTCCAGGCAGTGTTGGAAGTGTATTCTTCAGTGATTGAATAAGTGGACTATGTACATGGGTGAAGGTAATCAGGGTTAATCAGAGTGCCTTACTATGTAATGTATTTCCAGATATCAATTTAAATCATTTTTTGTCAAATAGTTTATACAATTTTGTCTTCTTAGTCAATTTAAGAAGGCAAAAAAATGGATAAAAGAAGGTATGAATTTATTCCAGCATTTTATAAATTTCCAGCTCAATAAATTTGTATCTATGTTGATTAAATTTATATGTTAAGAATTTTATTTGAGCCTAACAAGAAAATAATTTGGAGGTATACAATTTTTGAAACATTTTTTTTGTTATTCTTCTGTCACAAAATATTATGGAAATGTGTACTACTGGAGTTTGTGAGTGTTTTAATCATTAATGTATTGAGTTTATTTTTTTTTAATGTAAGTTCTATTTTTTGTAATATAAATATTATGCTATTAGTAATACCAAATTAGGTTGGGGTATTATTTTAAATTAAATTGAATTGTTATAAGCCTTAATATAAGACAACCCTTTATTTTAGGTAAGACATTCTTGCTACGATAATTATAATTAAATTGTAAACATTATGAAATAGGTTAAAATGCATAGAAACACGGTCAATTCTTAGGATTTAAAATAAAAAGTACTATTTTTTATGTATTAAATATACTGGTAGAAATATTATTTCATATAACTATTATGATTTAAGTCATGAGGTCTCTAAGTGTCATATATTTAATTGTAAGAAAGTATGGTTAAAAAGTGTAATAATTTAATAGTAACTAAATAATTATTTCGTTTAATTGAATATAATACAACAAACGTAGTTTAGTTTTTATTTTGAAGTCACATTGATGTTACATCGTTTTTATCCAAAAAATTGAGTATTATAATATTTTCAAACAAGAATTAAATAGTAACATTTTTTAAAGAAATGAATGTGAAGGATTTGATTATGTAGATAAAAAATGTTTTGGAATATAGTTGATACCTTAAATGCAGGGGTTTTGTGCAATTGTGTGCATTAAATCAAATAATGTAATTATACTAATGAATGTTTTTAATTGAAATTGTTAAAGGTAACATATGAAAAGTTATGTAGTATTTTTTTAAGTTACACCAAAAAAGACAATTTATTTTGAAAACATCATCCTTTCACTAAACATATTTTAAAAATATCAAAACACGCCTTGTGGAAGGCAGACACATTCGAAGACAAATACAGTATCCAAGCCCCAACTTAAATAGTTCCGGGTTAACTGAGTTAGTAAAAAAATACATACACTTTCTATATAAACCTTGGTTCTCTGAAGAACAACACAAAAATATGTTTACAGTTTATATATATATATTTTTTGTCTTTTTATTTGTAGGTGGTTTTTTTTCATTTGATAATACAGTAGGTGCTATTTTTCACATCTTTAATCACATTTTCATTCATTTAGCTAGTCTATCATATGTATCGCTCTTGATTTTTGTCAAAGTCTGTGTTATCCGAGTTTCGGATGTCGCTCTATTATAGAGGAAGCAATGTAACCAGTGTGTTAAAAGAATAAAGTTAAAACCTTTTGCTATTAAAATGTGCAAATGTATAAAGCCCAGTTAAAAATATTAATATATTAAATAAACCACTTTAAATTCCTAATATTAAAAAACATTATTATTTAAAATTGTTATTATTATAAGTGGTAATTATTGAAAAATATAAATTAAATAACAAATAAAAACAATTTAGTGAAAGGTAAAACTAGTATGGAAGAAACCAGTTCAATTAATATTAAATAGAAACAAGTTATATGACAATTCAAATGTGTGGATGATCTGTTCACAAGTAGTTCTGTGAGATGTGGATGTCTGAAAACTATCACCTGCAGAGAAGAAGCATCACTAGGTCATACTGATCATCATATTTTCGCGGATGCTACCAGAAGCTTTGAAATAGTATGAAAAAAATCATACCGCTGCTATGAAATTATAGTCAAATATAAAATAGTTTCATTTAAAATCAACTTGTTTAGTCAGAAAAATATTGGAAATAACAGTAATTAATATATTTAGTTGTACTTTATCATATCTGAACATTTATCTTCAAATAGATAGTTTGTGAAACAACTTAATTTTAACGTTATTTAATGTAGAAAGCTTTGCAAGTATACAAGTTAAAAGCAAATCTAATTTTCCAAAATATCTTTCTTAGTCTATTTTTAGTTTTATCATATACAATATCAAGGATGCAGTGGTACAATACAGTATATTAGAGTAAAATTAGGACAAACACACATTGCTACAAAAATAACTAATATTATAAGTTACCTAAGATTAAACCCTTATGTATATTTTGATGATCATATCATCATCAGATGGTTCTGTTACTAAATAATCTAGAATATAATAATTTGCAAACCAGACTGACGTCAACCATTCTCTGTGGTCGCTATATATAGTCCTAAGGTAAGCTCCGCCCTTTCTCCGCCTCCAACCGAGAAACAATGGTCGGTCATCTTGAACCATATAGGGCAAGTCAAGAAATTTTAGTTTAGTCTTTTCTGACTTGGCCTATATGGTTCAAGATGGCCGACCGATTTTTGTCGGTCGGAGGTGGAGAAAGGCAGAGCTTACATCACGCCCATATATAGCAACCACAGAAAACGGTTGGTGTCAGTCTAGTTTGTAAACTATAGTATTTTAGATGGTAATTTTGTGGTAGAAACCTCTGATGATGAAGAAAAGGTCATCGAAATGTGCAATCTGGTTTAATCATGGGTAAATTGTTATGCTGGTTATCTTTATGGTATTGAAGTTTTTTCCAATATTTTTATTGTAATTTAGTTTGCATCATATAATAATAAAGTGACTTATTTAGCATTACCCAAACTATATTTAATTTGGAAAAATATAGACATAAATATTTGTTTTACATCATTTGAATAAGTTTGATTTGTTTCAATACAAGGGATTCATTGGAATACAAGGGAAAAAATAAACAATTGAAGAACATTTTGAATAAACACATTGTCCTCCAGTTACCAAATATTGAATTCTTTTATTTAAAGTTAGGTCCTAGATGATGGATTTAATAATACTCATATTTACATTAAAAAATAATATGATTCCAGAATACCCTTAATTATAATATATACTTGTCTATACACTATTATAATTATTTTTATTGGTATTTATATATGTAATTGCAAGAAGATAATTTAAACAAGTTACTTTTAGTAAGAAAACATTTGATTAGAAAACATTTTTTAGATTGTTTAAGAAACGTCACTATTCAGACTGTTCCATGTTACCAAATCTAGTGGCTAAATAATAATTGTTTGGAAAATATGTCAAGTAGAAATTTAAAATTAAATTGTTTACATTTAATTTTCTCTAACTTGTTTAGACAATCTGTTTACTGGGTTGTCATATTTTAATAAAATATGAATTATCTTTATAGTTATCTGTATTAGGCCTAATTTTTAAACTAAATATTTAATTTTTGGTAAAACCATTAACTTTCATAAAGTTAGAGACCTAGTAATGCAATATTATGTAATATAGTATCCATGAAATGATGTGTTTGTAAACGTTTTCATTATAACCAAATTTACCATATACCCTCTTGTACAGTTACACATGAATTCGGTTTAATAAATATGCAAACCTTTCCAGCTGAACGAATATGGCGACTATTAAGCAAAGTTGTGCCGCCTCGCGCACTAGCTCGTAGTTATTTGTTCCGCCCACTAGCGGCTTTTAGCTCCGCCCACTAGCTCGTCAATATTAGCTCCGCCCTCTAACTCGTGGCTATTAGCTCCGCCCACTACCTAGCTTGTAGTCCGAGGATCAATTAGCCTCTGTAATACACGTCTGAATTTGAGTTCAAGCGTACTATTGACAACAGTTGTGTTGATTCCTGTCGTGTTTCTTTTTGCTGATTGTCGACATGGAGATGGCGAAAACGCTGAAATATTGGTGAGATTCGTGTAAATCTCAAGAAAATACTTGTGTTGAGGTATTTTTAGAGGTAAGGATCAAAGAAAACGTACATTTTTAACATCGTATGCGGAGAAGGATTGAGTGTGTTGCCTATAAGAACAGTCAATTTACTTGTTAACAGCTCTCAACATATCAGTAATTTATTGAGGCATTTTCCCAAACTTCACCTAAAACTTGATTCGAGTCATTGCTTAGTCATTTCGTAAATCTCAATTTCGACGAAACAATAGAAACATCCCAGAAATAAGCACTACCCGACCGCTAAACGGGTACTGGATGTCGGTCTACATGATAGCTACATATGTTCCGAACTTCTAACTAGTTTAGGAGGTATTATGTTTTACCAATGACGATGAGTAAATGTCGGTTTTGAGAATAAAACAGTGTTTCTTAACAATTTTTCTTGCTGTCAACGAGCGCTTGCATTAAGTTTAGGCTAGATAACATTTATTAATATAGTATAAAATATTCTTATAGCTCTATTGTGCCAAAGGTAATCATAGCATTTAAATATTTGTATAGCAATTTTTACATTTATTATATATTACATTTGTTATTTATCTGTGTTTATAACTCTTTAAAGATTGAATTATCTTTTTTGTATTTTGTTTATGTATTGTATATAAACTGTTATTTAAAAAAATACTCTTCGTGTTCATTTATCTGCCCTAAAATTGTTAATTGTGGATGTGGAATTTTTAATTTCAGTAAATTCTTCATTGTTGGCAAGGTGCAAACTACTGGCTGACAAAACCACATGCATTGGAGCTTGAAGGATATCTAAGCAAAAGAGGCAATCACTAGAAGTATTAGTAACGCTTTTTTCTTGTTTCATTTTGCGGTTAGTGTTATTAAATATTTATTTAACTATGATTTTATATAGCCCTAGTGATAGTTTCAAGTAATAACGTGTGTGTATTTCTATTATAGTTTGATGTAAAACAGAATAGGACTTTACGAAAGAGAAATCGGCCAGAGGGGTGGGGGCTTCCGCCGTCTCGACGAATTGGTAATCCACATCTTGCCTTGTCGGGGAGTCTTGTTGCCAATTCTACGTTAACTTCAGTTCGTCGCTCAGTAGTTCAACATCGAGCTGACAACACCGCATCCCTACCCCGCCCATGGATGATGTCGAATTGGGCCCTCGGTCTGTTAGGGTCGTAAAAACGACGGTTGAATACGGCCCATGGTCACTTCGAAGGTAGTGTCGAATTGGGCCCATATCTCTAAAATTATGACCTACAAAATGGAATGCTCGCATCCACCTTAGCTTTAAATACATTCAAACATCTACAATAGATGTTTGGTTACGGTCAGATGGTGGTCAAACATTTATTTTAGACGATTGAAACATCTTTTTATATCAATATAAATAGTAGTGTAATAATATTTTACGTTATATGCGCACAAAATGATAAAACTCCCTGACCACACCATTGCCAGTTGGCCATTAGAACAGTTCAGCATGTCACCGTTATAGGGAACAAAAACGGACATGTAATGGAATGCTCGCTTGACCTGGCTAACAATACGTTATTGGCAGAATTATTCTAAGTTTAAATAATAGTTAAAAGATGAAAGTATAGTATTTTCAATGAATTTTATATTTCTTTATGATTTAGTAAAGTTTTAATGTATTTGTTTGCTTCCAATATGTTTTAGTTTTTAATTCTATCGTACATTAAAATAAAAACGAATGTCTGATCACTTAACAAAACTAATGTTGCCCGATTGACCAGGGGCCCAATTCAACCCCGACCCTTTTAGGGCTGACGGTAATCCGTCTAGGAATGTTTTGACCGTGGGCCCAGTTCGACCTTGTCCCCCATCATAGGCCCATTCCTATTCTGTTTTAAAGCAAACTATAAGAGTAACATTTCTAATTTTTTGCTTAAACCTTTTCTATTTTTAAAGTCACAACAGCAATTTTATAGATTTTAACTACGCAATTGATCAATACGGTATACTACTAAAATAAACATTACTATAACAGTTATATTTTATTTACATAGCTTTACGAACACATACAAGTAAAAGACGGTAAATCGGTTAGACTCGGGTATAAACTTGTTCTACATGACCTTCGTTCAATTTGAGGCATCACTCGTACCGTTCTTGAAGTTTTTGCATCATGATGGTGAAGAGGTGTTGTTTCATGCCTAGATATATATATTTGGCTATTTTTTCCTGTAGTTGGACAATGGTTGTTATAGTGGGTCATCAAGGAAAATCTACTTCATCGTTCCCCAGACGTAGGGCTTAGGTGGTGTAAGATCGAGGGAGTGGTATGAGTAAGGAAAGTTTGTTATAAGGGAGATGAGGCGGTTGCCAAAAGTTTCTTGAAGGAAAGCAATGTTGTTTATGGCAGTTTGGCTTGTTGCGCTGTATTGCTGGAACCTTTGTAAACGAAAATGCAGGTTTCGGTAACAAAATATTCTGAGGCCTCCTAGAAAACACAGCTGTTTGAGAAGTCAACTACAGCTGATGCATTTGCAGTTGTTTATTTCGGCGCATACGATATTATCTCAAAATATTTTGGTCTTTATATATATATATATATATATATATATATATATATATATATATATATATATATATATATATAATCAAGGAATAATATAAAAATACAGTTAAACGTATCCACTGGCTAACTGTACCACCATTAACAACGCATTAATAATATTGTTTACCATTTACAAACTGAAACATATGACTGGTTATACCATTGCCGTATTCACAACACCCATACGGCGTTGCCAAACCTTCACATCTAGGCTCATCATATTTACTTTTAATTTGGAGAGCTCTTCAATAAAGTTATTCTTTTTATGTTTATAAATGTCGATTGTGTATTTGAATTATTGACCAAGTTTGAATACTGCTCCTTATAACTAGTGTTCATCTTATTTTTTCTTTACTCTTAGTAAAATTCTTCACAATCATTAATTTTTTTTTTATAAACCGGCCTTTTTCATGCATACCTCGTTACCATGTCATGTCCTACATAACCGTGCCATGCGTACATGTTACTGTGTCATTGTTGCCGCTTATTGATATCACAATTTTGGGCGACAGTGAAATTTTGAAGATACGGCTTCTACTCGCCTTCCGAATTTCATAAGGGTTTCATATTTATCATGATGGAAAGACAGATTTTCTCTGTCAGTGTTGTAAGGCATTGAAATTAGAATTTTTCACAGAAATAACTATTTTTTCGTGAATGCCCTGCGAAACAAACAAGAAAGCCTAGAATAAGGTCCTAGTTTTTCATGAGGAGGGATTTTTTGTTGACAGCAGGAAAATAATCGGTCCTCCTGGTGAAACTTCTTCACGAACATTAAATCTGTTGCTAAACAGTCTGCACAAATATTAATGTGCTTCGTCTATAATTGGCAATAAATTTGCAGAAGAAGGTAACCAAACGAGACGTTATTTACCATAAGATTGGCGAGAGAGCCCGTACGAGAGTTTGTAGACGGTGGTGCTGGATGTGAAGGCAATGCGTAGTAAAACATTGAGCAGCTAAAAAATTCATATTTTAGCCTTGTTTAACCTATTTCTACATATAAAGTACTAGGCCATGGTACGTATTGTATAAAGAAAATAAACACATTCATCTAATTACTTGTATTTTATATATATATATATATATATATATATATATATATATATATATATATATATAAATAGTTATTATCTGGAGTACATCCGTTCATTCTGCAGTGTATAAATTGACAGTTCCGACGTTTCGCTAGATTCTCATCCACCATTGATGAGGTGAACCCAACAACAGTCGAAGAGCGCAGACAACTCTGCTCCTACATATAGAAGAATGAAGCCACGCTCATTGACGTCAATCCACACACACCTGATCCAAACAATTACTCACATTCCCTTGCCTCTGTTCACCTTTCTGCCGATAAAATCTATCGATGACACACTTCCACACTGCGGGCAAATTCAAAGTATCACCGCGTTTGTTAGGACTCCCTTGCTTCTCTATTTCGATAGCCTCACGAATAATTCTAGTCCTGTAGTCTTCCACTTCAGCAATCTGTCGGCAAGACTGGATATCAATAGTATGCCCTGTATCGCAGTGGTGCCTGTACAGAGCCGACGTTTTCTGCTTGTTTTTAAGGCCCAGTTTGTGCTCCTCAAGCCTAGCTGAGATACGTCTGTTCGTTTGGCCAATGTACGATTTCTTACAAACTCCACAAGAAACGCTGTAAACACCATGGTTTTCCAAGAAGATCTTACCTTTAGCGTTACCAACAACCTTGTCGATGGTGATGTAAGGTTTGTAAACGGAACGTATACCATGCCTCCTAAAGAGTCTGCCAATCCTATCAGTGGTTCCTTTAATAAAGGGCAGAAAAACAGTACCAGCTTTCTCAGTCTCTTTCTCGTCCACGTCAACTGGAAGGACACTTTGGCGGCGTAACGCTTTATTAATGGCATATTCCTTATAGCCATTGCTTCTTAGCACCTCTCTCATAGTAATAAGTTCCTGGTCCCTCGAATCGATGTCTGTTAACTTGTGAGACCGAGAGAAGAGCGTGTCAGCGACAGCCTGGATCTGAGATGAGTGGCGATGTGATTCAGCATTAAGATATCTATTGGTATGAGTCGGTTTTCTCTAACGTTAGATAATTATTTTTCTGAAGATGCTGGTACTGTTTTATCGGCGAAAAGCTTTGAATAATATATGCAATCAAAGTATTCTTGTTTTTGAAATATTTTTAATTTATTAACTATATTACAAGAATACATATCACCATATTTAATATATATATATATATATATATATATATATATATATATATATATATATGTGTGTGTGTGTGTGTGTGTGTATGTATATTCATATGTATACATATGTATGTATGTATTTAGGCTATATTAAACAAAACATATTATTATTGTATATAAATCTTTTAGTCCAGTCTTGTCCAATTTTACATATTTTAAACTCGCCAGATTTTAAAATAACTTTCTCAAAAAAATTCACTGATTTACATATGACGCTTGGTTATCTTTTTTGTTTTTTTAAATCTGGAGTGAGCTAGAGAGGACAGCTCCTTTGCATTCGAGTTTGGGCACCGATGAAGATTGGTGCAAGTATTAAACGTGCGTGTAATGAAGGTCGGGGACTACTCTAACTGGCAAGCGGGGCGAGTGTTACCTTGGCTATTTTATTAAGTAAAATTAGTTGTTACTTAAAACGCTTCATCAAGTCAGTGATCTTTTTTTGGTTCACCGCTGACCAACGTCATTACTTGAGAGGCACGGTTACTAGAATAAGACGGTAGGGATCACGCGCATGCCGCTCCGAGTCTTTGACGTCACTGCCACCAAGCCGTTCTATTGAAACGCGTTAGCGTAGCCTGCGATCTTTTGCATTTTACGTTCTAAAATACAAAGTTCTATCTCACAAAGTGTAGTTATTGCAAGTTAGATTGCTAAACAAAGATATTTACATTTTTTAAACTTACCCAATATTTGTCAAAGTTTTCTTGGTTTTATAATTGTAGTTGTGTAAGTTGTGTAACTCTATCAGACTCTACAGGTCATTTCCTGCAGACTTTGATCTCCTTTTCTTCTTTTAATACTTTACAGTAATACAACAATTTACGGGTAAGGTACAAACGTTTACTTTTTGTGATAATTATAAACCATATGATTTTCCGAAATAGTCAGTTCTGGAGAGTTGTTTGATAAAAATATAACACATTTTAAGGATTAGTTTTTCAATTTCTTATATTTCTTTGTTTTTTTTCTTAGTATATCGCTGTTAGGGTTTGCAGATTCCAATCTTTTAATCGATTTATTCTTGTTTAATTCCTTCATTCTTATGAAAGATCGTGTTCTTATATAGCAGGATAAAGCAAAGTCATCAATAGAAATAAATTTTGGTTTGACAATTTCTAAAAGTTTGTTCATAACGTCACGGCATTTATTAAGACCGTCCCCATGGAACGTATGAAACTCCTGTTCTAGTGTAATCACACTTTCCAGCCATACATTAGATGGGTTTATGAGCGCTCCTCTAGACAAAGTAGAGACCCAGTCATTGTTTGTCTCATCAGTTACAGTATGTTGACCGTAGTCAAATGTTGTGCTTAGACCCCTTTTCTTGATATGATAAGCCACGTAACACGCCAGCATTTTTAACAAGTCAATTCTTTCTTCTGTACTATGCTGTGTTTTAAATATTTTGAAGTCCTCTTTGTTTTTCGTGTAGTTATCTACTAAAGACAGCTGTTCCACTAGTGAAGCGACGATCTCATTAAACTCTTCATCATCTTGTTCATTGTCAACTTGTTTAATTGTAGTGCCGTCTTTGAGGTGTACAAGGTCAGCACTGCTCAACACGTCGACACTGAGGGTTTCACAAGTTTGGGCCTCATAGCATCCGTTAGATATAATATCGGATGCGCTTAGACTAAGTATCAAGGATTTTATCCTAGATTGTACGGTTGTTGGTAAGGGGTGGTCGTAAAATCTGCCAATACCTCTTATTTGTGAGAAATATGATTCCAACACATCCTGATTACATCTAGCTGCTAACATATACATATAACCTTCTGACTGTAAATTCCGAAACAAGCCTTGCAAACTTCGAATCGATATCATAAAGCCTGTTTGGAAAGGAAGCAGACAGGCTTTCCTCCCTTTCCACATACTGTGCTCTCATGGAGTGACATAAATCGTACAGTTTGTTGAGCATAATGTTTTGTTCGTCGAGACTTGTACCATACGCGCTTTTCTTTCTGTCAGTGGGGTGATGAGGAGGTCTTGAATTAAGGACATCAAAGCCGTTATTGACAGTTAATAAAAACTCAACCGCATTGTCATTTCCAGGCAAGACGTGAGATATTGGCTAGCCATTGCAACAGTTCTTGATAGGAGTTCAGCGGCTTTTCTGACGTTTTGTCTTTCGCTTCCCGAAAGTAATAGGCGATGATGCGTTACTTTACGAGTGTATTTCAAGTCACCATCTTTGGTAGTCAACTAATTTAAAAAACAAATCTTTCCTAATAATTTCTCCACTAGAAAGATGAAAGCTCTCATCCAACAAATGATTTCTTAGTAGTTTTAACAAATGAGGGACATCATAAAACGGCCAAATTTCGCGATTGTCTGAAAAACTATTTTTTATATTCGGTTTTTCAGCTTTTATTCCAAGTTCTGAAATGAGTTTCCTGTTCGGGCCACCCATGTCGCTAACGAAAGTTCTCACTCTGAAACCTGTTGACTCAATTAGTTTAACAGCTTCAAAAAAAATGTCTGTAGTCACATTTTGGTCAAACTGATAAAAAATCGGTTGTTTCCATTTTCCTGCTAGACATCGAATAATCATGACTTGAACATTAGTATATGGCCCCCAAAATTTGTCTTCATTTGAGTCGTAGCAAATACCAGATTTAACTTTCATCTCATCATAGCTTAGGATAACGTCTTTCTGAAAGTTATCTTTTAAAATGGCTGCTTGTCCTTTTAATAAATCAAAGCTTATGTCAAAAAATCCAGGTGGCGTAGAAAACTGACTTAGCCGCCGTTTTACAGTTACTTCACTCTGAAGTGGATAATTTAAAATATCCCTCACATAAGACACTGCTTTGGTTGAAATGCATCGTATCGTAACGGCTTTTGCTACATCTGCTGAGACCAGTTATTACACCAATCTTTCAAAATAACTTGTTTTTGGCAAGAAGAAAATATCGATTCATACTTTTTTAGCGTATGTTTTAAGTCTGAAATAACGGACCGGGCCTCTTGTAATTCACATACAAGCTTCTGGATTTCTATTTTTAGGGAATTGTTTTCTTCCAAAAGCGATTGTAACTTTATTTCATTCAGTGTCGGTGCACAGGCAGTTCTGCTACGATTTTCGATCGGGTCATATATGAGCCTGTGGAGTTTTCTACCAATGTTTTTAGCATTTTTTTTACTTTCCCGCCGCTCAAATCTATTGTTTCGGGATTCTGAATTCTCCATCTGAAAAATGCATAGTGGCATTCTAAGTGTGGGAAATGCTCCCTTCTTCAAATTGTGTTTTTCTGGTAGTTGTAAAAGTTCTGCCTTAAAGTCTCGTTCAAAATCATTTGGTGAAAAATGGTTGAAGCACATCCACGGTTTTGGGGGGTTAAATTCATCTCGTCTTTTACAAAAGTGAACCCACTGCTTATTGAGGCTATCATCTCGTGGGAATCTATGAAACGAAATTTTCAATTCTTTTGCACGATTCGTATGATTTGCGCACCCGGCTACTGCACAACAAGGCATTTTCCTTTTATTTAAACTTACTAATTAACTACTTACTTCAATCGTGAAATGATATCAACAAAAAAAGTACTTCGTACATTCACTTCACAATAACAATTTCACAGAAACACAACTAACAAAACAAATACGCTTGAGCAACTAATCTTGGCTGACGAAGATGGTGGCAATGACGTCACAAACTCAGTTTGCTACTGCGCATCCAGCCATTGATACCTACCGTCTAGTTCTAGCGTCCGTGCTTGAGAGGTAATGCCTCGCATTGGTTTTAATAATTTATATTTTAGACATCCAGGAGTTTGTGTTGTTCCGATAACAGTTCTTTGAATCTTCTTGTTTTCTGTCGCACGCATTTACATCTATTCCCCTGGAGTTGCGTTGTGCTATTTACACACATGTAGTTCTGGTTGAGCCCTGGAGCCCCCTTGGGTCCGGCCACAATGAGTCAGCTACTGGTTAGTTTTCTAAGGGAATAACATTTTTATAAAACATAAAATAATGTACTCGACTACAGGGTCAGCACAGTTAATATTATTTCGGCTATATTTAATACTGTAGGCCTATCACATTTCCTAGCTACCAGATATTGCAAGTTAATTTTTAAACATTATATGTTTGAGCAATGCAGTAATATTCACCAGATATTCCGTGTAAAGATACAAGTGGTTTTATTAAGAAAGCAATGCAGTAATATTCACCAGATGTTCCGTGTAAAGATACAAGTGGTTTTATTAAGAAAGCAATGCAGTAATATTCACCAGATGTTCCGTGTAAAGATACAAGTGGTTTTATTAAGAAAGCAATGCAGTAATATTCACCAGATGTTCCGTGTAAAGATACAAGTGGTTTTATTAAGAAAGCAATGCAGTAATATTCACCAGATGTTCCGTGTAAAGATACAAGTGGTTTTATTAAGAAAGCAATGCAGTAATATTCACCAGATGTTCCGTGTAAAGATACAAGTGGTTTTATTAAGAAAGCAATGCAGTAATATTCACCAGATGTTCCGTGTAAAGATACAAGTGGT
Source organism: Prosapia bicincta (assembly GCA_036971475.1). NCBI lineage: Eukaryota > Metazoa > Arthropoda > Insecta > Hemiptera > Cercopidae > Prosapia > Prosapia bicincta. The sequence goes on from JBAIZL010000004.1 coordinate 162,453,411, forward strand.
TTTATTAAGAAAGCAATGCAGTAATATTCACCAGATGTTCCGTGTAAAGATACAAGTGGTTTTATTAAGAAAGCAATGCAGTAATATTCACCAGATGTTCCGTGTAAAGATACAAGTGGTTTTATTAAGAAAGCAATGCAGTAATATTCACCAGATGTTCCGTGTAAAGATACAAGTGGTTTTATTAAGAAAGCAATGCAGTAATATTCACCAGATGTTCCGTGTAAAGATACAAGTGGTTTTATTAAGAAAGCAATGCAGTAATATTCACCAGATGTTCCGTGTAAAGATACAAGTGGTTTTATTAAGAAAGCAATGCAGTAATATTCACCAGATGTCCCGTGTAAAGATACAAGTGGTTTTATTAAGAAAGCAATGCAGTAATATTCACCAGATGTCCCGTGTAAAGATACAAGTGGTTTTATTAAGAAAGCAATGCAGTAATATTCACCAGAGGATCCGTGTAAAGATACAAGTGGTTTTATTAAGAAAGCAATGCAGTAATATTCACCAGATGTTCCGTGTAAAGATACAAGTGGTTTTATTAAGAAAGCAATGCAGTAATATTCACCAGATGTTCCGTGTAAAGATACAAGTGGTTTTATTAAGAAAGCAATGCAGTAATATTCACCAGATGTTCCGTGTAAAGATACAAGTGGTTTTATTAAGAAAGCAATGCAGTAATATTCACCAGATGTTCCGTGTAAAGATACAAGTGGTTTTATTAAGAAAGCAATGCAGTAATATTCACCAGATGTTCCGTGTAAAGATACAAGTGGTTTTATTAAGAAAGCAATGCAGTAATATTCACCAGATGTTCCGTGTAAAGATACAAGTGGTTTTATTAAGAAAGCAATGCAGTAATATTCACCAGATGTTCCGTGTAAAGATACAAGTGGTTTTATTAAGAAAGCAATGCAGTAATATTCACCAGATGTTCCGTGTAAAGATACAAGTGGTTTTATTAAGAAAGCAATGCAGTAATATTCACCAGATGTTCCGTGTAAAGATACAAGTGGTTTTATTAAGAAAGCAATGCAGTAATATTCACCAGATGTTCCGTGTAAAGATACAAGTGGTTTTATTAAGAAAGCAATGCAGTAATATTCACCAGATGTTCCGTGTAAAGATACAAGTGGTTTTATTAAGAAAGCAATGCAGTAATATTCACCAGATGTCCCGTGTAAAGATACAAGTGGTTTTATTAAGAAAGCAATGCAGTAATATTCACCAGATGTCCCGTGTAAAGATACAAGTGGTTTTATTAAGAAAGCAATGCAGTAATATTCACCAGAGGATCCGTGTAAAGATACAAGTGGTTTTATTAAGAAAGCAATGCAGTAATATTCACCAGATGTTCCGTGTAAAGATACAAGTGGTTTTATTAAGAAAGCAATGCAGTAATATTCACCAGATGTTCCGTGTAAAGATACAAGTGGTTTTATTAAGAAAGCAATGCAGTAATATTCACCAGATGTTCCGTGTAAAGATACAAGTGGTTTTATTAAGAAAGCAATGCAGTAATATTCACCAGATGTTCCGTGTAAAGATACAAGTGGTTTTATTAAGAAAGCAATGCAGTAATATTCACCAGATGTTCCGTGTAAAGATACAAGTGGTTTTATTAAGAAAATATCATAATGTTCGTTGTCACGTTTTGAAAAAATATTCGGCACGGCATTTTTGAACCAAGTAGTATGAAAAATTGTGTAATTTTATAGAAAATATGTTTTTGACATTTTTCTAATTCAGACAGGTGAAAATTTGGGAAAAGGGTATATTATGTGAATTCCCTATATCTTCTGTTAATTCTCATTAATGATATAGCCAGCATTGCCATATTAATAGGTAATATTAAATATTTATTTACTTATTTTTTAGTTAGTAAAATATGTAATGAAAGGGGAAAATGATCAATTTTATATGTTTCAATGACATTCTTTGTAGTCTTATACGGTCATTGTATAAATGCTTATATGGAAATTCTTTAAAGACTAATACGAACATTGTATAAAGACTAATACGGTCATTGTATAAATACTTATATGGAAATTCTGTAAAGACTAATACGGACATTGTATAAAAACTAATACGGACATTGTATAAAGACTAATACGGTCATTGTATAAATACTTATATGGAAATTCTGTAAAGACTAATACGGACATTGTATAAAGACTAATACGGACATTGTTTAAAGACTAATACGGTCATTGTATAAATACTTATATGGAAATTATGTAAAGACTAATACGAACATTGTATAAATACTTATATGGAAATTCTGTAAAGACTAATATGAACATTGTATAAAGACTTATACGGTCATTGTATAAATACTTATATGGAAATTCTGTAAAGACTAATACGAACATTGTATAAAGACTTATAAGGTCATTGTATAAATACTTATATGGAAATTCTGTAAAGACTAATACGAACATTGTTTAAAGACTTATACGGTCATTGTATAAATACTTATATGGAAATTCTGTAAAGACTAATACGAACATTGTATAAAGACTTATACGGTCATTGTATAAATACTTTTATGGAAATTCTGCAAAGACTAATACAGACATTGTTTAAAGACTAATACGGACATTGTATAAAGACTTATACGGTCATTGTATAAATACTTATATGGAAATTCTGTAAAGACTAATACGGACATGTTATAAAGACTTATACGGACATTGTATAGATACTTATACGGACATTGTATAAAGACTTATACGGATTTTGTATAAAGACTATACGGATATTGTATAAAGACTTATATTGATATTGTATGAAACTGTTACGGATTACATTGTGTAAAGACTTATACGGACAATGTATCAATATACTTATACGGACAATGTATAAATACTTATACGGACATTGTATAAAAAAGTATTAGGAAATTGCATAAAAACTATACGGATATTGTATAAAGACCTGATATTGTATAAAAACTGATACGGATATTGTATATAAAGACTTATACGGACATTGTTTAAAGAATTATACGGACAATGTATAAATACCTATACGGACATTGTATAAAGTCTTTTACAGACATTGTATAAGCATATTTCTTAAACTTATTTTATATGAAAACCGTCTTTAAGTTATAATATTTGTACCTCGTTTTAAAACTAATATAAAGTTCGTTAAAAATCTCATAAATTTGAACTCATTTTATAGTAATAAGTTACTAAAAGACCTTTTGTAATCCTCTTGAGGGGTTTACTGGCTCCTCGGTGCGCCCCTGTTCGTCAATATAGCCAAATTATTGCTTCATCGTAATATATTAATCTTATATTCCAAAGTAAATCACTTTTCTGAAATTTTAACGACTCGTTTTAAACACAAACAATGGTAATTACCAATATGTAAAAAAAAAACTGGTACCCACAGGATAAAACAGAACCTCTTATCATTTTAAACTGAAAATGCCAAAACTCTAACTGTTAGGTTAGGTGTATTTTGAAAACAAAACTTTAAAAATCACAATCGTAATGATGAATATTGATTGTAATATATTTTCAAAACCTTAATAACAAACATGCAAATTTACTGTCAGTTACTTTGTATTTTTGTTTTCATTGTTTTTTTTAACCAACTTCAAAGCAAACAGTTGAATTTTAATTGCTGAGTAATTCAGTTTAGCAAAGTGCACACGCCTCGGTTAATTACCATAGTGGTTAGCTGTCACGCTAATGATTAGATTGAAAACGTTGCTCTTGCAATCAAACCTGCCTGGTTAATTAATTGCCCTAAACTATATGACAAAATGTCAAACTGACCTAACATAACCGAAGTTCAGTTTTGTATAATTTGCTATTTAATTTGTTTTGCAAGGCATGTAACTTGCTAGTAGGCTGTTGATATATTTTTTTTAAAACTACATCATTCACACAGTTCTCATTCATGAAACGATAAAAACAATTTTCCCAGGTTTATTTTTTCAAAAAAATGCTCATATTTTAAAATCATCAGCTACTTAAGGGAAATGGGCAGATTTTCTGCGAATACCATCTACGGAATTCATTGAGAATTATGACGACATAATAATATTTGTTATAAAAAGATTTTATTAACATTACTAACATAGTGTAGGTAGAACATGGTGTCTGAGAGATACGCTAAATCAGCCGTACTTAAGTATTGTAACGGTCAAAGTATTGTAATGAGACGCCGCCTTCGATTTTATGTCTTTTCACGTTCCAGCGGACACACAACAGTAAAAAAGCGAAAAGCCTAGAACCTTCTAGAAGTAAAGCGAATAGAAATGCCTAGAAGCGGCAAGTCGATGTATAAAGAATTTCTTGCGCGTAAATCAGGGCCAGTGTTGGTAATGTAGTGAAAAGAGTGAAAGCTTTAGTGACAAAATTATTTTAGCTCAGAAGTTATTTTAGACCTAATTTCAATAATTTGGACGCTTTTATGAATTTCAAGTATGCAAATCATTAGGTATAAAACGTGTGTGAATTGATAAATATTTATTTACTATAGGATTGCTAGTATTACTTACACGGTATAACAGATGATAAGGTTAAAAAAACGTTTCGTAGATTAGATATTAGTTTGCAGGATTGTAGAACATAAAAGTTCAAAGTTTATTAGTTATTAGGGCTTTGTTGGTAAAGAATTGTTATTTCTTGCAAGCCTTATTTAAATCTCTTACAAGTATTTAAATTTGAATTGTATTTAAATAAATAAGAAATTTATTCGAGATATTTGGCCAGTCTGATTAGGTTGTTGGTATAATTTGAGTATAAGTACGTAAAGTAAAAAAAAATTATTGCTGAAAATTGGCTCTCAGATCTGTAACCTAAACTCCTTCCCCAGAACGAGTTTCTAGTTATGTTACTGACATTATCTACAGGTAGTAATTAATATACAACTTAAAACTCAAGAAAATGTTTTTTTTAAATATGAAGGCCTTTATTTCCTTCTTTTCTAACACACTTTATTAAACACTTTATAAAAGGGTATTCCAACAGAATAGTTAAAGACATATCCAGAATTAGGCATTATAATACATCTTAGGCGTACACACACTCGCACACACACTGTAACGTCCCCCCCTCTTTTTGCAGAATAATATATTGATTATATATTTACATATCTGCTGCTCACACCGTTTTGTGTACCGTGTTGAAATCCCTAAATTTTGTCTTGTGTTCCCGCGTAATGTACCACGCCCAAATGCAAGTCTATTCCCGCTGACATCTCCCCTAACGTTTGTATGACCTCCCCTAAGTTGGTTGGCAGGTTTGTTGGGTCTGTATTTAGTCACACATGTCAGTAAAATAGCCAGCTAGAAAAAAACAACATTTATATGAACACACAAAATTTTCAAAGAATCTTACCACTTCATGAGATCTGCAGGCACAGCAAGGGGACGTGCAAAATATGATCATGTTTAAGATACCTATTTTAAAAGGCTCCTGTGTTCTTAAAACATGATCTGTCAGTAGACATCGTCTCTGGGCTTCAATACGAAAAACCAACTAATTTTTAGAATAGCTCAATAAAATTGTTCTCAGGAGAGAACTCGTTTGAAAAAGCATTAGGCTCTGAATTTTATATATTTATTAATTAATGAAATTTAATTAAAACTGTACTCTGATTTTATAATCAATATTTATCAGTTGGAAAAAACTAAAAGGTTTTATTGGTTGTTCAACACAGGATAAATTCAAATACTGTAAGTTTTTATAATGCATTTAATTACTGATTTTTAACTAAACTAATTTTCTTTTCAAATATAACATATTTAGCTCTCTCTTTATCTTTACTAATTATTAATTAAAAGTTCGTTAATTTTCACATATTTAAAACCTACATTTCATATACAATTCATTAATTACATTTACATATCTTTAAAAAAAAATTATTTCCAAATTTAACCTAATAAAATATTATATCTGCTTATTTCAAGATTGAATTGATAAATTCACATTTTATTATAAATAATTTTAAAATATATACGATTCAATAAATCTGGTCTTCTTGAAAATGATTGGTTTATGGCCAAAACCACTTTGTAAATTTAATATTTATTATTCATTATTTCAACAATTTTGCTATACTAATTAATTTTATTACTTTTAAGATTTATTTAATTATTCAACATAGAATGAAGTTAATGTTTAAGTTTAATTTGTAATTTGAATTTAATAAATTTAACTGAATAAATTTGACGTTAATTCGTATATAATAAAGAAAATGACTTGCCAAGGATTTCCCTGCCGGTCCTGGAGTCCTCTCCCTGGAGTCTGGATTCCCTGGTCCCTGGACATCGGAAGTTGCCATCCCTGGTCAGTCGATGGAAGTCTTTTTCCATTCCCGCGTCCTGGAGGCTGAGTCTGGAGCCCTCGTCCATGGATGGAAGTAGACGGCAGGAACGTGGCTATTTTGGTCCCATCTGGCCGGGTGATGATTCTAGGCGCGATCCAACATAGCGGCCGTTAGCACCTCGTATTAAAAAAAGTTTTCAGACTGCCTTACAGGTCCTTAAGTTCCTGTATTTATTGCGGCTGTGTCACCCTTCCCCTCCCCTCTCAGCTCGTTCCTATCTCCGTGCTTGTTTCTTTTTCGGGCGGGTTGGACAACGTATCAGTTTTAACCTGCATAATTTTGTTATCTGTTTTAGAACACTGAAAAATGTTCTATTTATTTTTACTAAAAATTTATTTTTAAATGGCTGTAACTTTTTTCTTATTTGAGTTTTTTAAATTCTGTTTTCACTACTGTTTAACATGGATTTTTCTGGTCATTTCAAAATGTGGATGATAGTTCTACGTGGCCTAGTTCTCAATTTAGCATTTTTCGGCACTTAGAAAATTTTTCACTTCACTCTCGTTTGTCAAATTTAGTTAGTTATTACAATTTCATGCTATCATAATTTTTAATTTGTCTTAATAATACTTATTCAAAATTTTACTGACTTCTTGACTCTTTACTATGTTTATTATACCATAAATTAAAACCTTATTATTTAAATATTAAAATTGTTATTTAAAAAATAAGAAATCATTAATGTCTTAATTGAAACGTTAATTCAGACCGTTTCAACACACACACACACACACACACACACACACACACACACACACACACACACACACACACACACACACACACACACACACACACACACACACTCATACATACACATACTCACACTCATACATACATACATACACACAAACACACTCACTCATACATACACACATACACTTACACATACATACACATTCACAGACATACTCACACACACGCACGTATACACACACACACACACACACACACTCGCTCACTCACACACATACACACACACACACACACACATACACCATGCACGTTCATAGAAAGAGAATACGCGAACAGGGATGCTATAAATTCTTAACAACTAACAAAAAATTAAATGGGTTTGAAAATCTTCTAAAAATTATTAAATCTGGCAATAAGGTTAAAATTCAATTATAAATTTCGATTTATAAGGTAGACCGATTGTGAGGTTATAACGGAAATGGTAAACATAAGAAATAGCATAATTCAAATATGTGTCAATAGACATATAAAAAACTAAATAGATTATGAAGTGTTATTTAGTAAAATAGAGGTTTTAAATTAACACAGTTGGGGTGGAATTGTTTGATAAAATAGGAATTAAAAATTTACTCTGTTTATGGAACTCAATCAAACTTCGGATTCCTACTTTAGGTCTTTTTTGTGAAACGTTTAGTTGATTATTGTAAAGTAATAATTAAGTGAAACATTAAGTGAAGTCGTTAAAAGCTAAACTGAAATGTAACTAATATCATTTCAATAAATTGAAATTAAATTAGTTGTAAACATTTGACCACTGTGGGAGTTTATTGGGGATTAAATGTATTAAATTAAAAGTTAATTACCATAAACGTAATCAATATAACTCGATCAAACTGATACATTGCTTCAAAGTAAATTTAATAAGGATTTGTTTATTCAATTCCTTCTGTTAGTTCGCTTTCGTGCTATATATCTTCTTCAAAATTTCCAATCGTTAATAAAACACCTTTTAGTCATCCTGTCAAGTTAATTTTTTTTTTTTTTTTTTTACTTGTAGTAGATAACAGTTGATGGTATTACAATTTTTTCAATATTAATTAAATTTAATTTACTAATTTTAGTATATGGGAGAAAGATATTTTACTAAAGAGGTAAGGTATGCAATATAGTTATTTCCTCCCATTTGGAAAATAAGTATTAACATATGATTTCATAAAACAGCTGATTTTATGTTATAGGTTATGTTGTATAACAGCTGTTTTAACGCATACGTTATGTTACTTTATTTATATTAATTGTAATTATTTAATAAAAAGTAACTAAAATAAATTTTTTTTTACTAACCGAAGTAGGAATTGACTTCAAAAAAATTTTTTAATATTATTTGTTTACAAGTAGACAATGGAAAAAATAAGTAAAAACACAAACAGAGTAGGAAATACTTCGAGATCATAATTAAATATTTATTATGAGTATCTTTACAGAACTAACTACAAAAAATTACAATAAAATTATTTTATTATAAATAATTCACGATTGGTATCATTCACAACAGCTATAGGTACAAGTTGTGACTTGAACAACAAAAAAAGTATTCACATATCCAAAAACATCAATGTTTTAAAACATATTACACAGTCATAAAAAACAAAACTCACACGGCCACCATATATATATATATATATATATATATATATATATATATATATATATATATATATATATATATATATATATGTAGGCTTTGGTTGAACACTTTAATATCTATTTGTGGAAATAATACATTATTACCTTATGTATATACTCACATCAACTGAAAAGCCTAATCTAGATACACAGTTTGGGCACTAAACGTGCAATCACTAAGGGCAGACAAAACACTGTACCCTGTAACCGATGAGTTCAAACATTCTTTATAGGCCTATCAACAGTTCTATAGGCCTAAGTCGCTTTGAGTTAGTGTTTCTTTATTGCAAAAATAAATTACAGCTTATTTTGGGTAACACTAGTATAACGTATTGCTTGACATTATTGAACTTAATTTTACTAACCAGCTTAAACTATTGGTGTACAAGTTTTGAAAGTATTGTTGTAGAACTCTTGGCATTATTAGTGTAGAGTTTTTGAAGATATTGGTATAGAACCTTTAGAATTATTAGTGTAGAGTTTTTGAAGATATTGGTATAGAACTTTTGATACTATTGGTATAGAACCTTTAGAATTATTAGAGTAGAGTTGTTTAAGATATTGGTGTAGAACTTTTGACATTATTAGTGTAGAGCTTTTGAAGATATTGCTATAGAACCTTTAGAATTATTAGTGTAGAGTTTTTGAAGATATTGATGTAGAACTTTTGATACATTGGTATAGAACCTTTGAAACTATTGGTAGATATTAGTGTGGAACTTTTGAAACTATTGGTATAGAACTTTTGGAATAACTAGTGTAGAGCTTTTGAAGATATTATTGTATAAACTGTTGGTATATAACCTTTGGAATTATTACTGTAGAGATTTTTGAAATATTGCTGTAACTATTGATATAGAACTTTTGGAATAACTAGTGTAGAGCTATTGAAGATATTATTGTAGAAACTATTGTTATATAACCTTCGGAATTATTACTGTAGAGATTTTGAAAATATTGAAATAATTAAGCACAATGTTTGAATAATTTAGAGACAAAATAATACATTTAATGTTTAACAGCTTGGTAAACGTTTTATTAATCAATCTTTTAATTTTGTAACACCATGCACTTACGGAAAAGAGTTGCAACTTTGTAAAAAGAAATAAAATTCACGACAAAGTCATAAAATTCTTTTGTGGTGCTCTTGCCTTCCTCTTTAAAATCAGATTTGGTCTAATTAGCATTTCCGCTGCATAATCGCTCACAATAATATAAAACGTGAATGGTATCACCCCTTTAGAACAAAATAAGAAATTTGTCAAAGATCCCATCTATAGAGACTATTTTATTAAATAGAGCTCATTCAATTTAGTAGATTTTCTTTCTTAAAAATTGAAACGTAAAACTTGTATTAAGATGGTTCATATTTTAATAAAGTTCATATGTAACAAAAGAAGGTGTAATTTTTCTTGTAATAGTTACTTAATGTATTTATTGAGTTTTAAAGATGAAATGGAAATTGATAGTGGAAACTGAAATTACTGTTAAATCAACATATTGAGTTTTGCGTAATGGTCAAACTGTTATTACTTCGAAAACCAAATATCCTTTTCTCAGCGTTAACCCCTTCTCCAAAGATTGTAGAAAATGGGAGTTTCAAAAATGAAGTTCTCTAAGGTTACCTTACTTCGCCTTTCGCTTTTTTTGATCCTTTGCCTATCTCCCTTATGAAGTCAAAGAGAGGCAGTCACGTTCTTTCTGACAAACCGCCGGAAAGGATTCAGTCTTAATATAAACCCTTGTGGATGTAATTTGATTATTTGTCATTGTGATTAGCCATTGTGATTTCCAGCTCTAAAAACAGGGCGTTTCAAAAATAATGACCCGATTTCATACTGTTATATTATTCAAAATGTCACTAATTAACTCAATTATCTAAGTAATAGGCGTAGTCTAGTTTCAGAAAATCCCTTCTTTGTGTCTATAGTAGCGGTGACCTTGAGTGAGTCAGTCTGTCGTAGTATGGTGTCCGCATAACAGGAGATAATTTAGAAGAACTAGTTATTTCGACAACCTATTTGTTGACTCGGAGAGCTTCATCTTCCAACAAGATGTAGCACCACCACATTGGCACAAGGCCGCAAGACCACGCTTAACACTTATGACCTCCTAGATCACTTGACATGACTTATTCCCGTGGAGGTACGTCACAGAACTTGTTTATGTTCTTCTCTTAGCTCGTAATAGTGAGTTATTCTGACTACAAACAGAATATCAGCTGCAGCAGCTTCAGTAGAAGAACACAGTTTGGGATGGATTCAGTTATTGAATAGGTGCCATCTAATGGGGAAATATGGAACATTTGTGATACATTTTCGTAAAATTATTTATTTGCTGAGTGTTTCAATGTCAAATCGTTGTGTGTAATGAATAGGCCTACAGCGCTCTGAGATCGGGCCAGTATTTTTGGAACATTCTGTATTAGTTTTATATCTTGTCTAGATTAGCGTCCTTTGTTACAATGTATCAGTGTTGAATAAACACAGGTTTGTTTGTTATTAGTTGTAAAATAATGTTATTCCATTTGATAATTATACTGTCTGTTTCTAATTCGTAGAAAAAACTAAATTGTTTTTATTAATAACGTACTAGTTATATTAGAAAAACCATATTTATATTTAGATTTATAGTTATTTGTCATTGTAAACTGGGAAATTATTTAGGTTAATGAGGTGGTAAATTTGCAAGGAAATCGATGTTAATATATTTACATTATGTACTGTGGCGAAAATAATATTGCGAAATGTGTTGAAACAATAATTATACAATATCTAACGGTCACATTAAATTTTTGTAAACTCTGATTTATTAAAATCTCAATGCAAAATAGAACGTAAAATAAATAAATGGATTTTCTGTAGGTTTTGTTACATTGTAGCCGGGATCATGTTTACAAATTGGCATACTTCATCGAAGAGAATAATAAAATCACAATTTTAAATCTTTGAGTATTTTATAAAAAAATATTTTTCTGTAGGCTACTCTACTAATATTTCCATTTACACAAGTTTTCTTATATTCGATTTTATTATTCGTGCGACGCACATTTGTTACTGTAATTTTACTAAAACACTTTACGATTTAACTTATATTTTTTTATTTAAAACAAAACACACATTACAAACACAAATGTCGTGTTAAAAAATGGAATTATTGAAGTGAAATATTCGAAAAAGTCAAGTACTAAAATTGTTTTCGTTTTAATTATTTAAAACACCTCATTAAATATTTATGAATGTTGGTATGTGGTGTGAATTTACAATTAATCTGACTAATTGTACATCGTCTTTATGCTTAGCAATTGCTTTATTGCTAACGAACAGACTATTATATAACCTTTGGCTTGGCATTTTAACACTAAACAGGTTTCGTCAGAACGTTCAATAGTTTTCACAGCTGGTAGGTTGGCGCTTAGGGCTGGTTGTGCGAGGCGATGTGGGCTTCCTCTAGGACTAGTCGGGTCGCTGGAAACCCGAACAGCTGCGATCACTGAATCCGAGGCCAGTAGTTTGAGGCGGAGATGTGGTGGTCGGAGGCCTGGCTGGGGATTTGCACCGGGACTGACACGCCGGCCGAGATGACGCCTGCAACACAATAAAGTTACTTATGGGACTAATCATACACAGAAGGTAAATCATTGCGGACAAGTAGTACTAAATTAGTTAATTTTATTATATTTGATTTTAACAAGGAATAAAAAAAAATGCAAGTAAATTCCTATCCAAATCAACAAAGAAAAATTTTATTTTAATTTTTTAAATTTTATAATTACAGTTAATATAAATATGTACATACACATGTCAGAATAACAATATTAAGCGGCAAAGTAGAAAGTGAGTATCCTTTGTATGGTGCTCCACTATTATTTTTGTTTGTTACTATTGGGAAACCGACAGTATGCCAGTGGCGGTTTAGGACTCCTGTTAAGTAGCAGGGGCCGGACAATAAGCCAGCCACAGGTACATTGGGGGGGGGGGGGGGTTGCAGTGGATGTGGGGGAGGGATTGCGAGAGAAGAAGAGAAAGATAAACTTCCGCGCAAGTGTGGTTGTAAACGACCCATGACTAAACCATTCTTAAAATACTATTTTACTATATTAGTCACCTTATGTGTGATTGAAAATTATTTTGACTTTTCAATTATAAATAACATTTTGAACGTTTTCATGAATTTTAAAAATATAGTTATATCAGTTACAAACAAAATTTAAGGAAAAAACATTTTGGCTTTAATTTAGTTGCTTTAGTTTATACTACTTTACTATACTTTGGATACAAATTAATGTTACAACTAATCCACGTTAAATTAAATGGAATACCAGTAAAGCTGAATTTAGCCATGAACGTTAAATAATACTGCAAAAAACCAATCCATATGCTAAAATGATCATCTCAATCTGAAACCTTTCGCAAAACTATAGAGATCAGGTGAAGCGATGGTCTTTTAAATCGCATAATCAAAATTAATTTAATTATATTACTTAAAAAAATGATACATTTAATATATTTCTTAAAACTAAACTTTTTTCGTCTGCACAAATACTTTCCTTTTTATAGTAGTCTAATCCTTTTATTGAAATGTTTACCATTAATTAAAAGTTTTGTCTACGTACATAGTTATTACTGATGTGAATAGTGTTAAATGTTTGTATTTTTCCATAATTGTAAATATGTGTTCCATATTAGGCGTATGTTTGGCGTCGTTCTAGTTTTAGTACCTTTTTGTTTAAATTTCAAAAGAGATTCATTATTTTGTATATAACGTTGCAATTTTGTTTCTATGATTTTGTAAATAGTATATATAAAATTTTGATTGAATTCATTGCTTGTTTGTTTTTAAATATTCTAGAACTGGTAAAAACAAAAGTCAGTTAAATACATTACTATATCCATATCGAAGGCTTTATTTTTACTTCCTGGTAACTAATAATGAAAGGATATCTTATACTACACAATTTTATATCTTCATAGACTACTAATTTTACACAAATGTATGGTTTATTTCAATGTAATGAACAAGTTCAATCAAATTACAACTTGTTTTCTAAAATGGTAATTTGTTTATTACGGCGTCAACTCTACATAGAAATACATTTTGTTAAAAGTAATACAAGGTAAAAGATTTCTTCTAGTCAGAAACTTGAGGAATTATTTGTTTGTTTAATTAATGTATAATTTTGCGTATAGTTCTTGAAAGAATTTGAAAATTTAAAATTCAAAATTATAAATTGTATTCATTTTCGATGTTTTAACAACTTAATTCTTAAAAACAACGGGTTTTATTTATAGTTATATTAGCGTTTTAAAACTCATCGCTCTACTTTATTTCTCTCTTGTAGAATTTAAAAATAATGAATTAAATTTTTTTCATCCCACCAGTATAATTGGCGAGTCTATTAATAGACGATTATGATAGACTTGGGTCGTGTCAAGATTACTTTCTGGCATATTTTTATGAAAATAATTGAATTAGACCTACACATGGAATAAAATGGAGGGAAGTAGTATCAAATGCCGACCCGTCGAACGAGTTGGTTTTCTAAGAAGCTCTTAAACTCTTTGTGTACCCTCTGGAGTGGAAAGTCTCCTCCGGCTTTTTATCTCACTTCCCCTCCGAGAGTGAGAGAGACAGAAGGGCTGGCTGGCTCAAAGTCCGAAGATCGTAAACTACCTGGTTACCTTTGTCAAACCAAGAGGTGACTAGCTCACTGTCCTACACCGGTTATTATTTATATGTTTTCTTTCCTCGGACTTCCATTGTTGTTGTAGTTTCTTATAGCTTTCCTTTCGCATTGTCCGTTTGTGAAGCAAGGTTCGATTCCGTTAATCCAGTTTGTACGGTTATTTTATATTTTTTTTATTCATTCTCAATACTAGAGCAGTATTTATAATTTTGTGTGGTAACCATGACAACAGTTTAAGGTTGTGCAATGGAGGTTTCTCCTCCATGATGACAAAGGTTGTATTTTGTGATTACGACAAACAGATGGGGGCAAATAAAATATCTATACATCTTTGAGAAATAAATTCTAGATATGAAAAAGTTGGCTCAGTCCCAAAGCGTTAGACTTCGAACTTGAAGATACTCAATTCGAATCCGACCTAAAACTCGCAAATTTTTATAATTTAATTATTGAATAAATATTTGAAAAAACTGTAGTAACATCAATTTTCATTCATTATAGGCTGGAAAAAATGTATTTGAACTTGAGTGTATTAATAAAAACGTATTTTATTAACGATTGAAAATGTGTACAAGATATAGGCTATATCTGGAGAGTGTGAAATATTAGAAGGAATTTAAAAACAATACCCAATAGCTGCCGTCGGAAAAAAACATACAATATTTTTTTGGTTCGACCTTTTGGACCAAAATAAACAGTTGCAAGAGTTTATAATTTTATCTTGTAGGGAAAACCACCAATGTTTTTGAACATTCTTCTCGCCGACGTGACGTATTGCTTGAATTCAGTTACAAAGATGTTTAGGCTTCTTTTCGGTGACTGTAAGGCTGCGGACATTACAGAAGGCAACTGGTGACGGCAACGCAATAAAAACTGAGTTGCATGCACATATTCATAGAGAAGTATTAGCAACGCGACTAGCGAGTGACACAGTAACTAGTGTTGCTCCGGTCATGCTGTAAACTCGTTACTCAGTTTCTCAGTTGCCAGCAGTATTTGTTATGTTGTGTATGTGTTTCTCAAGAGTGTTATTGTATTTGAATAATAATTATGTTTATTTATATATTTTGTATTTCTGTTTCTTTGGATAGTCTTTTATTATACTGCTATAGTATGTCAGCAAAATAAAATATTGCTGGTTCTGGTCATGATTTGTGTACTCAACAACTTCAAAACGATAAGAATGGTTACCAACAATTTTTTTGAAAATGTATGAAATCGGCACTTGAACTATAATATTTCATTTGTTTAAAAACTAATTTTTATTTCACTGCAATGTAATGTTATATTAGGTTTTGCAGTTATACAGAAAAAGAAATACATATTAAATGAGCAATTAAATTTAGCTGAGTGTTATTATTAATCTTTCTCCAGCAGGAATCGGTTCTCGCAAATTAGTTGTTTTTTTCTTGATGATCTAATATGCATGACTTAAAAGGTAGTCGTAACTGCTGATGCTCATAGATAATAATTAAAACTTTGGTCTGGGTAAATGCATAAGTTTTGCACAGCAATGTATTGACTTTGTCTCGCATGAATAGCGTTATACAGGTGTAGACCTACACAGAATTTTTTTTTTTTTTGTAGCTTCTTACTTAAAATATACACAACGACGCACCCTCCTCTGACAAATAATCTAGCAACTTTATATGAACAATCTTGTAAACCGACTAGCAACTTTTCTAATAGCAACTCAAGTTTACGTAGCATTGCTATCACCAGTTGCCTTATGTATGTCCGCAGCCTCACTTTCCCACTGGTTCCGCAAATATTCGTCGGAACTGAGACGGTTCCAAATTATCCAATACCGTCTCTGGTTTTTGCTTACACAATGTGTAGGTACTATCTTTAGGCCGTTTTACTGTCACTTAAACGGGACATATAAATTAAATTTTAATTGAATACGAAGAGAAATTCAAATTTTTAGATTTAACCTATGATAATTTTCTACTTTCCGTTAGGACTTATATTCTTATTTTTATGATAATTACCTGCCAATCCTAGCATCGTCCCACTCCCCGTTGACGCGTTTCGTAGCACATCCATCAGTCTTACTATTCCGTTAGTGCTCCGAAACACACCAGCAAGGAGGTGACAATGCTAGAATTGGCCGGTAATTATGATACTCAAAATAAAAATTTCAAAATTAATTTGAACTAATTTTTAAAATAAAATTTTTATTTTTAAAATGCCAACATATCATATACGGCGTATAGCTAGAAAATGAAAATTAAAAGATCAGTGACTTTGATGCAATAACCAATAGATGTCACGTAGTACAGATGGGAATATTATTTATTTTATCGATCCTTGTAAGTTGACTTTATTAATAAATGTACCTTATGTCTTCAAAGATTCAGATTACTGTATTTAGCGTCAACGTATTTAGCAATAATATAATTTAGCCTATAGCTAACGTATAACACAATACCATAACCTATGACTAATAAAAATAATCATCAAACAATAGCCTCACGTTATCACATAATTTAATCAAACATAAGATATTTGTGGTTAAACATAACCTCCAAGTAACCTCTAAGTAAAGACAACTGTCAACGTTAGCCTACCAATAAGTTTGGCTTTCAAAATGTTGAAAGGGAGGAACTGTTATTAATAGCCTGTTTCACTTTACCTGTTCCTGTGCCCGGAGCTCCCGACGTGGCAGTAGTTCCTGGATACGCTCCTGGATGTGAGTTTACAGAGGTTTGCGCATGCGCCACAGCCGGATTACAAGCGGCGGCGACTCTGGAATGATTGTACGTTGAACTAAGCGAATGTAAGGGGTCGTGGAACATGTAAGGGTAGCTGGAGTGGTGGTGATGGTCTCTGGCCTGTTGCAGACAGCTTCCGCTCATACTGCTCAGCGTTGAGGACATTGTACTGGAACAGAAACAGGAAACGTTCTGATAGTGCGTGTTCGTTACACAATAGGGGACAGATTTTGTAAACCAAAACAATAACAGGTTGAGTTTAGCATCACTTGAATATGAATTCCTGTTCACAGAGTTCATATTATAGAAAGTCTGGCAGTTGTAGTTTTTAATAGTGATTTTAAAATATTTTCATTAATACTTTTAGGGGGAAACCGTAAACATTAGTTTTAAAAAGATAGAATGTTTATATTCATATTCAGAAAGAGTATATTTATTACGAAATCTTGTTGTTCATGTCGAGCTGGTAGTTAATCACTTATTACACTTTGAAATTACTTGCGACCAGATATTCTGTTAACTTTAATTCGTTAAATTGTTACCTTACACTTGGAAGAAACGTTTTCATCTTACGACTGCTTCAGCCTCATATTTTTGCCGCTAGGATCGCTGCAGTTGTGCTTCTTTGGTACAAATTTTTTTAAAGTTAGAAGTGACGTGATCGAAGAACATGTGTGATCTGTGTCGTGTTTGTTCACTTAGGATGTCATTTTTATTTGTGTTCTATGTCTGTATATTTCATATTTTTCTAGTGTGTTTATTTTATGGCCTTTGTTGCATGTGTGGAGGATGCTCATTCCTGGGAACAACACCAACACATAAAATAAACACGTATGGAAAATAACATGAGCCCACACATGCAAAATATACTATAAATTAAACACACTAGAACGATATGAAATATACAGACATAGCAACAAACATAAAAATGACATCCTAAATGAACAAACACGACATAGATCACACATACTCTTCGATCCCATCACTTCTAACTTTCAAAAAATTGGTACCGAAAAGCACAACTGTAGCGATCCTAGCGGCAAAATTAAGTGTAAGTTGACAATTTAATAACTTACAGTTAACAGAATGTCTGGTCGTAAGTAATTTCAAAGTGTAATGACTATATTTATTCGTTATAAATTAAATAATGAAATTAAAATATAAAAACATAGTAGTAGCCTATATATATTAAAGACAACAAAAAAATCAATATTTACGGATACAGATTATATTACTGTAAAAGCCCATATATTAGTAAAGATTAGCCTAAGTTTTACTAGTAAATCATAGGTTTTAAAACCATGAGTTGGTAAATGTAAAGATTTTATAGCTAATAAATTATTTTCAAGCTTTTACAATTAGAGTTTAGGAGGTTCTAGGTTTTACCAAATACAGTTGGTAAGTGTTGGTTTTGGGGATAAAACAATAAGTATTTCTCCATTTTTCTTGATGGCAATGAACGCATTCATTGAAGATAGTTGAGTCTTGGTTTTACTAAATAGTCTTAAGATTTGTACGGGATTTTACATTAATATATAATCACTAAGTTTATAAAACATAAATTTATATAAACAAATTGCTGTAGAGAAGATATTATTTCTCTTATCGGATGATTATATAAATTATATCACATAACTGAGCTTTTGAATGCTGTCTTTAACGCACGGTTGAAGAGAATCGATGAGTAAGTTATGATCATTGACTTCAGTGCAGCCTCAAATATTTCTAGCATTCAAAGAATTGTAAGAAGCTGAGAAATTCAAGGCAGAAAAATCTTAAGGTTTTTGAGTGTTTAATAATCTGACGTCGTACTCTGGAGTGCAGTGTTTACTTCCGTTCTGGATGGTTAATCTGTCGACAGGACTTCCGCCTTTCGTGTCCAATGGGGTCACTTGACACTAGACGACATCTCGCGGGAGTTGAACTAACTAATTCCGGAACAGAATGCATTAAAATAATGCGGAGATTATGCGCCTTGTAGCGTGCTCTGATTGCAGAATAACAGATTCACTTTAAGCTTGCAATTACTCTATCAGATTAGCTTTTTAAAAGTATCAATCATAATGATTTGATTTATTTATTTGAATTTAAAAACTAAAATTTTGTTGCTTTATACTTGGTACAGTTTTTTAAAACATTATAAAACAATTTTAAGAATTTTTTCTTCTTGCTATAAAATTTATATTAAATAAGGTCTAACGACATGGGAGTAATATGAAATGTCTAAAATTGTTAAAATATAAATTGAGGTTAGGAAATGTCGAAGTAATTAATTCAACTACGAATTTTTTGTGAGGACGTTCACAGTAGAATTAAAATGCAGATGTGAACAACAAATTTATAAGGCAATGAGTAAATTAACTATCGAAAAAATGACTTGCATTAAAAATAGAGCGTAAATGTAAAATATATAACTGTCTAATACAAAATAGTATTGAGATATAATTATTTACGTGTATGTTTAACAAAAATATATAAACTAGAAATAGCCTAACATAAAAAATAGGTTATAAAATTACTATTTTAAAATACTTTGAAAGAACTATACAAATCAGAAACAGACCATTTGCTTAAAAGAGGGCAAACAGAAAACTTTACGAAATACCTAAAATTAAAGATAGTGAATCCCACAAAAAGAAACATTGCAAGACGGTAAGCAAAAATATTTCTTTAAAAACAGTTTAAAAAAATCCCTCCGCAGCCGTCTTATGGTAACGGCCTTGATTTATTGTCTACATTATAGCCTTCTATGTGGGTAATTGTCTACTGAGCGAGGGAAATTGAGATTATTTTAACGTTTATACGGAGTGACTTTTTAAACGTACTGTTTTCAAGTGATGAAATATATTTTAGGAGCTGCAGTCAAATATAAATTATGTTTATGTGAAGAGATTCGTTTCATATAATTACACCATATATACACATACCCTATATACATATATACACCAGGAGTTCCCAAACTTTTTTGTACCACGCCCCCCTCTGGTTATTTGGAGACCCCCACGCCCCCTATACATATCAGCTTTCCATTTTGCAATACCCTATTTCCATGGTGCAGTACATACCAACTCCTACTTGTACAAGTACATGAACTCGTACAAGTATGTGCCTACTTGATACGGTGAGTAGGTAGAATTTTGCTCACTGTTGAATGCGGTAACGCAGAATGATGAAAATTAAAACAAGTATTACATGAAAAACGAATATAATTACTGATACAAAATTTAACATTGTTACACAGATACATTTTCAATTTAAGGAAGGTGAAACGATAGGCTTACCTACTTACAAAAAAAAAAACATAAAATGTAATTTAGTGAGATGGGCGCGCTTGCATGTTCTGAATAAGTTGACAGATCCTGGGTTGAGTTTCAGACAAAGCACAGCGTAGGTCACTTTCGACATCAAGTTTGTTGCTGTACTTGGTTTTGATCGCCACAAGAGTTGAAAACGCTTTTTCGCACATGTATGTTGTTGAAAAAGGCATGTACATCCGAACAGCTTTCTCTGAAACACTGGGGTAAACTTTTAAGTACTTTAACCAAAATGAGGGCTTGTCCATCTGTTCAAAATCGTATCTTGCAGCAGAGTCATTTTTTATTTCTATTCCCTCCTCTTGCAACTCTTCTGGCAGCAACTGTATGTCCGTGTGGAACGGGTCGGTTGATAGTTTGTAAAACTCCTCTGACAAGTTAGGAAAGTACCTGCTGAACTCCTCCTTGAGGCTCTTCAAATGGTCAATTATCAAGTTTTTCAAAAGCGGTCCTTCAAAAACGTCTTCAAAACATGCTTCTTCTGAGACTGATACTACTTTGCTGAAACTTGAATAGTTGCTGGGGTTCATTGACTCTTTACGTATCCAAAGTTGTAGTTTCTCAACGTACATCTTGATGGCATCCTGATGTGTTACTATATTTGAGTCTGCACCTTGCCGTCTCAAGTTTAGGTTGTTTAACGTGTCAAAAAAATCTAATAAATAGGCCAAAATCACTTGGCTACTGGGTTTTTTGAACTCTGCACTAAGCTCGTTTTGTTTCTGCTGTGTCAAAAACGTAATCACTTCATCACGGAGCTCAAATAGTCTTCCCAACATATTGCTGTTGATAGCCATCGTACTTCTGTATGAAATAGCAGCTTTTTGTGGTCACTTCCTAAATCTTAACAAAGAACTTTAAACAGTCGAGTATTTAATGCACTGTTCTTAACGTAGTTGACTACTTTAATACATACCTTTAAAACAGCATTGAGTTCGTTTGGAAGCGTTTTTGCTGCCAAGGCTTGGCGGTGAATAAAAAAACATGAATCCCAAACACATCAGCATTCTTCTCTTTGACCAACAGCACAAAGCCTGAATGAGAACCAAGCATTGAAGGAGCACGATCTGTGCATATACCAATAAGTTTTTGCCAAGAAAGTTCGTGTTTCCTAAAAAAGTCTGATACTGCTTCCATCACATCTACAGCTTTAGTAGTGGTCAACAGCTCAGTAGAAAACATCAGTTCAGCCTTCATTCTTTCATTTTCAATGTAACGAACATATTCAATCAAATGAGAACATTATGCTATGTCTGTACTCTCGTCAAGCTGGGTTTTTAATGTCCTCGGCCATATCATCTATTCGGCGTTTTACGGTGTTGTCTGAAAGTGGTACTTGTGATAGATTTTGCCTACTATCAGTTCCAAGGACAACATCGGCTGCTTTTAACAAGCGTTTTACCAATAGCGTGACTTTTCTTTTCCTTAGCAATAAGAAGAGATAAGCATAAGAAGCTTCAAGCACTTTTAGAGATGACTGAGCAGCAGATCCAGTGCTATCTAACATCATGAGCTTTAAATTCTGAGATTTTGCAGCAAAAAACTCTTTAGGTTTGTCCTTTAAAGAGGCATGTTTGGTTGACAAATGTCTCAGAAGACGATTAGGCCTCGTCGCGTCATTGTTTAATACTTCATAGCAAATAACGCACTGAGGGTGATCAATATTATCTTTAAGCAAGGAAACAACCCCATATTGAATATAATCGTCAATATACTTGCGTTTCTTTGCTTCACACAGAACTCACACAACACAAAAACAATTACTCCAATTCAAACGTCGCAGCAATTATAGAACACCCACAATACAGCAATCACGCTGACTGATAATTCACGGAAAGTACTGTACCAGAACGGACTAGTTTCAACGCAAGCACTGAACAAACTGCAAGGATATTGACATTGGGTTGAAGATGCGGTGGAGGAACACTCGCACTCACGCCAAGGCCAAACGGAGGTATCGGTACACACACCACACAACTTTATTGAAACTTTACAAAAACAATTATGAAAACTTAGAAAGACTTTATTTCAAAGATCTGAGAAAATTATTTTTGTAATTTTTTTTATTTATTTCATTTGGGTGTCACGCCCCCCCCCTGGACTTTCTCCACGCACCCCCAAGGGGGCGCGCCCCCCAGTTTGGGAACCCATACACGATAAATATATGTCGGACATATATGTGGCATCACGTTCGTTTAAAGGGTTTATATTATATAGGTATATTTTCCATAAATATGATTTGATAACGTCTCTACATACCTATAATTGTCAGCCATGGTAGCAATAGGCTGTGGGATGGATGAATACATGGAGTTGAAACCGGTGTTTACAGGTAGCCTAGTACCAGGCGCCGGCGGACTAGCAGTCGCCGAAGTGGTCACCGGCTCGGCCCCTCTCCTTTGGTTCCTCAGTTTCTCTTCTCTCCTCCATTTCGCTCTTCGGTTGCTGAACCATACCTGAAACACCGAACAGTTCGTTCATATTTTAAAACTTCCTTTATAGGGGAAATTGCATTTAAGTTAAATAATCTATCGTGTTTTATAGATACACGAACTAGGCCAGTCTATTAATGTCTTGTGGTCACAGAACACAAGGTTTGGTAATAATGCAGACAGTATTCCCTTACGTTGGTGGATTAAATTAGCATATCTGTGATCAAAGCACAGAGTAACAAATCTACATCTATACTTTAAACAATTGCTTAGCCTGTATTAAAACAAATATTTCTACAATTCTTTAGAAACTATTTGTTATAGATAGAGTATATTTTAAAAAATCGGAAAAAATATATTTTGGCTTGGCTTTAGTCTCGATTAACTAAATTTCGATAAACTATTTAGATTTTTAGATTACTGTGTACATTTTAATTAGCTATAAATATTTGTAGCTAACATTTCTCGTTTGTAGCTAGCCAAATACTTGTGTTGCTAGCTGTTAACATTTATACCTGCTATGCATATTTTTTGTAGCTAAGTATATTTATAGCTACTTCCTATGTACATTTCAAGTTAGCTATGCACTTGTGTACCTAACTATTCACATTTGTGACTCTCTGTGCACTTCTATTGTTATCTATGCACATTTGTAGCCAGCTATTCACGTTAGAAGCTAGCCTTTCACATTTGAAGCTTGCTATGCACATTAGCACCTAACTAAGTACATGTAAAACTACCTATGCACTTGTGTAGCTAACTATTCACATTTGTGACTGTCTGTGCACATCTATTGTTATCTATGCACATTTGTAGCCAGCTATTCACGTTAGAAGCTAGCCTTTCACATTTGAAGCTTGCTATGCACATTAGCACCTAACTAAGTACATGTAAAGCTACCTATGTACTTGTGTAGCTAACAATTCACATTTGTGACTCTCTGTGCACATCTATTGTTATCTATGCACATTTGTAGCCAGCTATTCACGTTAGAAGCTAGCCTTTCATATTTGAAGCTTGCTATGCACATTAGCACCTAACTAAGTACATGTAATGCAACCTATGTACTTGTGTAGCTAACTATTCACATTTGTGACTCTCTGTGCACATCTATTGTTATCTATGCACATTTGTTGCAAGCCATCCCCGTTAGAAGCTAGCCTTTCACATTTGAAGCTTGCTATGCACATTAGCACCTATCTAAGTACATGTAAAGCTATTTATGCACTTGTGTAGATAACTATTCACATTTGTGACTCTCTGTGCACATCTATTGTTATCTATGCACATTTGTAGCCAGCTATTCACGTTAGAAGCTAGCCTTTCACATTTGAAGATTGCTATGCACATTAGCACCTAACTAAGTACATGTAATGCAACCTATGTACTTGTGTAGCTAACTATTCACATTTGTGACTCTCTGTGCACATCTATTGTTATCTATGCACATTTGTAGCCAGCTATTCACGTTAGAAGCTATCCCTTCACATTTGAAGCTTGCTATGCACATTAGCACCTATCTAAGTATATGTAAAGCTACCTATGTACTTGTGTAGCTAACTATTCACATTTGTGACTCTCTGTGCACTTCTATTGTTATCTATGTACATTTGTAGCCCGCTATTCACGATAGAAGCTAGCCTTCCACATTTGAAGCTTGCTATGCACATTAGCACCTAACTAAGTACATGTAATGCAACTTATGTATTTGTGTAGCTAACTATTCACATTTGTGACTCTCTGTGCACATCTATTGTTATCTATGCACATTTGTAGCCAGCCATCCCCGTTAGAAGCTAGCCTTTCACATTTGAAGCATGCTATGCACATTAGCACCTACCTAAGTATATGTAATGCAACCTATGTATTTGTGTAGCTAACTATTCACATTTGTGACTCTCTGTGCACATCTATTGTTATCTATGCACATTTGTAGCCCGCTATTCACGTTAGAAGCTAGCCCTTTACATTTGAAGCTTGCTATGCACATTAGCACCTAACTAAGTGCATATAAAGCTACCTATGTACTTGTGTAGCTAACTATTCACATTTGTGACTCTCTGTGCACATCTATTGTTATCTATGCACATTTGTAGCCCGCTATTCACGTTAGAAGCTAGCCCTTCACATTTGAAG
Source organism: Prosapia bicincta (assembly GCA_036971475.1). Taxonomy (NCBI): domain Eukaryota; kingdom Metazoa; phylum Arthropoda; class Insecta; order Hemiptera; family Cercopidae; genus Prosapia; species Prosapia bicincta. The sequence continues at coordinate 162,478,426 of JBAIZL010000004.1, forward strand.
CTTGCTATGCACATTAGCACCTATCTAAGTATATGTAAAGCTACCTATGTACTTGTGTAGCTAACTATTCACATTTGTGACTCTCTGTGCACATCTATTGTTATCTATGCACATTTGTTGCCAGCCATCCCCGTTAGAAGCTTGCCTTTCACATTTGAAGCTTGCTATGCACATTAGCACCTACCTAAGTATATGTAATGCAACCTATGTATTTGTGTAGCTAACTATTCACATTTGTGACTCTCTGTGCACATCTATTGTTATCTATGCACATTTGTAGCCCGCTATTCACGTTAGAAGCTAGCCCTTTACATTTGAAGCTTGCTATGCACATTAGCACCTAACTAAGTGCATATAAAGCTACCTATGTACTTGTGTTGCTAACTATTCACATTTGTGACTCTCTGTGCACATCTATTGTTATCTATGCACACTTGTGTCCAGCCATCCCCGTTAGAAGCTTGCCTTTCACATTTGAAGCTTGCCTTTCACATTTGAAGTTTGCCATGCATATTAGCACCTAACTAAGTACATGTAAAGCTACCTATGCAATTGTGTAGCTAACTATTCACATTTGTGACTCTCTGTGCACTTCTATTGTTATCTATGCACATTTGTAGCCAGCTATTCACGTTAGAAGCTAGCCTTTCACATTTGAAGCTTGCTATGCACATTAGCACCTAACTAAGTTCATGTAAAGCTACCTATGCACTTGTGTAGCTAACTATTCACATTTGTGACTGTCTGTGCACATCTATTGTTATCTATGCACATTTGTAGCCAGCTATTCACGATAGAAGCTAGCCTTTCACATTTTAAGCTTGCTATGCACATTAGCACCTAACTAAGTACATGTAATGCAACCTATGTACTTGTGTAGCTAACTATTCACATTTGTGACTCTCTGTGCACATCTATTGTTATCTATGCACATTTGTTGCAAGCCATCCCCGTTAGAAGCTAGCCTTTCACATTTGAAGCTTGCTATGCACATTAGCACCTAACTAAGTACATGTAAAGCTACCTATGCACTTGTGTAGATAACTATTCACATTTGTGACTCTCTGTGCACATCTATTGTTATCTATGCACATTTGTAGCCAGCTATTCACGTTAGAAGCTAGTCTTTCACATTTGAAGCTTGCTATGCACATTAGCACCTAACTAAGTACATGTAATGCAACCTATGTACTTGTGTAGCTAACTATTCACATTTGTGACTCTCTGTGCACATCTATTGTTATCTATGGACATTTTTAGCCAGCTATTCACGTTAGAAGCTAGCCCTTCACATTTGAAGCTTGCTATGCACATTAGCACCTATCTAAGTATATGTAAAGCTATCTATGCACTTGTGTAGATAACTATTCACATTTGTGACTCTCTGTGCACATCTATTGTTATCTATGCACATTTGTAGCCAGCTATTCACGTTAGAAGCTAGTCTTTCACATTTGAAGCTTGCTATGCACATTAGCACCTAACTAAGTACATGTAATGCAACCTATGTACATGTGTAGCTAACTATTCACATTTGTGACTCTCTGCGCACATCTATTGTTATCTATGCACATTTGTAGCCAGCTATTTACGTTAGAAGCTATCCCTTCACATTTGAAGCTTGCTATGCACATTAGCACCTATCTAAGTATATGTAAAGCTACCTATGTACTTGTGTAGCTAACCGTTCACATTTGTGACTCTCTGTGCACTTCTATTTTTATCTATGTACATTTGTAGCCAGCTATTCACGTTAGAAGCTAGCCTTTCACATTTGAAGCTTGCTATGCACATTAGCACCTAACTAAGTACATGAATACAACCTATATATTTGTGTAGCTAACTATTCACATTTGTGACTCTCTGTGCACATCTATTTTTATCTATGTACATTTGTAGCCAGCTATTCACGTTAGAAGCTAGCCTTTCACATTTGAAGCTTGCTATGCACATTAGCACCTAACTAAGTACATGAATACAACCTATATATTTGTGTAGCTAACTATTCACATTTGTGACTCTCTGTGCACATCTATTGTTATCTATGCACATTTGTAGCCAGCCATCCCCGTTAGAAGCTAGCCTTTCACATTTGAAGCTTGCTATGCACATTAGCACTTAACTAAGTACATGTAAAGCTACCTATGCACTTGTGTAGCTAACTATTCACATTTGTGACTCTCTGTGCACATCTATTGTTATCTATGCACATTTGTAGCCAGCTATTCACGTTAGAAGCTAGCCTTTCACATTTGAAGCTTGCTATGCACATTAGCACCTACCTAAGTATATGTAATCCAACCTATGTACTTGTGTAGCTAACTATTCACATTTGTAACTCTCTGTGCACATCTATTGTTATCTATGCACATTTGTAGCCCGCTATTCACGTTAGAAGCTAGCCCTTCACATTTGAAGCTTGCTATGCACATTAGCACCTATCTAAGTATATGTAAAGCTACCTATGTACTTGTGTAGCTAACTATTCACATTTGTGACTCTCTGTGCACATCTATTGTTATCTATGCACATTTGTTGCAAGCCATCCCCGTTAGAAGCTAGCCTTTCACATTTGAAGCTTGCTATGCACATTAGCACCTAACTAAGTACATGTAAAGCTACCTATGCACTTGTGTAGCTAACTATTCACATTTGTGACTCTCTGTGCACATCTATTGTTATCTATGCACATTTGTAGCCAGCTATTCACGTTAGAAGCTAGCCTTTCACATTTGAAGCATGCTATGCACATTAGCACCTACCTAAGTATATGTAATGCAACCTATGTATTTGTGTAGCTAACTATTCACATTTGTGACTCTCTGTGCACATCTATTGTAATCTATGCACATTTGTAGCCCGCTATTCACGTTAGAAGCTAGCCCTTTACATTTGAAGCTTGCTATGCACATTAGCACCTAACTAAGTGCATATAACGCTACCTATGTACTTGTGTAGCTAACTATTCACATTTGTGACTCTCTGTGCACATCTATTGTTATCTATGCACATTTGTAGCCAGCCATCCCCGTTAGAAGCTAGCCTTCCACATTTGAAGCTTGCTATGCACATTAGCACCTAACTAAGTACATGTAATGCAACTTATGTATTTGTGTAGCTAACTATTCACATTTGTGACTCTCTGTGCACATCTATTGTTATCTATGCACATTTGTAGCCAGCCATCCCCGTTAGAAGCTAGCCTTTCACATTTGAAACTGGCTATGCACATTAGCACCTAACTAAGTACATGTAAAGCTACCTATGCACTTGTGTAGCTAACTATTCACATTTGTGACTCTCTGTGCACATCTATTGTTATCTATGCACATTTGTAGCCAGCTATTCACGTTAGAAGCTAGCCCTTTACATTTGAAGCTTGCTATGCACATTAGCACCTAACTAAGTGCATATAAAGCTACCTATGTACTTGTGTAGCTAACTATTCACATTTGTGACTCTCTGTGCACATCTATTGTTATCTATGCACATTTGTAGCCCGCTATTCACGTTAGAAGCTAGCCCTTCACATTTGAAGCTTGCTATGCACATTAGCACCTATCTAAGTATATGTAAAGCTACCTATGTACTTGTGTAGCTAACTATTCACATTTGTGACTCTCTGTGCACATCTATTGTTATCTATGCACATTTGTTGCCAGCCATCCCCGTTAGAAGCTTGCCTTTCACATTTAAAGCTTGCTATGCACATTAGCACCTAACTAAGTACATGTAAAGCTACCTATGCACTTGTGTAGCTAACTATTCACATTTGTGACTCTCTGTGTACATCTATTGTTATCTATGCACATTTGTAGCCAGCTATCCATATTAGAAGCTAGCCTTCACATTTTAAGCTTGCTATTCACATTAGCACCTAACTAAGTACATGTAATGCAACCTATGTACTTGTGTAGCTAACTATTCACATTTGTGACTCTCTGTGCACATCTATTGTTATCTATGGACATTTGTAGCCCGCTATTCACGTTAGAAGCTAGCCTTCCACATTTGAAGCTTGCTATGCACATTAGCACCTAACTAAGTACATGTAATGCAACTTATGTATTTGTGTAGCTAACTATTCACATTTGTGACTCTCTGTGCACATCTATTGTTATCTATGCACATTTGTAGCCAGCCATCCCCGTTAGAAGCTAGCCTTTCACATTTGAAACTGGCTATGCACATTAGCACCTAACTAAGTACATGTAAAGCTACCTATGCACTTGTGTAGCTAACTATTCACATTTGTGACTCTCTGTGCACATCTATTGTTATCTATGCACATTTGTAGCCAGATATTCACGTTAGAAGCTAGCCCTTTACATTTGAAGCTTGCTATGCACATTAGCACCTAACTAAGTGCATATAAAGCTACCTATGTACTTGTGTAGCTACCTATTCACATTTGTGACTCTCTGTGCACATCTATTGTTATCTATGCACATTTGTAGCCCGCTATTCACGTTAGAAGCTAGCCCTTCACATTTGAAGCTTGCTATGCACATTAGCACCTATCTAAGTATATGTAAAGCTACCTATGTACTTGTGTAGCTAACTATTCACATTTGTGACTCTCTGTGCACATCTATTGTTATCTATGCACATTTGTTGCCAGCCATCCCCGTTAGAAGCTTGCCTTTCACATTTGAAGCTTGCTATGCACATTAGCACCTAACTAAGTACATGTAATGCAACTTATGTATTTGTGTAGCTAACTATTCACATTTGTGACTCTCTGTGCACATCTATTGTTATCTATGCACATTTGTAGCCAGCCATCCCCGTTAGAAGCTAGCCTTTCACATTTGAAACTGGCTATGCACATTAGCACCTAACTAAGTACATGTAAAGCTACCTATGCACTTGTGTAGCTAACTATTCACATTTGTGACTCTCTGTGCACATCTATTGTTATCTATGCACATTTGTAGCCAGCTATTCACGTTAGAAGCTAGCCCTTTACATTTGAAGCTTGCTATGCACATTAGCACCTAACTAAGTGCATATAAAGCTACCTATGTACTTGTGTAGCTAACTATTCACATTTGTGACTCTCTGTGCACATCTATTGTTATCTATGCACATTTGTAGCCCGCTATTCACGTTAGAAGCTAGCCCTTCACATTTGAAGCTTGCTATGCACATTAGCACCTATCTAAGTATATGTAAAGCTACCTATGTACTTGTGTAGCTAACTATTCACATTTGTGACTCTCTGTGCACATCTATTGTTATCTATGCACATTTGTTGCCAGCCATCCCCGTTAGAAGCTTGCCTTTCACATTTGAAGCTTGCTATGCACATTAGCACCTACCTAAGTATATGTAATGCAACCTATGTATTTGTGTAGCTAACTATTCACATTTGTGACTCTCTGTGCACATCTATTGTTATCTATGCACATTTGTAGCCCGCTATTCACGTTAGAAGCTAGCCCTTTACATTTGAAGCTTGCTATGCACATTAGCACCTAACTAAGTGCATATAAAGCTACCTATGTACTTGTGTTGCTAACTATTCACATTTGTGACTCTCTGTGCACATCTATTGTTATCTATGCACACTTGTGTCCAGCCATCCCCGTTAGAAGCTTGCCTTTCACATTTGAAGCTTGCCTTTCACATTTGAAGTTTGCCATGCATATTAGCACCTAACTAAGTACATGTAAAGCTACCTATGCAATTGTGTAGCTAACTATTCACATTTGTGACTCTCTGTGCACTTCTATTGTTATCTATGCACATTTGTAGCCAGCTATTCACGTTAGAAGCTAGCCTTTCACATTTGAAGCTTGCTATGCACATTAGCACCTAACTAAGTTCATGTAAAGCTACCTATGCACTTGTGTAGCTAACTATTCACATTTGTGACTGTCTGTGCACATCTATTGTTATCTATGCACATTTGTAGCCAGCTATTCACGATAGAAGCTAGCCTTTCACATTTTAAGCTTGCTATGCACATTAGCACCTAACTAAGTACATGTAATGCAACCTATGTACTTGTGTAGCTAACTATTCACATTTGTGACTCTCTGTGCACATCTATTGTTATCTATGCACATTTTTAGCCAGCTATTCACGTTAGAAGCTAGCCCTTCACATTTGAAGCTTGCTATGCACATTAGCACCTATCTAAGTATATGTAAAGCTATCTATGCACTTGTGTAGATAACTATTCACATTTGTGACTCTCTGTGCACATCTATTGTTATCTATGCACATTTGTAGCCAGCTATTCACGTTAGAAGCTAGTCTTTCACATTTGAAGCTTGCTATGCACATTAGCACCTAACTAAGTACATGTAATGCAACCTATGTACTTGTGTAGCTAACTATTCACATTTGTGACTCTCTGTGCACATCTATTGTTATCTATGGACATTTTTAGCCAGCTATTCACGTTAGAAGCTAGCCCTTCACATTTGAAGCTTGCTATGCACATTAGCACCTATCTAAGTATATGTAAAGCTATCTATGCACTTGTGTAGCTAACTATTCACATTTGTGACTCTCTGTGCACATCTATTGTTATCTATGCACATTTGTAGCCAGCTATTTACGTTAGAAGCTATCCCTTCACATTTGAAGCTTGCTATGCATATTAGCACCTATCTAAGTATATGTAAAGCTACCTATGTACTTGTGTAGCTAACTATTCACATTTGTGACTCTCTGTGCACTTCTATTTTTATCTATGTACATTTGTAGCCAGCTATTCACGTTAGAAGCTAGCCTTTCACATTTGAAGCTTGCTATGCACATTAGCACCTAACTAAGTACATGAATACAACCTATATATTTGTGTAGCTAACTATTCACATTTTTGACTCTCTGTGCACATCTATTGTTATCTATGCACATTTGTAGCCAGCCATCCCCGTTAGAAGCTAGCCTTTCACATTTGAAGCTTGCTATGCACATTAGCACCTAACTAAGTACATGTAAAGCTACCTATGCACTTGTGTAGCTAACTATTCACATTTGTGACTCTCTGTGCACATCTATTGTTATCTATGCACATTTGTAGCCAGCTATTCACGTTAGAAGCTAGCCTTTCACATTTGAAGCTTTCTATGCACATTAGCACCTACCTAAGTATATGTAATCCAACCTATGTACTTGTGTAGCTAACTATTCACATTTGTAACTCTCTGTGCACATCTATTGTTATCTATGCACATTTGTAGCCCGCTATTCACGTTAGAAGCTAGCCCTTCACATTTGAAGCTTGCTATGCACATTAGCACCTATCTAAGTATATGTAAAGCTACCTATGTACTTGTGTAGCTAACTATTCACATTTGTGACTCTCTGTGCACATCTATTGTTATCTATGCACATTTGTTGCAAGCCATCCCCGTTAGAAGCTAGCCTTTCACATTTGAAGCTTGCTATGCACATTAGCACCTAACTAAGTACATGTAAAGCTACCTATGCACTTGTGTAGCTAACTATTCACATTTGTGACTCTCTGTGAACATCTATTGTTATCTATGCACATTTGTAGCCAGCTATTCACATTAGAAGGTAGCCTTTTATATTTGAAGCTTCCTATGCACATTAGCACCTACCTAAGTACATGTGAAGCTACCTATGCACTTGTGTCGCTAATTATTCACATTTGTTACTCTCTGTACACATCTATTGTTATCTATGCACATTTGTAGCCAGCTATTCACGTTAGAAGCTAGCCTTTCACATTTGAAGCTTGCTATGCACATTAGCACCTAACTAAGTACATGTAAAGCTACCTATGCACTTGTGTATCTAATTATTCACATTTGTGACTGTCTGTGCACACCTATTGTTATCTATGCACATTTGTAGCCAGCTATTCACGTTAGAAGCTAGCCTTTCACATTTTAAGCTTGCTATGCACATTAGATCTAACTAAGTACATGTAAAGCTACCTATGCACTTGTGTAGCTAACTATTCACATTTATGACTCTCTGTGCACATTTATTATTATCTATGCACATTTGTAGCCAGCTATTCAAGTTAGAAGCTAGCCTTTCACATTTGAAGCTTGCTATGCACATTAGCACCTAACTAAGTACATGTAAAGCTACCTATGCACTTGTGTAGCTAACTATTCACATTTGTGACTCTCTGTGTACATCTATTGTTATCTATGCACATTTGTAGCCAGCTATCCATATTAGAAGCTAGCCTTCACATTTGAAGCTTGCTATGCACATTAGCACCTAGCTAAGTACATTTATAGCCCCCTATGTACATTTAAAGGTAATTATGGACATTTGAAGCTAGCTATGCACTTGTGTAGCTACCTATATATATTAGTGTCTATCTATTTTTTTTAATGTATCTATGCACACTTGAAGTTACCATTGCACATTTGAAACTAGCTATGAACATTTGTAGCTAGATATGCAGATTAAGCTAGCCTTACACAAATAAAGTTACCATTTCACTTATGATGCTATCTATCCATATATATGTAGCTAGCAATGCACATTAGATGCTAGCCTTTCACATACGAAGCTAGCTATGCACATTTGTATCTAGATATTCACATTTGGCGCTATCTATATAAGCTACACAGAATTTTGTAATGTAAATTTAACATTGTCATTTTTAATTTTAATTTGGAATATAAATTTTCAGTTTTTTTAATCATAATTCAACCGTACATATTCAACCATTTATACTGCCTACTAATTTCTCCCAGTTGTAAAACTGTTAAGAACAATGTTGAACACACACACACACACACACACACACACACACACACACACATATATATATATATATATATATATATATATATATACATATATTCTTAACTCTAAAACCTAGCAACGTATAGAAATTTGTGTGTTAGAGGATGTCAGGGGGACGTCGGTATGACACTGCCATTTGTATCGCAGAATTGTTTGTTTCAATAAACGTTGTGCACTGCTGAAGTAATTGATTAGTTTACTGTATAGCGATATCGAGACAACCATATGTACTGAACATCCCCTCGTGTCATTTGTCATTGAGCGGGGGGTCATTACGAAGACAGAGGTCAAACGTTTTGCCCTCCTCTGCGACCCGGTATCATTATCGTACGGGAGGGGGGTCATAACTGTCAGTAATTTATATGCTTTATTTAGAAGCCTTGATAAATATAGCTACAGAGATGAGGACGCTTTGCTGAGAGTTTTGTAAGAGAGTGTAAGCTGTATGTATTATTGGTTAAAAGATCGAGTTATTACATTACCAACTTCACTCATATTAATCTTGTACAAATTTTCAATCGTTAATGTATTTTCAAATACAAGTTTTTTTATTACTTCTGGTGGACGACACATGCTGTAAAGTTTTTTTTATTTATTATTAATTCATTAAAATATTAAATTTTATTAATTAATTCTAGTTTTATATGGGAGAAAAACTTTTCACAAAGGGGCATGGTATGCAATAAGTTATTTCGTCCCATTTGAATTAAAATAAGTGATAACATATGATTTCATAAAAACAGCTGTTTTTATGTTAAAGGTTATGTTGTAGAACAGCTTTTTTTAACGCATAGGTTATCTTACTTTATTTATATTAATTGTAATTATTTCATAAAAAGTAACTAAAATACATTTTTTTGTTATCGACCCAAGTAGGAATTTACTTAAATTTTTTGTAGTAGAGAAATCGTGTTTAGTGATAAAGTAGTCACGCTAAAACTTATGAAAAGAATTTACATTGTTGAGCATCGTTCATCCAGTGGCTCGCCTAATCTGGACCGGTCTTTCTGAAAAGAATTAAAACAGAAAAAATAATTGCTTGTTTCTAATGAAGTGAAACTGTGTCCTGTATTGTATATCTTGTTTCTTACTGTAGTTTATTTCTTTTCCATCCCAAATGAAAAGTATTTACTATTTTGTTACTCGTGCGAAATTATTTTTTAAAAAAGCCAGTTGTTTTAAGGAGTCAAATAGACGACATTTCTACTCATTTGCTGTCCTTTTCAAGGCAATTTTATTAAACCTACCCCCTAAAGCTGGAACACGTATAAACCCTTTGTCCTTGGTATTGAATTACGTAAAATATTTGTCAATTATTATACCTCATTAACTCCAGATCATTGTGCAATTTTGCCAAACTTTGCTGGCCGAAGCGTTAACGCGTCGGTGAATCGTTCACCGGTTCCTACGAGTGACGCCAGATGGAGCGTGCGTGCCGTATGGCGGTTTCTGAAGCATCCCTGCTGGTGTCTGAACGACTCAACCCTTGTCCGTCAGTTATTGTGAAGAATTTTATTTGTCGTGTTACGAGGCGGTTTTCATCGAAGTAGTAGAAAACTACTTTTATTAATGTAAATACTTCTATAGCGACACCGACAAAACCCTTTGGATGTACATAAACATACAACTTCGCGTCAGTAGGCTATAATTTCCATCAGGTTACGCTATGAGTCACCTCAAAGTGAATTAAATGATAACATATGATTTCATGCAACAGCTGATTTAATGTTATAGGTTATGTTGTAAAAGAACTGTTTTAACACGTGGGTTATGTTACATTATTTATTAAACAATGTCAAGGAAAAAGGTTGCTATTAAATAGTTTTGATCAGTTAATAAATCTATTAATTTAATTATATTTTTTGATAAATCTTAATATAATTAATTCAGTATGACGATAATAATAGTTGTGTATTTTTAATCCAATTTTTGAAATGAAAACATTCTTAGACGCATCTGATAACAAATATTTAGGTATTTTCTCATTATGCAAATTAGGCGTTTTTCTGTAGAATTTGCTAAATATATTTTCACTTGTGTCAAGACTTCCCCCGAGTGCCAACAACATAATTTTTGTGTGAAGTTTAACTCCGATTTTTTTAAAGATACATTATTAGGAAATTATTTCCCAAATCTCCCAAACAGTAGAGTAAATATTAGTTTTAAAACGTGCCCTAGTTATCGACTTTCATTTTTTAAATGCACTACTTTATCAAGAATTCCTTTGGAATATGTTACACTACGTTACAATATACAGTAGTTGGACACCCTATTGCATATATATAACTTACACTTTATTGTACTTAAACTCTGATTTTCGAGCTTAATCTGAGACTCAGATCAAGCTCGAAAATATGAGCACGTAATTAAAGTTCTCGAAAGTCGACTCGCATATAGGCTATACTACGTAAGGTTCTTGTTTAAGTAGCCAACAATAAACTGTACGCGATAAATGAATACAAGAAAACAGTGTTGCAAAGTATATATATGTAGAATATCAAATATATTTTCCTGTTAGAATTATTTTTAAGATTAAATAATATACACTAATTACAGGAATAATTTATTGAACAATACACTCAAAGCTTTTCGTTGGTAATGTCAAACAACGAAAAGCTTTGAGTGTATTGTTCAATAAATTATTCCTGTAATTAGTGTATATTATTTAATCTTAAAATATATATATATTAAATATGGTGATATGTTTTCTTGTAATATAGTTAATAAATTAAAAATATTTCAAAACGAAGAATACTTTTAATGAATATATTTATTCAAAGCTTTTCGCCGATAAAATAGTACCAATAAAAAAGCATTCTTTACTAATTCTAGTACCAAGAATTTTGTAAAAATATTTTATTAGATAATTATTTTCCTGAAGATGCTGGTACTGTTTTATCGGCGAAAAGCTTTGAATAAATATATTCATAAAAAGTATTCTTGTTTTTGAAATATTTTAAATTTATTAATTATTATATATATATATTGAAAGTGGAGGATGCTGACTACATTAAAACACTTTGAAGAATTAGGCTAAATAATTCATTGTGAGTCGGTTATTATTTAATTATTAATGTAAACAGCGTTCGCGTTTAGATAAACGTTAAAATTACCGAATGTGTCCGGTACGGGAACGGAATGTATGGCGGTAGATAAGCATTTCCGTGTCGCAGGTAAGTCGGACGGTAAAAGTTGACCTCCCACTCGTCGAAGGTGGTTGGGCGAGTGTTTGATCAGGACAAACACCGGCGAATGTTGTCGCATGTTTCAAGCCTCGTTTGCCCTCACCTAGTTTGTATTTCGCCCACTTCCACCTGTTTCTTCACTTTATTGATCGCTAAGTAGCCCGTGCTGGGAAGCTTGCGTGTGAGAGGCGGGGAGAAAATGGAAATGGATTAAAAGAGAGGGAAAATAAAATAAAAATAAAGGGGCCGTGGCGCTCCTAATGATGGCTTAACGACGGCCGTTTTAGTCAAAAGTCAGACGGACGCTTTAATGTGTTTTTGTTTTAAGTCCTTAACTAAAGCCCTTAAAAGGTTGATATTTTAGGAATGATTAATCTCCATGAACACAGGTTTCTCAAACGTGTCTATTCTAATCGCGTAAAACATTTACTATTTTACCTAGTAAATTAGATGAGAAATTCGCAAGCCTTATATTAAGGAAATGACTGTATAATCAAATATCTTTCATTACCCATCAGGAATTTAATTGCTTACACTTCTGCTTAGAGAAACAAGGGACGGTTATTAGAATAAAAATGTAAGGCAAAGTTAGTAAATAATAATAGGATGAGCAGCCATCCTAATGATTACTGATACTATGCTGGTTAAGATGAATATTTTGTTATACATATACCCTGTATGCTGATGAAAATAAATGTAGGCCGATAAAAAACGAACTTCTGAGAGTATACGAGTATGCATGCTGATGAAAAGAAATGTATGCCTTTGAAGATAAGAAAATGTTGACGATGATAAATGTATGTTGATGAAAATAAATGTATGTTGATGAAGGCAAATGTATACTGATGAAGATAAACGTATGATGATGAAGATAAATGTATGCCTTTGAAGATAAGAAAATGCTGACGATGATAAATGTATGCTGATGAAAATAAATGTATGTTGATGAAGGTAAATGTATACTGATGAAGATAAACGTATGATGATGAAGATAAATGTATGCCTTTGAAGATAAAATTATGCTGCAGAAGAAAATGCATTCTGATGAAAATAAATGTATATTGATGAAGATAAATTTATGCTGCAGAAGAAAAACGTATGTTGATGAAGAAACGTATGATGATGAAGATAAATGTATGCTGCTGAAGATACGTGTAGGCTATGCTGATGAAAATAAATCCGTGATGATAAAAACATATGCATTGTGATGAAGGTAAATGTATGCTGATGAAGATAAATGTATGTTGATGATGATAAATGTATGTTACTGAAGATAAATGTAGGCCTATGCTGCTGAAGATAAATGTATGACGATGAGAATAAATCCATGCTGACGAGTTGGAGAAAAAATTTCATTAAGATAGTACACTTGCAGTTCTATGTGGAAACATCTCAGATTAGGTCTCTTCAGAGTGAAATGAAAGATAGGTGTGTTTATGTAACTCTTCCTTTCTGTAAGATTATACAAATCTATTGCGAATATATTATCGTTTTTTTTTTAAAATTACTAATTACTATCATCTTCTATAGAGCTATGCTGAATATCTTCAATTTCCTCAATATGTTTTCTATTCTTCGATTTCTTTTTTTCACAAGCTACATTGGTTTATAACATTTACATAATGTGTGACTTGTAGGATATTATGCTGACTGATACAGGCTCGCGTATTTATATAAAAGCTACTCATTGTTCTAAAGATTACGTAGCTAAATAAATGCTGCTTTTATTCAGATCTGCATGTACGGAGCTGTGTATTTTATAGCCGAAATAACAAAATGTAAGTGGGGGAGAAGGCGGAAAAAAGTACAGTCGGTGCTTTTAACGAATACTTCTATCTGGATTAGTTTTCTGTTCTTCAGAAACGCCCATTACCGTGATGAGTGCGATAGGCAAGCTTTCAAATAATGCCAACAGATGGTTCGAACATGGTGCTCTCGTTTCAGTGGGGTTAGCTTACCGACAGAACGTTGTAGACGTGAAAGCAAGCGTGCAAACACACACACACACACACACACACACAAACACGTACAGTAAGAGGCTTCGTAATAATAGGGTTTGCATTGTAAATGACTTTTATTGTATCTCCACTTATCCTGTAGATATATTCATAATACTGTATTAGTAACAAATAGGGAAATTCCATTACATTACTTATTATCTATGCTTATGGAAATTCAGTTATAAAGCCTTTGAAGAATGCTTTCCAACCTTCACATTATAACATTTAAATACATCAAGGAATCGGCACCTTTTAAACTAGTAATTCTCTACGCAAATATAGACCGAACATTTCTGCCCAATTCAGTTTACAATTCGAGGATGTGAAGAGTTGAAAGTGAACGACAACCAATATAGTTATCATAAAATGTGTGGGAAATTGGTTCAGCCAATTCTCTGCTATATCGTAGAGATGCATCTTCGTGAAATCCAAATAGGGGCTGCGGACTAAGGCCCCCTTTTACCTGCAATTCCTCTGCTACGCAAAACACACAGATAACAAAATTAAACACATCTATTCTCATACTTGCACAAATAACACATCCTTTCGTAACATTGATTGTTGGTTTTGGGGGTGCCCTTCAATCCATCGAGGGGGACTGTTTTACTACAGCCATGTCATCCCTATATGGATAAGTTTTGACTACGTAGCTATGACTAGGATTCTAAATAAGATATTTCAAGTATGCAACCTTGTTCACATAAACAAGTCTTCTTAGCCACCCTTACTACCAGAGAAGCATATTGTGTCACATTTACCCCCTTTACATTTCCCAGTGTCCTTATACTGGGAAGGAAGGCCCAACACGTGATCGGGAATAGGTATAGGCCTATATCAAGTATATGACCTTGCACGTATAACCGTTTTCTATAGCCCATGTCAGGAGTTGTAAGTGTCTAACGTATTATTCATCTACTTCCTTCACAAGACATAATATGAGTATAGAGGGAGGCTTGTCGTTTTAAAGCGTAAGAAAACTTCTTCGCCGTCATCTTTAAGACTTCACACTCAAACACTCTTCATTTAACAAGTACGGGGCTCTAAAGAGAGCACAATTAAAAACTAAAACACTTGTGAAGGTACCGTAAATCACCGCAGAGTGTACATGGTTCATGCATCGCGTCCAATTCCATTGTCAGGTCTTTTTATCGTACATTACATATGTTTTGTCCGCTCAAATCCGCTCTTCGCTTCTCATTATAACGCCCGCTTTTGAAATTATATAAACCGCGCCCTTTTGCTTGTATTTTATAAAAGTTCACATTGAATATTCCTTTAATAAAGGCTTGGCTTTGATAATTTCAAGTCCACCTTCTGATTATATTTTATGTTACTAACTACAGAACAACTAATAGCGTTTTATTTTTCTCTCACTCATTCACTCCTCAACATTTTTTGCTAATTCTCGCATTTAATTTAATTTCCTTGATTTACATTTGCCAATTCATAGGCTTTGAACTTTTTAAATGCATAAATAATCAGGTTTCTGACGAATGGCAGAATAACTAGTCATTTTAATATTGCGGTCGACTTTTCACCCCCTTCTAGTTTACCCTAAATCTATTCTCAAAAAGAAAACATAATTATTTTAAGAATGACCTTAAGTTAGACCGTAAAGTCTTAAAACATCGATTGCAATTGACTACTCAGTATGCGTGTTGTTCTGTTCGTTAGGATTATGTATCACTACATAGAATACTTCAATCATTTAATTATTATATTTTAAATTGATTATTGAGTAATTTAAAATCAGGATGAAAATAATGTCTATCCTTTGGTAACTCCAATTTTAAGTATTTGGAGTATTTAAATTAAATCCATTTTTTATACATCCGTCTTTTAAATGAAAAATGAGTGGATCTGGTAAACATGGAATAGTAGTAGATTTTATAACTTGTACTACAAGTGGGATTTTCGGGGCTAGATCGACAGTTCTAGGTCTTACAGGGAATTCGATCAAGGACCGGATAAAATTTTAGGCCCGAACGATACTTTTCATTACAGTACAAATCTAATATTGAAACAAACAATATGGTTTATCAACATAATGTAATTAGTGGAAAAAAGTATAACTTTTAACCGTACGTTTAAATACAAAATCAATAAAATGGCGTTCAGGCTTTAATTATAAAACTACAGTATTTGATAGTTGCGATGGATTGTTAACAAACATCTTATCACAACCACAGAGTAATATTTCGTGTAAAATAGCGACATAATTTTGTTTCCGTTTATACTACTAATTATATTAATAAAAACGCCATTCGTGAGGGTAAATTTAAAATTAATGAAGAAAGACTTGATATTTAAAAAAAAAGATGTCCAGTTTTACTAGTAATGTATGAACTTAATTCATTTAATACGTTTTCAATAATAAATACTCAACGATTATCATAAACATCACTTGTCCACTGCACTGAATCATAGACGAGGAGATGGAACATGTTACTTCTCCCTTATTCTGAAGCACTACCCAAAAGAAGAAAAGCTACAAAATATCACTCCCGCATTATAATAAACCAATACACAAGAGAAGAAGAGGTACACAATTTCCTCTGCAAAAATAAGAGCAGTCTAGGAGCAAAATTTCCCATCAGCTTTATATTGAAGCACAACAAAAGACAAGAAGTACAAAATTTCCCTTCTGCTTTATTTTGAAGCACAACAAAAGGTAAGAAGAGGTACAAAATTTCCATTCTGCCTTATATTGAAGCACAAAAAAAGAAGAAGTACAAATTTCCCCTTTTTTTATATTGAAGCAAAACACAAGTGAAGAAGGGGTACAAAATTTCCGTTCTGCTTTAATAGAAACAGAAATAAGAGAGTTCGGGAATCAAAGTTTCCCTTCTGCTTCATATTAAAGCACAACAAAAGGTAAGAACAGGTATAAAATTTCCTTTCTGCCTTATATTGAAGCACAACAAAAAATAAAAAGCGGTACAAAATTTTTCTTCTGCTTTATATTGAAGTAAAACACAAGACAAAAATAAGTAAAACATTTCCCCTCCTTTTAATATTGAAACAAAACACAAGTGAAGAAGAGGTACAAAATTTCCCTTCTGCTTTAATAGAAGGAAAAATAAGAGAAGTCGAGGAGCGAAATTTCCCTTCTGCTTTATATTGAAGCACAACAAGGGAGAATATGTACGAAATTTCCCTTCTGCTTTATATTGAAGCACAACAAAAGTTAAGAAGAGGTAACAAATTACCTTCCTTTCTTATATTGAAGCAGAACAAAAAATAAAAGGTACAAAATTTCCCTTCTGCTTTATATTGAAGAGCAACAAAAGATATGATGAGGTACAAAATTTCTCTTCTGCTTTATATTGAAGCAGAATAAAAGATAAGAAGAGGTTCACAATTTCTCTTCTGCTTTTTATTGAAGCACGACTTAAGACAAATATAGGTAAAAAATATCCCCTCATTTTATATTGAAGCATAACACAAGAGAAGAAGAGGTAAAAAAAATTCCCCTTTACTTTATATTGAAGCAAAGCAGTATATATGTAAATGTACAAAATTTCACTTCTGCCTCATATTGAAGCAAAATATAAGAGAAGAAAGAACAGAATATTTTACTTCAGCCTTATGCTGAAGTGTAGTGACACATGAGAAAAAGAGGTACAAAATGTCACTTCTGCCTGACATCGAGACAAAAACGCAAGAAAAGAAATACAAAATCTCACTTCACTCTGATACAGAAGCACATCACAAGAAAAAAAACGTGCTGTGATAAATTATGTTTTAAAAATATTTAATGAAGAACTGAAACGGAAGAAATATTCTCACCTTATTTAAACAATTTTACATTTAAAAGAATAAAATTAATTATACACAGTCTGGTGATTATAATATCACCAATATTTATGAAACAGAAAAGGGGAAAATTTTCAATTTATCTGGAAACCTTTTGCGCTTTATAAAACAAAACCGTTGAAACTATTTTTTTAAACACTTTTAATAATTTCCAGATGAGCGAATAATTTAAATGAAATTCTCTCTAGGTAAAAATAATTCACAAAATTAAAACAGGAAAGTATTCGCCAGAGGCGTAATATATCTCCCCCACCCCCGCTTTGTTAAAATATGTTCGCGTTAACCGAACCAAGCCCTTCCGACTGTGTTTTCACACAAAAAAAATGCAAATGTCTAGTGAGAAGCGGGGGCGCTAGCTGCGTGCATGCTTCATTTTGGCTTCGTAAAACAATGGGCACTGCTGTTTTTATAATCACGGTAGATGTTCATTTTATTTTCGTTAGGCTTCTTGTCGTATCGTACTTTTTCACCGGATATTTTTATGTTTTCTTGTTGCATGCGCCTATTGTTTGCAGCATCCCCCTTTGTTCCCATTACACCTTTCATTTCTAACTCTTTTTTCAGCCAACAAGAGAAATAGCTTTTCTAGTGTTAAAACATTCGGCTCTCCTGTACACTCGGCGACTGTGTTACGTGATGCGCTTTATTTTTATTTTACGATAAAATACAGTAAGCAATAAAAAAAGGTTTTAAACAAATTTTCTAAAATTTGTTTAACATACTTGTAATAATTTGTCCTTTAAAGTTGTACTAAAGGTTATACATTTCTAACTATAATAGCTACTAGTACCTTTTACAAAATAAGTCATTTAAATACTAAATCTGTATTATTATAATCCTTAGGCGTACACTAGATATTTTAGTCACTGGTGGATCTCGAGTTACATAGCAAACATAGTTTGTATCATTTTAGCATTAAAAATTTAAAAGTACAAGATCGATAAATGAAACTAGTGTAATTTTAATTAAAACTCTTTTCATAATTTGATTTTAGATCAACTTAAAACTGACATTTTTTTTACAAAATATATTTTAAATTAATAAAAATAACAGAGTTAACGTTTTTCATTTGTTTTATTTTACCAATAGAATATTTTCATGAGACACCTCAACAGAATAATAAACTAATAAGCGTTAAAGTCTTTTTGCCCAAACTGGTGACGTCAAAGCTAATTCAGGGTAACGTTGCTAAATTCGAACTCTGTTCAATATGACAGATGAAAATCATTAAAATTTTTGGGATTTTACTGTATTGAGAACTGCAAGTGCATTGCATTCAGGTAGGATAAATATAAATCGATAGGGCACGGGAGAAAATTCTTATTCAAGGAATATTATACGACATTTTAGCCGAGTCATGGATAACTTGAACCTTTTCTTAATTTCAATTAGGGCATGATTTTGCCTTGACTTTTCCTGTCACTTATTAGAGGTCTATTTCTTTTGCGGCATTCACAAAGTAATCCATTCATATCATTTTTTAAACAATTATCTTCCAATTGTTTTTTTATATTTTTACATTATTTTCATTTTATAGCTTAGGCCTACTGTGTTACCGGTTCACGGCTTCTCAGTTACATGGTTCAACTAATATAAATGGTGTTACATTGCCTACACAGCACCGCTTAATCCGTTAGAGTCTGCAGCGTATATATACATGTTCAGCCACATTTGACAACGTTTGTTGTATAAATACTAATGTTATGTTAGTAAATACACTAAATATGTTTGAAATAGTCTTGTTAAAATTAAAATTAATCTATATATAGGTTATATAATAACACTATTTTCTTGCATTCGCTTACACACAGTTCTGGTTTATACGTATGAAAATAAAATACATCAAACCGTGCTGTTATACAATGGTTATGAAGGTAGCGAAGAGTGACGGGTTGCGTGGTATATGTAACAGTCGGAAATGGTCAACTAGAAATCTATTTCTGTTTTACGCCTTAAAGTATTTTTCCTTCTATTTTTGTTTTTATAACTATCCAAAAGATGGCTCTAAATACAATGTGCTTTTAATATACTTTAACATTGTATACTTGGTCGTATACATTTAAACATCACACTAACAGGCCACTTGACACTCGTCAAAACATTCCACGGGAAAACGTTTCCACTCGATACGAGTTTAAGCGACCGGGAGCGTCACACCTGTCAATCCCTGATCCAAGTCAAGCGATTAAGTTTGACTCCGCCTACTAAAATGTTTATTGACTTCATTGATACATTATATTCTCATTAGATGTTAAAATAATTATTTGCTGATCACCTGACTTGTACTCGAAATAACGCCTTTAGTCTTTCTCCTACTTATCCTTTCTGTCCACATCCTTTATAGGCAATAATAGGCCTATTGATTGATTCATTAAAGCGAAAAAAATATTCACAATAGTCATTGTAGGTGAACATCATTTTCCTATTCATCTTGTATTTTTCTAAAATTTATAAAGAGACCCACCTGTAATAAGAAGTGGTTAGAACGAGGGAAGTTGTCTTCGATTAAACTGTAAACCAATCAAATGGCGCATTCGATTATAAACATTATTCTAATCTAACTAGTTCATTAGATTTAATTTCTGAACAATATCTATGGAAATAAAGTTGATTTATTTTATTTTTATTTCAAAAAGCACACGTTATAATTTCCTATTAAAAAATTCAGTCTAAAATGTAATTAACACGTTTCAGCGATTGTTATTGGTGTTTGGTTTCTGTAATGTATGTGCGAAGAAACAACAAAATTACGATCCTTTAATGATTAATCCTGTAGTGTGTAAAACATGCAAGCGAATATTTTCGTACGTTCGATATAAATGTAAGTACATTTCTAAAGAATATAATTAAAAGCATTCTAGCGGATACGGAAGCGTACAATCATGTTCGTGACATAGCCTATGTCTTGTATCTCTTTAGTACTTTTGCGTTACCCACTGAAACAAGTTACATTTATCACTGAAGTACCAGGCACCGTCTATTCTGGCGTTAATATCTCTTGAATTGTGTAATGGTAATTATAAACTTGTTTTCAATAGAGGCGCGAAGTGACTACGAGAGGTGTGAATGCGAAAAAATACTCAAATATCTTTGTCATTGATTATGTTTGTTCACTCCTCTAGAGTGCGCTACCCTTGTGTTTTCAGATTTAAAAGGTTTCATGCGCGTGTCAACAAGCTATTCAGTGAACGCGATCTCGATGCTATGTTGGAGTTGAATTCACCAGCAACATGAGATTTTTATTTTGATTTATGAAAGGAGTGTCTATAGCCCATACCAGAGCGAATTTAAGTGGCGTTACTTTATTAAAATTTTTTTAAAGAAGTCAAGGTGATAAGAAATGAGAATTTAAAACGGATTATGTAATTTTTACAGTGCAAATTTGTAAGCACGAAGTACATTTTTTCTTTCATGAGTTAACTAGGCACTACAATTGGATTTTTACCAAATATGGCTATACAACAAAACATGTTTTTGCAGAATTCGTTAAACTAAGACCTAAATTAATCTTCAGTCTAGGAATACTCGTAAATAATGAAGGGTTGTTCCAAATTGTTCATAAATTATCGGGATTAAAGTATAACTATGATTTATAAAAATTATTGTTCACCTTTTCTCCTTAAGGATGTGTAAATTCATACTAATCTTCGGTCTGATAACAGGTATGCGTCATTCTTCTCCGCCTCTTGTAGTCTTTCTTTCGTAAAGATGAGAAGAGGCGCTTCAGGTAAGCGACTATGCCCTAGCGATACTATATTTACCCCTATCCTTAGTACCTAGGGAAGTTATATCCTTTCCTTAGATTTCCCTAATTCCTTCTACACCTCATATTATTTTCCTGCCAGTTGTGAAACCGCAGACATAATTATGGTGTTCACCAGGTAACCCATCATCACTGATACTAACTTAAACAATTCTGAAATAATAAGATCCCCATGTTACTCCATTCACCCAATCACATATCCACAAGATATAAAAGTCCGTCCTAGTTACGGGTGGGGTTTCAAACCGTATCATTACAAGCTTGATACTACCAAAATAAAGACTTTCGTTCAAACCTAACGTTAAATTATTTTTTATAATTGAATAATATGCAGTTAGCAAATACTTAAAATTAAACATTAAATAACTAATTACTAAACTTATTTAACAGAAATAGAGAGAATATTCTGCGATAAAAGAACCATCACCATCTCTAACCCGCAGATGTATTCTTTAATTAATTACTGTTAAGGTTTTATAATTTTATATTATATGTTAATGGTTAATTGTATAATTAGTTTATTAATATTTCAGGTTTATATTAATAATTGGTTTTTAGTCATGCCCCTTTAAGGCGGGTTTTCGTATCGTGAACGCATGTGATTGGTTAACTAAGATAGTTGTGGACTTTGGTGTTTAAGGACATGTCTGGTCTGTTTAAGCAGTATTTATGAAGATTAATAACTTTTAATATTAAATGCATTTATTGGGTAACTGGATTTTTGGGGTATAATTAAACCATATGACACTTTCTCAAGGATACGAACAACTCATTGAGGGCGATTGGGATAACGTAATAGCTACAAGTTTAAAAATTAGAATTAAACAAGTTGTTTAAAGTTTTACCTGTATCCTTGCTTCCGGCAATCCGATTTTCTCAGCCAGCCTTTCTCTTGCAAAGACATCGGGGTAGTGGGTTCTTTCGAATTCTGGAAACGAAAATGAGTTGTAAAGAATTTTTATAAAAATGTAACAGTAGATTGAAATTTTATAGAAGTAGTTTATACACTTTTATAACAAAGATACAAGGGTACACGCACACATGCACACAAGTTTTCTATAAAATATAATTTAATTTAGACAATTATTAGTAGCCTATTAGAAAACTTATAAAAACCCTACAATAGTAAAAACTGTCAAAATTCTTTGGGGAACTAAGGGTAGGTAATTCATATTATCTAATACACTCTTTCACTGGTAGATTAGCTTTATTTATACTTGTACTTGTATTAAGCATAGGAAGGCTAGGCACACTAGCTCTACCTTTATACTGGGATACGTTAGCGCCAACACTTCCAAACCTTACTAATTTAATGTCTGGTAAACCTAAGCAACAGATTTGCTCCCCACTATTGACCACTGGTTAAATCATTATTTGTTTTCTTCACGTGTCTAACCCTTTTTGAACTCACCTGTAATAAAAACTTTAATAGTTTTTACATTATGACCAACTTTCTAATTTTGGTGTGGTCACCGCACTTATAATAATATATAAACATTATGATACTAATAATAATTTTAAAACAAATATTAAAAACTGTCAACATTTTGTTTGTTTTTGTTTAATGAATATGCTCAAATTAGGCGAAACATGGGGCTCCATTTGTATTGACAAAGCTGGTTTGGCTAGTGACTCTCCATCAGAGTAAGATATTACACTTGGTTGCTGGCGAAGTCGGCATGTAACCGAGAAGCGATATATATATATATATATATATATATATATATATATATATATAATATTTTCGCCTCATATTTTTTGCCTTCAACAACTATAAAAAGGGAAATTGTGTTCATGAAAGTAAAGACATAATTTTCTCTCTACGATATTATACGTACATATTTTAGGACAGTTACCTTTGTTCGTCAAGATTTGCTATTATTTTTCAATTCCTTCTCTTAGTTCACACTCTTTTAGCATATATATATATATATATATATATATATATATATATATATCTTGTTCAAATTTTCAGTCATTATTAAAATACTTTTTATTGCTTCACTCAAGTTCAAACATATTTTTTAAAACTTGTAGACTAGTGGTTTACACTTAATGTTAATGGGCCTATAGTTTTTTCAAATATTAATTACATTTAATGAATCAATTTTAGTTTTATATAGAAGAAAAACGTTTCACAAAAGGGGCAAGTAATGCAATATAGTTATCTCGTCCCATTTGGCTTCAAAAAATGATGATATATGATTTCATAAGACATTCGATTTTATGTTATAGGTTACTTGGTAGAACAGCTGTTTTAATGTATAGGTTAGGTTATTCTATTTATATTAAATGTAATGTTTTAGTAAAAAAATAATCAAAAATAAAATTTGTCTTTGTTTACCTAAGTAGGAATTAACTTTAACATGTTTTGTTTATATTATTTGTTATTGAATATACTACGGATATGCTATTCGTCTTACTATTAGGACTAAAACATATCATAAATAAATAAAGTAATTTAAAACCAAATCATAATTAAGGGAACTGAATATAAATTATGTTTACATTTTTCTATGTCGCATTATCTACAGGTCACATTTTTCGCCGTAAGGCTCCTACTAAATTCTCTTCAGCTTTTTCGTACATTTGTACTCTAAGCCAACCTTTACCTCGGGATATGTAATCTGTCCGACTGGCAAATCAAAGTCTTTTCGCTGTTTAGTTCTGGCCAAGACACAGGAAAGCTATATATTTAGAAGGGGCTGGATGGGGCGGGGTTGCGGGGTGGTGCAAAGAGGATCAAGGCTTTTCGTAACTTATAAGTGAAATCGGAAATCTGTCTCGAAGCAAACACAATTCCTGGAGATGGAACGATTGAAGCGATTCAAACAAGGTCTACTTTCCGCGCAAGATTATGTGCAAAAACTCATTAATATATGGGTTCAGTTGTTTTCGCTAAACAAACAACTGTACATGAATTCACTTATAAACACTTTATCACCATACGCGTTTCGATGACATGTCACCATCATCAGAAATGCTAATTTAAAATCACAACTGCAAATATAATCCCATAAATGTTGTAATTGAAACATTCCTATAGCATACCTCAATGAAGGGTACCAGAGGTCCGTCAAAATGTCCAAAGGTTGTAATTTGATATCACATTGTCAATTTGATTTCTTTTCCTACTTAATATTTGATTATTCCTTATTGTTGTAGAGCGTTTCATTGTCAGTTACATTAATAAACAAAATGAGGATAACTTTAAACAGGAATAACTGCATAAACCATTAACGGATTGTGAAAATAGTGCAGATATTTTAAAAAGCAGAATAATTACTGTAGCGGTTATTCTGTCTTTCATGTTACTTTCTAAACATGGCGATTGGACCACTCGTACCTAGGCGTGTATTTTTATAGGTGTATATTGACTGGAACAGTAATTTCGATTCTTGCTCTATCCTGAGGCCTTTTTATTAACAAAGGTTGAAATATTTGAGATAGACGGAATTATTCTTCGGAAGTTGAATGCAAATGAAAAATTTCGAAAATGTTTATGTTGTACATAAAATTTGCAATATTCACGTTATATGATTTTATTACTAGCTTAGTTGTATAGCGATAAGTGAGTGCATTTTAATTTTTTTAAATTCAAGATAGAATAACTTTCCTGTATTGTAGAGCATTAAATTCTCTATAGTTTTGTATCCAAAAGATTTTTCCTTGAAATAGGTTCTGGGCTACTGTCTGGTTATTATTTTTGATACTGTCTGGTTGCTATTGTTGCTACTTTCTGGTTGCTATTACTGCCACTGATTGGTTGGCATTGTTACAACTATTTGGCTGCTATTGTTCCTACTTTCTCGTTACTACTATTTCTATTATTTTTACTATCTGGTTGGCATTGTTTCTACGATCTGGCTGCTGTTGTAACTACTTTCTTGTTATTATTGTTGTTACTATCTGGTTCGTATTGTTGCTACAGTCTGGTTAGTATTATTGCTTCTTTCTGGTTGCTATTGTTGCTAATGTCTGGTTGGTATTGTTACTACTATATGGTTTGACATTCCTTGGTTGCTATTATTGCAACTTTCTGGTTGTTATTGTTGCTACTGTCTGGTTGGTATTGTTGCTAATTTCTGGTTATTATTGTTGTTACTATCTGGTTGTTATTACTGCTACTGCGTGGTTGGTAGGTCTATTGTTGCTACCGTTGCTTCTTTCTGGTTTGCTATTCTGCAGTTGCTATTGTTGCTAATGTCCGTTGTTATTGTTGTTACTTTCTGGTTTCTATTGTTGTTACTTTCTGATTGCAATTATTGTTACTGTTTGGTTGTTATTGTTTCTACTTTCTGATTGCAATTATTGATAATGTTTGGTTGATATTGTTTTCACAAGTACTATGAGGCTAATTTTCTTTTCCGGCGGAGGAAAATATTTCACTCTCTTTTTTATGGGAACTTGCTCGTTAATATATCTTTAATGAAGGGGAATGATTTCTGATTTCCCCCTGTTCTACTTACTAATCTGTCGAGTAACTCTTCTGCATTTCGAGGGAAGTGACGTTTACATGTTTTGGCTATAATGGTTTAATTTAAAGGTTATTTTAATTATCATTGTCAGTTCTGGGCACGGCCGAAGTTTTGTAGTCGCTCTAAGGTGTCCTCCCATTTAGGGCGAAATCTTGTAGGTTGGTTGTATAAAATCACCGTTTTTTATAATTATTATTTTTAATGTAATTTTTAAAAACATTTTTCAAAATTATTTTATAATTTTAATTTTATTTTCTAACATTTTACATTTGTATTTTATGTTTTATATTTTATTAATTTTATATTATGGCTACATGGCTTTCATGGTATTCATTTTTATTTAGATATTATGAAAGAGTTCTGCACTGTAAGCTTGCTTGTGTGTAAACATTTCTTCTAGAAAATGTGCTATCGCTTCTAACAAAAATATAAAATTCAAAATTCGATAAAGTGTCTGAGGAAATCGTTTCTTTCCAAAGAAATTTTGGAAATCCTAGATATTCTGATACTTTCTTGATCAAGGAGACACTGAAAGTTTCTATCTCAAAGTCATATGCCACCCACTTGTCAATTTTTTGTTTGCTTAGGTTTAGGAGTTTGAAGAAGTTGTTGAAAAACAAATATACAGTAACAACAAAATGTTTGTAACAAAGTGAAGGAGAATTAGGCAAAATACGTATTATTGACACGTAAATGTTGTATAATAGAAGCAAATGTATTCCAAGCAATAATGAATGGTCAGTAGATTTGCCCAAAGAACCAGAAGAGGCTGTATGACTGTAATTAACAAGACAACACCCAAGAAGAATGCACCAGTAACAAGCACAAGATAGAAGACATTGTTTATAAAGGTGATGAACATGCTATCAAAGGCAACTAGGTAGTATAATAGGCGTTTACCCATTATATTCATGGAAGAAAGATTGTCCATCAGTACCTCAGAATCATATAATCCACCCTTTTGGGCAACAGGTACTAATTTGTTCACTATTGTCTATTATGCCCAACCACTTGGTCGTAAAAATTCAGAATATTTGGTTTTACTTAGATGATCTGAAAATGAATGTCTAAAACTTTATACTTACAGCTATTTATTAATTTTCATCGAAATTTATAAATTTGTAAGAAATTGAAAGAGTACTAGCTACCTTTTTCCAAACTATCGATTTGCTCGTTGGTAAAGGATGTTCTGTTCCTCTGGAGCTTTCTCTTTAGCCGAAGCCGCAACTGGGAGTCTTCATCTGCAGACGAGTTGTGCTCAGAGTTACCATCCGACGTGTTCTCATGGACCAGATCTCCTGGAGGAATAAAAGGTTAATTTGCCATTACTAAATCTCTTAGCAATAAACACAAATAGCACTGATAATTTGAAAGACAGATGTGAGAAGAGGTTCTTGAAAGCAACAAAGATTTTATAATCGTTTAAATGTTTTATCAAATGCGAAACTAAGGGTGCGTGTAGAGACAAGTGAAGGCCACTAAATTGCTGCCCAGTTTTAAAAAGACATAGCCAAGAGGTTATTTTACAACAATTTTGTATGCATCCGTTGAAATGGAATCTACAAAAAGACTTGAATGGTTGATCAAGTTACTAAACGTGATTATAAAAACTAAAGTAAAAAAAATTTAGTGAATTTGCAAGATATAATTGGAGAAAATTGGAACTTGTTCATTGGACTTGTACATTAAAGAAATGAGATACGTTAGAAAGAGTGAACAAAGAATGTGAAATTTATTCTAATGTTTGGTAGTACATACTAGTCTAAGAAGAAAACTTATAATAATGTAAATAGGATAAATAAAGAATCTAAATAAATCTGGATTTTATATTCAGAGGAACTGTACGTTTATTAAATGGGAGATTTACAGTTTGAATATGCAGTAAAGTTGTAAAATTATATAAATATATAAACAATGTTCATGCCTAGCATTAAACTCTATAGCCTTGAAGACATGGCAGTAAAATCACCAAATGTACAAGGCACAGAATGCTAAAAATATTTCCACGTGTCTTAAGTGTTCATCTCCCTACGACTTCTTCCCCTAATCCTCCGGATTAATATCATTTCCTTATTACCGGAGATGTCGAACAGTTGATGCAAATAAAACTGAATAACTTAAGGGAGTTGCTACGGAAAATGTTTCCAGGAGATAAGCTTTTCAAATGGCAATATTATAAAATTCATCACTGAAGTATTTATTTGTGAAATAAAATAAAATTAATTCAGTCAAACGCCAATTAAATTAAGAGAATTAACAGATTTGACGTTTATTTATAAAATTATCGTTTACTTAAAATCTTTGTTAATGTTAAAATAGTTTTGTTTCTGCTGATATGCTTTAAACGGGTAGAAACATTCAGGGAATAAAAGCAATTTTGAAATACGTTAATGTTTATTACAAATATTGCATGTGTTATTTAGTAAATATGACACCTAAATATTTTTAATAAAGTTCTAAAACTGTTTTTCCATATTAAAAAGTTTAATTTAATAATTGTTGAATTTTATCTCTTCAATTTTTAGTATTTAAATCATTGATATCAAGTAGTTTGACTTTAAATTTTAGTATTTTGTGGCTACTTGTTATTTTAAATTGATCAAATGTTCAGTTTCAAATTTTATAGTTTGGTTTTAGGCGTTCTTATTTAGTTTTAATTTCTTAAATTTAGTTTGATTAGTCATTTACTGACATGAGAACCTTATTTGCATTTATATCACGAAAACATTATTGAATTATTGAATAAATGTTTCTGACAACATACAACGTACTTAGAATAAACATTCTCCATATTAGAGGTCCTAGTGTCTATC